>JAGQAX010000005.1:42612250-43039413 GCA_019142605.1 Cephalopholis sonnerati | reverse complement strand
ACGTCTGGTCAGTCTTACAGAACATCTCCAGCAGTTTATCGTGCTTCGGACACATCCTGCCCTCCACGTTCTCCACAGGGTCGATCAGCTGATGTTTTTTCAGGCCTGTTCTTGTCAGGTGAGGCTCCAGGTGAGTCTCACAGTAGGAGACCAGACACACCAGGCAGGACTTCAGGGCCTTCGCTTTGGTACCAGCGCAAATGTCACAGGGAACTTCTCCTGGTTTGGAAACGTGTTGCTCTGAGCTGCTGCTGCTGGCTTTCTGTTGAGCTGACTGTCTGAACTGAGCAGCCATCTCAGAGATGAACGTGTTGACATGCAGCTCAGGTCTGGTGGTGAAACCCTTTTTGCAGTTGGGACACTGACACGGGACGCTGGTATCCCAGTGTGTAGTGATGCAGGCTTTACAAAAGTTGTGTCCACATGGTGTGCTGACTGGATTGGTGAACACATCCAGACAGATGGAGCA
The DNA here is from genome assembly GCA_019142605.1 of Cephalopholis sonnerati. Classification (NCBI taxonomy): domain Eukaryota; kingdom Metazoa; phylum Chordata; class Actinopteri; order Perciformes; family Serranidae; genus Cephalopholis; species Cephalopholis sonnerati. Next base: position 43,038,944 of record JAGQAX010000005.1, on the reverse strand, counting down.
CAGGAACTGATCTTCAGTCAGCAGACAGCTGGCAGCAGCCATATCGACACTCTGAGGACAAACGGAGAGGGACAAAAAGAAAACTGTGATTATTTCTTTATTAAAATTAAACCAGTTGAATATAAAGAGAGTCAACGAGAAATTTTGTTTTAATGTTGCATCCAACTGAGGGCCAAATTTACTGTGAAAAATGTGCAACACAAATACATGCTGTGGTTGTCAATAAAATTTGCCACCACAATCTGCATTTATTCAGTGTCTGGTTTACTAGCTCATCATGCAGTCAGGTCCTGCCTGCTGTTGGTGTATTTATTAAAACATTAGCAAGCATTAACATGCACACGCTTACGAGAAACTAAAACGAGACACAATGAGACAAGAAGCTGTTTCTGTATTACAAATTCCAGGGCTGGAAATACCATGTGCATATGCACAGCAGTGCACATTAAATTTGAGCTGAGCACATAAGCCGCATTAAGAACAAACAATTTGGTTCTTTTAGTAATTTATTTTAGCTTTCAAGGCAGAAACCTCATAATTTACACTCTCCACTGTGTTCACAGCCCAATTGGATTTTTTTTTTTTCCAAAACGGGATTTAAGTAAAACATAAGAGTTTTTAAACAAATCATTTACAGTAGAGATGGAGCGCTAAGTGTCCCTCTCCCCTCACTATTCACATGATAAGAACATGATAACTGCTCTCATTCTTTGGGTTTCAATTGGTGTATTTTGGGGGGGATCGCGGTGAGAACGACCAGAGTAAAGACATCAGATTATCCTGCAGGTCAAAGCATCACTCATTAGTTTTGAGGTGAACTTATGTCAGAGGATTACACGGCGGTATCAGGTACAATCAGCTGTTTCAGATCAGCTCGGCTCATCAGATCAGATCAGATCTGTTCATGTTACTGTAACTGAGTGTGTGCTGATACACACAGAACATCTGGAACACTTTGGAGTCACACTGTGACTCTGTGTGTGAGTCTGTTTATGTCCTATTAAGAGCGTGACGTGTTTTACCATTTAACATAACTCAGCTTTCAGCTGTGAGCATATTTCAACTGTATTTCATCTCTTCATCAGGTAAAGCAGTGACCTGTTAGCTAACAGCCAAACACTGTGACACAAGAAATATTTGCAGTTACCATTTGTTGGAGTGAATGAACGCCGAGCCGAAGAGTGCTCAGTGCCTCCGACAATAGTTGAAACACAACCAGCAGCGAGTTTCTGAGACGGTCGCTACTTGATCAGTAAAACAGTGAAGCTATTGAAAAGCTGTTTGATTCTGGAAATAGCGACGCTACCGCCAAGCTACCGAAAAATGGACTTGGTTACTAACGACGCCATTTGTGGCGACGCTACCGCCCAACACTGGCGTTAACCACGCAGTTTACACCTTTTTATAATTTGAGATTTATTAAACTATTCTGAGTGAAACATGAGGCTGAATTTAGCAGCAGACTTCAGCCATAGTAACAAAGCAGGAGGAAAAGAAACTACAATATGAATCTAAGCTAGGCTACTTATCTTTTAGCTGTTACAGACTCTATTTTAACTCAACATATAACAGAATCTCCAGTTTCCTATCGTGTGTGTAGGTCAGTGAACTCACCAGTGTTTGTTGTCGATGGAGACCTGCTGGATTCAGTTGAATGTTTCTGTAGAGACAAACGCAGAGACTCGTCTCGACTGCAGCTCTGCTCTCACTCACACCAGCTTTAAATTTCGTCTCCGGAAATGACGTCGCTTCCTCTTCTTCTTCTTTGTCTTTGTCTTTTTGAATTTTAATGGCGGTTGGCGAACAGCTTTCAGGCTCATTACCGCCACCTACCGGACTGGAGTGTGGAGCAGCAGATTGGCAGTAAACAAAGGGGCTGAAACTCATCTGTTTTTGTCCTGTTTTATTATTATCATCATTATTATTATTATTCAGAAATGATTTTGCAAATCCCGTGAGATGGTACATCATAGAGACACAAAATTGATTAACATCTATATACCCATATAAGCTGTGGGCCAAGTGACATTCATTCTTTTAAGTGCAATACATGGAGCAAACATTATTTATTATTTATTATTAATTTATTATTATTTACAATGTGTTTTTATCTTTTCATCTCTTTTACTTATGCACCAAAGGATTGCATTCAATTTCGTTGTACTTGTACAATGACAATAAAGATTCTATTCTATTCTATTCTATTCTATTCTATTCTATTCTATTCTATTCTATTCATTAGAATCATGAGTGCCACCTCTTTGTAAACAGCATCATTTTGTGGGGCCATGCAAACCTGTATCAATACTAGTGTGGACATTAATGTGTTTCTACAATATTCCCTCCTCATGACAGTAAAATAGGCCATTCTAAGCCAATTTACTGCAGTAATTCTTCTCTGAATCGTTAAAAAATGTGGCTAACACCCAGTCATTCATGGAAAAAAAAAATTACCATTATAAGCCGTGAAACTGATATAAGTTTGAAAAATACCGTGGTACAAATTTTTGGTCATACCGCCCAGCACTACATAAAACCAAAGTTGCCACACTTCCTCTTTGGATACTACAGATGCAGCCACTTCAAATTTCCCAGGCCATTCGAAAGCTAGCCGGTTTCAGGCAAATACCATTCCCCCACCTTTCTGGGGATGTGCCTGGATAGGTGCTAGTTCTTTCCCTGGTAGTATTTCCTTTCTCTGCTACATTACTAATCCACTCCACTCTCTCAGATTCAAATATTACATTTTTATTGCACTATTTTTATTTTAAAGATTTAGTTTGGCCTATAAGTTACAGTACTTTAGTACAATAATATAAATTTGTTGCTAGGTTATATTATTATAGGTTACAATAAGCCACCCAGCAGTATTTATGTTATTAAAATGACCACCTTTATCTGCTGCCGCATCGCTGTTATAAACACATTAGTTATTAAGGAAAACCTAAAGTTTTGTTACAATTGGCCCTGGTCTCCCCTATCTGAAAATACTTAGGTAGTCACTCAGAATAATGAGAAATGTTCTGAAAATAATTACTTAAATCATTTTGAAAAAGTTGCTCAGTAAGAGACTCAGTCAGTGTGATGATATGTGTGACAGTGGGGGTGGAAAGCTGCTCAGAACCCTCATTCACACATTCAGTGAGGAAGAAAAGGCTCATGTAATGCTAATGATGTGTGGAGGCTACCTCCACAAGACCACTTTATTTCATGTGCGCTCCCTTTGAGTTGGTAAGTTGTGGGAAACTTTATCAACTTTGTGAAAGCTGCCTGTGACAAATTCATAATTAATATTGAGAATTTACAAATATGGTAAATATGGCGTCACCAGGAGGGAAATCCCTCGTGCACACCCTTACAAGCCACGGGCTTCATATGAAGCAGAGAAATGAGGATGCATGTTTTATACTTTGTATTCGAGCAGGATCAAAAATACTGATTTGAATGGGTTTCAGTCTGAATATTTATGTTGGTAGGGTTTTTGACGTGAGTATCTCCATTCATGTTGTTTACAAAAGGCTACAAATAAAAAAACATGACAAAACACTCAGAATTGCACAACCTGCATCAATATACATATCAATATATATGAAGAACTGTAAAAGGTCACTATTGTGAGGTAGTTCAGACATCGACAGTGACAATGTGTTGTTGAATGTTTGCAACAAAAGTGGGGGCTGGGAATCCTCTTCAGATGGCACACTGCCCATTCAGAGGGAACGAAAAGGTTCATCATAATGCTAATGATGTGTTTGAGTCATTGAGTCATTTTCACACTATGTAAAACAGCTGAATGGGCGACACTCTACATGAATGACATAGGAGATTGTTTAGAAACTGCCATTGTTTACACAAGACATCTTGTTCAGTTTATCTTTGAGTGATCGGTGACTTTATTGAGTATTGAGAAACACAGTGGCGCACACTGTGCCAGCCTTCTGCTGAAGTCGCAGCAGCAGCCTGTGAACTGAAGAGTGAATCTGTCTCAGCTTGATATCATGACTTTGCAAGCACCAAATGACTTGCTTTAACGAATTCCGTTAGATTATAAAATAAATAATTGTGAAATATCACCTCCATGAATCTGTTTAGACAGACAGCAGCAGATCGATGAGGTGAAGCCTGCTGTGCGCCGCGCCTATGTAATCATTTCCAATATTCACAAGCTGTGTTTATCTAATGAAAGATTCTGTTTCAGTCCATATTTGTTGACATGTAGTCTTTGAAAAACAACATTTTCGCTGAGGTTACAAAATCCTCGTCTTTCGCACATTGTGTACATGGAATGGGGTGGTCTAACAGCAATCTAACAGCACTAGCACAGTAATATATATGTACTACTATATGACATTATTATCATGACCACTGCAGATAAACTCAGCCGCTAAGACTAATGATTCAAATGCAGTTTTGTTCTCACTGTACTATCGCTCGGTTCCCAGCCATATCACTTTCATTTTCGTGCAATTCTTTTGAATAACAAAACGCTGAAGCATATTATTTATGGCATATTATTTATGACTCTGTGATATGGCAGCCTGATAATCATTAAACATGCTCTGTGTAGGAAGTACACCGCTTCAGCTTCCACACTCACTGCCCGGCCAGGTGACGGCAGGGACCTGTCACAGATCGGTCACAGCTCTACCACAGGCCAAACGGAAATTTGAAGTGGCTGCATCTGAAGATGTCACATGTTTTGACAATACACCTGAAATCATTGAAATAAAATGAGATTTTTTTCAGAATTTTGTCACCAACACTTTAACCTAAAAGGAGGCGTGGCCTAGCAAAGAACTCCAAAACATTTGGGCCAATCACCACGAACCTTGCAAGCAATGCCTTCAGAGGTACCAGGAGCATATCCTGAAAGTTGCATTCATGTTGACCTCTAGGAGGCACCACGAATACAAAAATGGGAATGCAATTACACAAACCAGATTATGAACAAGAAATTGAAGAAATTGATGGTCCAATCATGACAAAACTTACAGAGTATGTTAAATAAGGATTATGAACCACATGTATTATTTTAAAATTGATCAATAGGGGGCGCCACAAGTTACAAACAAGTGCAATGGCCTTTCACAAAATTTAGCTATAAGTCAATAAGGGCTTTTTCAAACATGAACAAACTCCTTGGACTTTTTTAATTAAACCATTAAAGCACGTCCACAAAATGTGTCTGCAGTTGACCAATAGGAAGCGACAGTGCCGCCAAAGAAGAGCGTGGCCCGGTAAAGATTTGGACATAAATGAAACAGCATCTGTCTGATTGTCATAAAACCTGTTGGTATTCTTTAATACACGTCCTGAACTGTCAAAGGTGTTGATTCTACCCAGCTTCAAGTTTTAAATGTCCATGGTGGCTTGAATCCTGGAATTGCTGCTTGCGTCTCATATTTTTCTCTCTGTTGTTTCTGTTACTCTTAAATAATCACACAGAAGCTTACGTATATTCCTTGATGTCTTTTGAAGCAGATTCCCTGATGTAATACTGTGCTTCTTCTCATTTAGTCCTGTTATTAACTCCCTTCTTTCTTCATCACACCTGCTGCAGTCTATCAGTACATGGGTGTTTCTCAAAGTCAAGGATCCCTTTATGGGAGGACGGGTCCTCTCATAAAGGGATCCTGCAGAGCCAAGGCAAGAGTCCACACGTCTTATATTTACAATGATCAGACAATAAAAGGTCTTCAATTTGGCACCAAAACAAACGGTGATAAAGACTCCAAAAAATAAACCAAAAAACAGCCCAGACACACTACTCGTTTGTGTGTGAGACTGTTTATGCTTCAGTGTTTTCAGTGATACGGTTTTAGTGAAAATGGATGTGTTTAGGAAGTACTAAGCATACAGCTGGATAAATGAGACTTGGATTATACCGCACAAGTTGTGTGTGAGTTCGTAACAGATGTTTTCATATAGTTTTGCTGTTGTTAAATGTGGACAATTTCAATTCTCTGCACTTGAAACGTGCAATTATGTGAATTCTGCCAATCTATTTACTTGAGGTTCAAGCCCAGAGGGCAGAAACCCGTTTCATTATTATTATTATTACCATTATTATTATTATTCAGAAATGTTTTTGCAAATACCCGTGAGATGGTACATCGTACAGGCATGAAATTTTCACCGATGATTGGAGGTTGTGTGCAAATGCTGCTCAAGAAATGTAATGCCAATTGGCCAGATGGGGGCACTATAATTAGGGTTACTTTTTTTTTTTACTTTGAAAGGCCACTCCCCTCACAATAGATGTTGAATCTATGGGAAATTCGACATACAGTTTTATAAAAATTTACCACTAGGGGGCACAACACATGTTAAAAAAAAATGGACTAAATAGGAAACACAAACCAGAAATTAAATCAGGAATTGATTTTCCAATCAGGGCTGCGACGATTCGTCGACTAATCGATGACTAATCGACTATTAAAATAATCGGTGACTATTTTAGTAGTTGACTGATCGGTTTGAGTCATTTTTCATAGAAAAGTACTGTAAAAGTACCCCAAAATACTCTTATTGCAGCTTCTTATGTTCAAATATTGGCAGCTTTACACACTCTCCCATGATGGTGAACTAAAACCCTTTGGCGTGAGTACGAAACAAGACATTAGATGACATAATTTGGGGGTTTGGGAGAGACAGACCGACATTTTTCACCATTTTAACACATTTTTTAATAAAATCATAAGTCAACTAATAGAAGAAATAATCAACAGATTAGTCAACAATGAAAATAATCGTTAGTTGCAGCCCTTTAAGTTATTAATTAAAAATCCTGCATAACACGATGTAAAGATCAGGGCTGCAACTATTCTGAGCTTGGAGTGAGATCTGTGTCAGTGAGATCTCCTCACATAAATTTCAGAAAATATTTCTCAGCTGACATAGACTATGTCTACTTTTCAAGCTGAGGATACTAAAAAAAGTGTTATTGGCAATACCCTTTATTTTAAATATATAGGCTGATTAGTCTAAAGTAAATCAATAAAAAACATAGAGGTAACAAACCTTACCTGACAAGATGAATTCAAATTAGCAGCCAGTTATGTTCACTAACCCAGTTGTTCTTGTGCGACCAAGAATTATTTCATAATATGAAGTTATGCACTCCTTTATTAATTTATTAATTTCACAGTTTGATTGTTGATGTGTTTCACTGGGAGTTTTCAGTTTCAATATGAATAACAGAAAGTTTAAAATAAGACCCCAAGTGTAACCTCTGAGTTAAGGTTTTTGAGGTTTTACAACAATTTACTGTAGTGTGCCATCTGATGCTCCCACCCCCAACAGGTATTGTGAAATGGTTCAGTCCACCCGACGAAGACGGGGTCAGGGGCCCCAAATTACAACCACTGTTGATGTAAAGATGAGGCAGACTGCAGCCAGACTGATATTAACAAACAAAACCTGCTGTATCAGGATCAGTTTAAAGCTACAGTAAAGACACTGGTATCATATCAAACTAGAGGACCTGAAGCTTCCACTGGTACCAACCATGTTATGTTACCTTGTTGAATGGGGGGGGCAAATAATGCTCCAAAGGCAAAGAAACAATGCCTTATTTTCAAATTAGTGTATTGAAATAATTCTGTAACTGGGGTCCCTGAACAGTCTGGACATTACACTAATGGGTGTAACTGGAAAACTCCCATCTTGTCTGTGCAGGTCAGTGAACTCACCACAGTTTGGATTCAGCTGAATACAACAGAAATAAGTCTCAACTGAAGCTCTGCTGCTGGTCAGACGGACGTTCAGTTACATTTCAGGAGAGATAACACTGTTGTTGAACAATACATACAGCTTATTGATAGCTCAACAACAAAAAAGCTGTCAAGACCTTAAGCATATGCTCTGCTCTAGATGTTCTTGTGTAATGTAAGGACATATGGACATATCCCCTGGCAATTCTGTTATAGGTTCACTGTTTATATACTGTTTTTGTATACTTTAATGTTTTTTCAATAAAATGTTGGGAAAAAAAAAACCCGCTGTAGCTCTCCTTTGCACACTGGAGTGGAGTGTGGATATATTTCTCTGCTTAAAAATTAGAAATCCTGCCCTGAGTTCAGCTGTAGTGTTTCCTTAACTTCCAGTTTGATGTGTTTTCTTTTTCCAGTCTGCTTTTGCTGGTTTTTGGACAATAACTAATAACATGCTCTGCTGTTTCCTGCTCATTACAATATTCACACATACCAGTTTCATGTTTACCAAAAAGCTTTTTCCTAAAGTGACCCTCAGTCATTTGTCAGTATGAAACACTTCATATATATGATGAGATAATAAAAACACATCCAGACAGATGGAGCACAGAAACAACAAACACTCATTCATCCAAGTTTTTATGTTGTTTATTGATTTAAAAAAAGTGTGATTACATTCTTATTCAGACATTTTCTCTCAATAACTGCACCAAAATCCAACAATTTTTATACATCAGTGATCAAAGTTTAAAATTTGCCAAATAATCATGTCATGACTTTTAACAAAGCAACTTTTTGTTAATGCTTCTTTCACTAATTGTACTAATCATTTATTGCAGCATTTTATGTGGCTGTTGCACCCCCGCGTCCCAACTGTTTTGGAATTGGGTTTGTAAAAAAAGTTATCACAATCCCAACAGGTGATTTCTTTCTGTAGTGAAACAAATGTTCTATTTAGTGATTGACAAGAGAGATGATCAGTGGGGCAGAGTTCTGACCATCATGACTGAGACCGGGATTGAAGAATGGGTAGAGTTTTTCAGTGAAGGAGCAGCCAGGAAAGTAGCAGATAAGAGCTGCAGCATCAACATCATAAAAGGAGACCGTGCCCTCATAATAATCCACAAACACCCCCACCTTCTCAGGCCGAGACTCCAGAGAGAGACGGACTGCAGGATCAGTGAGAGCAAAGTACTCGTTGTCGTTTCTCAAAGATATCGTCCAGTAACCATTCTGAATGCTTGGTGTGATGCTTCCCTTCCTGTTGATCGACTCTTTGACCACACCTACAGTCCACTTAGTCTTCCCTGTAACCTGAACCTCAAAGTAAAATCTTCCTGAAGAGAAACTCCGCTTTGCTAAGACATTAATACACGTAAGAAATCTCTTTGGGTTGTCTGAGAGATTCCTCTTTACATCACCACATCTAACTTGTCTTCCATCATCAGACAGGATGAGTCTGGGGTGTGCTGTATCAGGATCGAGTGTGAAAATCACTGCATACTGCTGGACCCTCTTCAGCTCAATTTGATTGAAGAGCTTCTGCATCTGTGCATCGGTTGTCTCATCCAGCTGATCCACAGCTTTCTTCACAGTTCCAACATGTGAAGGTGGACAGATGTTGACCTCTGTCCAGTCCTTGGTGGGTGGCGCAATGTTCAGGGACTTGAGGCTTTGGAGGAGATGAACATGGTCTTCAGAGCGTGAGAGTTGTTCCACCTCAGTGCTTCTCTTCTGCAGCTCAGAGATTTCCTGTTCCAGCTCTTTGATGAAGCCTTCAGCCTGTTTCTCTGTCTTTCTCTGCTTCTTTTTGATCATGTCGATGACCTCGGCCTGGGTTCTGTCAATAGACTCCTTCAGAGCGGTGAAGACCTGAATACCCTCTGCTATCTCTCTGTCTGCATCTTCCTTACTGAACTTCACGGAGCGTTTGATCGCCTCAATCTTCACTCGTCTCTTCTGGATCATCTGCTGCATTTTAACCTTTGTCTTCCCCAGCTCTGCCTTCTGTCCTTCATATTCTTCTTTCAGAGGAACAACATCATGTTTACTGTGGTCTGTGCAGAGCATGCAGACACACGTCTGGTCGGTCTTACAGAACAGCTCCATCAGTTTATCGTGCTTCGGACACATCCTGCCCTCCACGTTCTCCACAGGGTCGATCAGCTGATGTTTTTTCAGGCCTGTTCTTGTCAGGTGAGGCTCCAGGTGAGTCTCACAGTAGGAGACCAGACACACCAGGCAGGACTTCAGGGCCTTCACTTTGGTACCAGCGCAAATGTCACAGGGAACTTCTCCTGGTTTGGAAACTTGTTGCTCTGAGCTGCTGCTGCTGGCTCTCTGTTGAGCTGACTGTCTGAACTGAGCAGCCATCTCAGAGATGAACGTGTTGACATGCAGCTCAGGTCTGGTGGTGAAACCCTTTTTGCAGTTGGGACACTGGACATTGGTATCCCAGTGTGTAGTGATGCAGGCTTTACAAAAGTTGTGTCCACATGGTGTGCTGACTGGATTGGTGAACACATCCAGACAGATGGAGCACAGGAACTGATCTTTAGTCAGCAGACAGCTGGCAGCAGCCATATCTACACTCTGAGGACAAACAGAGAGAGAGACAAAAAGAAAACTGTCATTATTTCTTTATTAAAATTAAACCAGTTGAATATAAAGAGAGTCAACAAGAAATTTTGTTTTAATGTTGCATCCAACTGAGGGCCAAATTTACTGTGAAGAATGTGCAACACAAATACAAGCTGTGGTTGTCAATAAAATTTGCCACCACAATCTGCATTTATTCAGTGTCTGGTTTACTAGCTCATCATGCAGTCAGGTCCTGCCTGCTGTAGGTGTGTTTATTAAAACATTAGCAAGCATTAAGAGACAAATCAAGGACGCAAAAAATGCACAGAAGCCGTTTCTGTATTAAATTAATTCCAGGGCTGGAAATACCATGTGTATATGCACAGCAGTGCACATTAAATTTGAGCTGAGCACATAAGCCACGTTAAGAACAAACAATTTTGGTCCTTTTAGTAATTTATTTTAGCTTTTGTGTTTAGTTAATTGTTTGTTGTGTGTTCAACTGTCTCCTGTTTGTGTCTGACTGTGGCATGAAAAGTTTGGGCACATTAGCTCCTTTTCCACCGCAGGAACTTTAATCTTTTACCCAGGATTTTGAAAAACCTCGGCATGTTTCCACCTAAATTACTCGGGAAAAAAACTTTCCCTCAACCCCAAAAGCAACACAAAAGCTAGCACCAAGGAAAATATAGTAAGCTGAGTTACACAGACACAGCAAAAGTAGTTAGCTACATGAGAAGCTGCTTGCCGGTAGTTAAACCAACTCCACGTAGTGATAATGATAATACTTAATTTGAGTTGAACCAATGTCATGGCAGGTGAATATTCTAAGTACAGTATAAATGAAGACAGCTGCAGAGGTCAAGCCACGCAGCATGACAAAAAATTCACTGTAATTTCAAAAAACAAAATCACTAACCTCACAAATAAATATTTCGAGCTGCTAAAATAAATATGATTTGTTGTAAATATGTTTGTTTGTTTGGATTAATGTCGGCAGTTTTTAAATCGTACAAGCGTGACAGAAACCTCATAATTCACACTCTCCACTGTGTTCACAGCCGAATTGGATTTTTTTTTTTTTTTCAAAAACGGGATTTAAATAAAACATCCCTCCCACTGCCAACTCTTCCCAAAACAACAGGACACATTTTATAGATAGCTATTTAATTGTCCAAATCAATTGAGCAGATGAAAGTGTTAATGCTTCATACGTTCATAAGACTTCACAGAAACACATCAGAGACCTAAACACTCAGCACAATTGGTCAGTTTTTATACATCGTGGAGGAATTCTAAAAACACCTTTTACAAAAATGTCATTTAGCCGACCTGATTTTCATTCTTTAAGTAGAATTCAAAAATATATTTTCACATGACTCTAAAAATGCAGCTTATATTTGTTCAAACTCTACAACAACATTAGAGAGTATTGACCTAGGGTCAGACAGTTTAACATTAATAGCTGGTTACTAGCGACGCTACCGCCCAACACTGGCGTTAACCACGCAGTTTACACCTTTTTAAAACTTGTGATTTATTAAACTGTTCTGAGTGAAACATGAAGTTGAATTTAGCAGCAGACAAGTAGGAGGAAAAGAAACCACAATGTGAATCTAAGCTAGGCTACTTATCTTTTAGCTGTTACAGACTCTATTTTAACTCAACATATAACAGAATCTCCAGTTTCCTATCGTGTGTGTAGGTCAGTGAACTCACCAGTGTTTGTTGTCGATGGAGACCTGCTGGATTCAGTTGAATGTTTCTGTAGAGACAAACGCAGAGACTCGTCTCGACTGCAGCTCTGCTCTCACTCACACCAGCTTTAAATTTCGTCTCCGGAAATGACGTCGCTTCCTCTTCTTCTTTGTCTTTGTCTTTTTGAATTTTAATGGCGGTTGGCGAACAGCTTTCAGGCTCATTACCGCCACCTACCGGACTGGAGTGTGGAGCAGCAGATTGGCAGTAAACAAAGGGGCTGAAACTCATCTGTTTTTGTCCTGTTTTATTATTATCATCATTATTATTATTATTATTCAGAAATGATTTTGCAAATCCCGTGAGATGGTACATCATAGAGACAAAAAATTGATTAACATCTATATCTCCAAAAGTCTTCATCTACATGAAACTAGTGCTGGGCAGTATACCAGTTCATACCGAATTCCACTGTTTTGTTTTTTTTTATGACATGAATTTTTCATATACCCCAATACCGGTGAGTATGTAGCGTACACAACGTTGGGAAAGTCGAGCGGTAGAACGTAGCGCCGCGGGACATTGTTTGGGAGGAGCCTGTTGAGCTGTTGAGTTGAGAAAATGGATAAAAACAGTGAAAGCTCCGGAGCTAAAGTTACAGGACAGGTAGAAAATGACACAGAAGAACTTGTACTGAAAAGAGGAGCCATGTCTGTAGTTTGGAAGTTCTTCGGCTTTAAAAAAATCCAACATCGATCAAACAACAATTATCTTAAAATGTCGGGCTAAAGTTGTAGCCGCAGGAGGCAACACAGCAATATGCTTCACCACCTCAGGCACAAACACGACTTGGAATATCAAGAATGCATGAAACTAAGATCTGCGTCCTCAACGTCTGCAGGTAATGTTGGCAGTGGCACTGCAAGAGAAAAGACCAGTCTGATGTCACTCAAAGACGCTTTTGTATTGATTCCTTCACTTCATTAGAATCATGAGTGCCACCTCTTTGTAAACAGCATCATTTTGTGGGGCCATGCAAACCTGTATCAATACTAGTGTGGACATTAATGTGTTTCTACAATATTCACTCCTCACGACAGTAAAATAGGCCATTCTAAGCCAATTTACTGCAGTAATTCCTCTCTCAATCATTAAAAAAATGTGGCTAACACCCAGTCGTTCATGAAAAAAAAAATACTGTAATATACCGTGAAACCGATATAAGTTTGAAAAATACCATGATATAAATTTTTGGTCATACCGCCCAGCACTACATGAAACCACAGTTGCCACACTTCCTCTTTGGATACTACAGATGCAACCACTTTAAATTTCCCAGGCCATTTGAAAGCCAGCCGATTTCAGGCAAATACCATTTTACCATATTACATTTTTATTGCACTATTTTTATTTTAAAGATTTAGTTTGGCCTATAAGTTACAGTACTTTTGTACAATAACATAAATTTGTTGCTAGGTTATATTATTATAGGTTACAATAAGCCACCCAGCAGTATTTAAGTTATTAAAATGACCACCTTTATCTGCTGCAGCACTGCTGTTACAAACATATTAGTTAATAAGGAAAAACTAAAATTTTGTTACAATTGGCCCTGGTCTCCTCTATCTGAAAATACTTAGGTAGTCACTCAGAATAATGAGAAATGTTCTGAAAATAACTAACTGAAAATAATTACTTAAATCATTTTGAAAAAGTTGCTCAGTAAGAGACTCAGTCAGTGTGATGATGTGTGTGACAGTGGGGGTGGAAAGCTGTTCAGAACCCTCATTCACACATTCAGTAAAGACGAAAAGGCTCATGGTAATGCTAATGATGTGTGGAGGCTTCCTCCACAAGACCACTTTATTTCACGTGCGCGCCATATGAAGAACTGTAAAAGGTCACTATTGTGAGGTAGTTCAGACATCGACAGTGACAATGTGTTGTTGAATGTTTGCAACAAAAGTGGGGGCTGGGAATCCTCTTCAGATGGCACACTGCCCATTCAGAGGGAACGAAAAGGTTCATGATAATGCTAATGATGTGTTTGAGCCATTGAGTCATTTTTACACTATGTAAAACAGCTGAATGGGCGACACTCTACATGAAGGACATAGGAGATTGTTTAGAAACTGCCATTGTTTACACAAGACATCTTGCTCAGTTTATCTTTGAGTGATCGGTGACTTTATTGATTATTGAGAAACATAGCGGCGCACACTGTGCCAGCCTTCTGCTGAAGTCGCAGCAGCAGCCTGTGAACCGAACAGAGTGAATCTGTCTCAGCTTGATATCATGACTTTGCAAGCACCAAATTACTTGCTTTAACGAATTCCGTTAGATTATAATATCAAGAATTGTGAAATATCACCTCCATGAATCTGTTTAGACAGACAGCGGCAGATCGATGAGGTGAAGTCGTGCTGTGTGCAGTGTGCAGAGCGCTGTAAAGTCAGAACGTCAAAATAATAATTGAAAAAGAAGATGTAGATCTATGTAATCATTTCCAATATTCACAAGCTGTGTTTATCTAACGAAAGATTCTGATTCAGTCCATATTTGTTGACATGTAGTCTTTGAAAAACAACATTTTCACTGAGGTTAAAAAATCGTCGTCTTTCGCACATTGTGTACATGGAATGGGGTGGTCTAACAGCAATCTAACAGCACTAGCACAGTAATATATATATACTACTATATGACATTATTATCATGACCACTGCAGATAAACTCAGCCGCTAAAACTCATAAGATAAGATATTCCTTTATTAGTCCCACAGTGGGGAAATTTCCAGAATTACAGCAGCAAAGTGGAGAGCAACAATAGAGAACACCAGTAAAGAGACAATAAACAGCAACAAGCAATATAAACAATATATAAAAAGGATGAAAAAAATGTAAAAGAGGAACATGTGGAAGTATAAAATGTAGAAATAATACACAATATATACACAATATATACAATCTTCCAAATTTACACTATGAGCAGAAATCGTTCACAGTGTGAAGTGAAGTGAACAGTAAATGTGCATTATAGTACAGTCAGTTTATGAGTCTTGGTGTGTGTGTGTGTGTGTGTGTGTGTGTGTGTGTGTGTGTGTGTGGTCTACTGGGAGCACTGCTGATTCAAAGGCAGTTTTGTTCTCGCTGTACTAACGCTCGGTTCCCAGCCATATCACTTTCATTTTCGTGCAATTCTTTAGGATAACAAAACGCTGCAGCATATTATTTATGACACTGTGATATGGCAGCCTGATAATCATTAAACATGCTCTGTGTGGGAAGTAAACCGCTTCAGCTTCCACACTCACTGCTCCTCCTGGTGGACAGACAGACCATTGCAACTGGTTTCTACAAATTAAACTAAGGGGCGTTACCAGCCGGCCTCGTATTCTCTACGTCATCACGGGGATCTACGAGCCTGGTCAGGTGACGGCAGGGACCTGTCACGGATCAGTCACGGCTCTACCACGGGCCAAACGGAAATTTGAAGTGGCTGCATCTGTAGATGTCACACGTTTCAAATGGTGTTCAGATCAGTTTGTAATTTGTACTGTTTGCACAACATTTTCTATTTCACCTCATTTTCAACCAAATGTCACCAAAATATTTCCCAAAGAATTTTATCACCAACACTTTAACTGTTATCGATTTCTCATTGCTTTTTGAAGATGTTGACCAATGAACCTAAAAGGAGGCGTGGCCTAGCAAGGAACTCCAAAACGTTTGGGCCAATCACCACAAACCTTGCAAGCAATGCCTTAAGAGGTACCAGGAGCATATCCTGAAAGTTGCATTCATGTTGACCTCTAGGGGGCACCACGAATACAAAAATGGGCGTGCAATTACACAAATCAGATTATGAAGAAATTGATGGTCCAATCACGACAAAACTTGCAGTGTATGTTAAATAAGGATTATGAACCACATGTATTATTTTACAATTGATCAATAGGGGGCGCCACAAGTTACAAACAAGTGCAATGGCCTTTCACAAAACTTGGCTATAAATCAATAAGGGTTTTTTCAAACATCAACAAACTCTGTGGACTTTTTTAATTAATAATAATAAAACCTGTTGGTAATCTTTAATGCAGGCGTCCTGTATTGTCAAAGGTCTTGATTTTACCCAGCTTTCAACTTTTAAAGGTCCATGTTGGCTTGAACCCCAGAATTGCCGTCTGCAGCTATATTGATATCTTTATATCTATCAGGTGCAATATAATAATATCAGTACATGCTGAAGTGTGCAATATCTATGATTCTATCGTTCAATAATGTGAACTCAGCCATTCACTCTTTTTATTACATTTTGCTTTTTTTTGCTGCTTATTGATTACATTGCTCTGCAATTTATTTTTTTAATGATGTATTTTATTGAAGGATGATTACAAATCATACAAAATTACAGTTGAAAAAATCTTTTCCTTCCATTGCCTTTCCTTTTCTGAACAAATGTCCCTCCCATTTCCCACCTACCCCCGCCCACCCCTACCTTGAAAGTCTATGGAGGTACAGTTTCAACACACAATGACATTGATTCCACATAAAACAAAAGCAGGATAAGTAAGTTTACAAAAAGGAAAGGAGAAAAGAGGAGAAGGTCTTTTGAACAACAGTGCATGAGAGTGAAAAGCAATAATGTACAATTACATAATATTTCTCTCCTAATCAGGAGGGAGTGTTCTAAGGCTATTAAAATAAACTTTACAAAACAGGCATTGCCATTTCTTATAAAAAGCGGTCTTTAGAACGCTCTGTGATTTTTACAGTTTATGTTTTACACTGATCCATTTGTTCTTTTTACCGATACACACTTGTATTGCTTTGTGTTTTTTACTGATGCTTCCTGTTTATATTTTCCCTTTGCTGCTGTAATGTTACACATCTCCTTGCTGCAGGACGACTTGGGGATGATCTTCTCTTATGATCAAGACCGGTCGCCTTTTTTGGATTGTCTGTTCACTATGGATGTGCATGTCAGGAAAAACAAAGTTTTCTTCAAGATTTCAATATAACATGGGATGAGTAACTGATCTACAAGTGATCATTTGGGAAGTGAAGTATTCCTTTGAAGAACAAATGTTTATTTTGAGGCTTTTTTTTTAATTTAACAGTTTTAGAGGCAGATAATGCAGCAACTAAATTCATTACACTGTTTTAGATAAAATCAGTTTAATATAAATCCAAGTAGTAAGTAGCAATGTGACACCAAAGAAAAACATTTACTGAACACAAACTTGATCAGAATCTGAAAAATCAACAATGAATATACAATTTTTACATTAAATGACAGTGAATCTTTCTGCGGAAAATCAAATGGTTTTTCTACTCGATGTGACTGACAGGAGAGATGATCAGAGGGGCAGAGTTTTTACCACGGCTGACATGCGGACTGAAGTATGGGTAGAGTTTCTCAGTGAAGCAGCAGCCAGTGAAGGAGTAGATCAGAGCTGCAGCATCAACATCATAAAAGGAGACCAGACCCTCCTCATAATCCACAAACACCCCCACCTTCTGAGGCTGAGACTTCAGAGAGAGACTGACTGGAGGGCCAGCAAGAGCTTTGTACTCATTTTCATTTCTCAACCATATCGTCCAGTAACCATTCTGAGGTCTGAGTTTGATCTGTCCCATCCTGTTGATTGACTCTCTGGCCACTCCTAAATCCCAGTCAGTCTTCCCTTTAACCTGAACGTCATGATAAAATCTTCCTGAAGAGAAACTCTGCTTTGCTAAGACACAGGGACAATAATCAAATCTCTCTGGATTTTTTGGGAGATTCTTCATTACATCACCATGTTTAACTTGTTTTCCATCATCAGACAGGATGAGTTTGGAATATGCTGTGTCAGGATCGAGTGTCACATCCACTGCATACTGCTGGACCCTCTTCAGCTCGACTTCAAACAACTTCTTCATCTGTTTACTGAGCGTCTCCTCCAGCTGATTCACAGCTCTCCTCACAGTCCCCTCATATGAAGGTGGATGGACGCTGACCTCTGTCCAGTCCTTGGTGGGTGGAGCAGTGTTCAGGGACATGAAGCTTTGGAGGAGGTGAAGGTGGTCTTTAGAGCATGAGAGCTGCTGCACCTCAGAGCTTCTCTTCTCCAGCTCAGAGATTTCCTGTTCCAGCTCTTTGATGAAGCCTTCAGCCTGTGTCTCTGTCTTTCTCTGCTTCTCTTTGATCGTATCGATGAGCTCAGCCTGGCTTCTCTCAACAGACTCCTTCAGAGCGGTGAAGACCTGAACACCATCTGCTATCTCTCTGTCTGCATCTTCCTTACTGAGCTTCACGGAGCGTTTGATCTCCTCAATCTTCAGCTGTCTTTCCTGGATCATCTGCTGAATTTCAGCCTCCAGCTTGGCCTTCTTTCCTTCATATTCTTCTTTCAGAGGAACAACATCATGTGTCTTGTGGTCTAAAACAGTGCAGAGCATGCAGAGACACATCTGATCATCCTTACAGAACAGCTCCAGCAGTTTATCGTGCTTTGTACACATCCTGCTTTCCAGGTTCTCCACAGGATCGATCAGCTGATGTCTTTTAAGGCCTGACATTGTCAGGTGAGGTGCCAGGTGAGTCTCACAGTAGGAGACCAGACACACCAGGCAGGACTTCAGGGCCTTCAGTTTGGCTCCAGTGCAGATGTCACAGGGAACTTCTCCTGGTTTGGAAACTTGTTGCTCTGAGCTGCTGCTGCTGGCTTTCTGTTGAGCTGACTGTCTGAACTGAGCAGCCATCTCAGAGATGAACGTGTTGACTCGCAGTTGAGGTCTTGGATCAAAAACCTCTTTACAGTTTGGACACTGACACTCGACATTGGTACCCCAGTGTTTAGTGATGCAGGTTTTACAGAAGTTGTGTCCACATGGTGTGCTGACTGGATCAGTGAACACATCCAGACAGATGGAGCAAAGAAACTGATCTTCAGTCAGCAGACAGCTGGCAGCAGCCATATCTACACTCTGAGGACAAAAAGACAGGGACAAAAAACTGTAATTACACATCTTTTGATTAATAAAATTAGCAGCGATCACTGAATCATTCAGATTTGTGCCGTGTTTGTTTGTGTTCACACTCTGCATGTACTCAGCTTCTGATTTACTACACAGCTCAATATGCAGTCAGGTCCTGGACTATGCTGCAAGCTCCAATGTGCAGTTCAGCTTGATATTTCAATGAGATCCCCAAACTTCGAGTGATAACATGTAGATCTTCATTCCAAAACATTTAGTTTTGCTGCCTGTAGAAATATATACAAAATATGTTGATATAATCTTGAACCTAAATTTAACTATTAATACTGCTGCTGTCAGTGAGACAGGAAGGTTGGAAGAGACATCAATATGAGTGAGTAATGTCAGGCATTCATGTAAAGACTACTGGCTGACCCGTATGCTCTCACTCAGTGGATGGATGATGTCACAGGAAGTCAATCTTGTTTGTTTTGCTATGGAAGCTAACGTTAACTAATGTGCTAAAAAGTTAGCGTTCCAGAGAAATCCAATCTTCCTCTTAATAGCTCCCCAGTTTCTGATGAGGTGGACATGATAACCCTTAATACACATAACGTTCTTCATCCCTACAACAGGAAATACTTTGTCCCTAACCTGATATGAAGTGTGCGCTGCACATGTGAGCATTTTTGATGATGGCCTCCGTCCAGTCCTTTGGTCTTACCACATTTAACCATAGTTGACCACATTGTAAGACTCCTATGTGACCTACAGCCCTGTGCTGGAGAGGCAGCTTCACCTCCAGGTAATAAACTGACATCATTGTGATGTCGGCCCTAAAACGGTTTATAAAACCTGCTGTGTCAGGCTCAGTTTTAAAGCCTCAGTGAGGACACAAGTATCGTATCAAACTAGAGGACTTAAGACATCCACTGGGATGTTTACTATCTTTTCAGAAAAGGGGCCAAATAACGCTCTAAAGTTACGCTAAATTTTGGCGAGGGAAAAAGGAACATTTTCAAGATGGTGTATTTAAAGTTTTCTACACATTGTGGTCTCCAAACAGTCTTAGAATTACATAAATTGGGTCTGACTGAAAAAGTGAGTTCGCAGCCATATACTCCTCACACTATTTCAGTTCTGCACACAATTTGACCAAAATTTGTTAAAGTAGCCTCAAAATTTAATGAATAAATGAAAAAAACAGTGTTCACTCAGGATTTCATATTATGATGTTATGATTTAATACCTTGCAGTATCAAGGTTTTAAATGAGGGGCCGACTTTGGAAAATGTGCCCGTGTTGTTTCACAGATAAGAACAGCGTTCACTGGTAAAGTTGGTCTGAAAACTTTCTGCAGTTCAGCTGAAGACTAGTGCAGACATGAAGCCAGTCAATGAGCACCTACAAACCCGACACATGCACACACATCTTGTCTGATGTAGAAATATACATCATTTCAATTTCATAATTTTCACAATCATAATTTTAGTTTAACTGTTTTCTGTTCATCCGACTTGATTTGTTTCATAAATGATCTTCAAGAACATTTTCTCTAAGAGCACCTGCAGGTTTATAAAATAATGTTACGATAATAAAGTATGTTATTAAAGTCCTGCTGAGGCATAAAGCTACTATCTCTGACGGCTTTCAACTGTAATGAAAGTCTCTGTCTGGTCACAACTGCAAACAAATTACAATATTATGCAACTTAAAGGTCAACTCCATCAGCGTTCTTTCTAGGAAATGCCCACTCAGCAATAAGCAGTGATGCAGGTGAGGTTGTAGGAGGTTCCTTTCCATAGTCAGTGAACTGCCCTCAGTAGATGGTGGTCGGTATATTCCCAGTTTAGAGAAGGAGACGGATAACTGAAGCCATTATGGCAGCAGGCTGAGGGTGGCGGACGCCAACAGACTTAACAAACTGATCCGCAAGGCCAGTGACGTTGTGGGAATGGCGTGTGACTCTCTGGTGGTGGTGTCAGAGAGGAGGATGCTGTCTAAGCTGCGAACTATCTTGGACAATGTCTCACACCCACTCCACCATGTGCTGGTTGGACACAAGAGTACTTTCAGTGGGAGACTCAGACCACCAAAATGCACCACTGAGCGCCACAGGAAATCATTCCTGCCTGTGGCCATCAAACTGTACAACTCCTCCCTCTGAGTTGCCCTTGGACTGTTTCACCACTATCACCAACTCAAAATAAATTATTACATATTTATTCCTAAATAATCCGTGCAATAACTGACTGTATTGCTCAGTCTGTATATAAGGTTCCTGTATATATTGTAAACTATGTTGTGTGGTCTCTACATATATATTTTGTAAATTATCTTCTTATATTTCTTATATTTTTACTTCTTTTGCACTATATCTTCTTTCTACACTTGTAAGGAGCACCTGTAACGAAAACAATTTCCCCTTGGGATCAATAAAGTATTTCTGATTCTGATTCTGATTCTGATTACATCGCTCTTTTTAAAACCACCAGAATCCTTTGAGAAAAACAGTAATTTAAATTAGCAAAACATGGGAGTTGCTGGTCTACCCCTGATCAGTTAGTTAGCTGTGCACATTCCATGGCAACCAGCACGCCACACTCTGACGCACTGAGCTTCCTGTCAGCGCCACAGTTTGCGCCTGCAAGTGGAGGTGGATCGCTTTGCCTTTTTTTCTGAGATTTTACATCATTTCTGAAGGCTGCCTCCCTCTGATCACTGCCTGCTGACAGCCAATCATATGAAGGCAGCATTTAGTGATTAGCTTCCTGTCAGATAGTCATCCATCCATTTTCATTTGCTTATCTGAAGCCGGGTTGCGGGGGCAGCAGGCTGAGCAGAGTACTCCAGACGTCCCTCTCCCCAGCAACACTTTCCAGCTCCTCCTGGAGGACCCCAAGGTGTTCCCAGGCCAGATGAGATATGTAATCCCTCCAGTGTGTTCTGGGTCTGCCCCGGGGCCTCCTACCAGTGGGACATGCCCAAAAAACTCTAACAGGAGGCGCCCAGGAGGATCCTGATCAGATGTTGAACCACCTCAACTGACCCCTTTCAACATGAAGGAGCAGCGGCTCTACTCCGAACTCCTCCCCCTATCTCTAAGGCTCAGCCCAGACACCCCACAGAGGAAATTCATTTCGGCTGCTTGTATCTGCGACCTCATTCTTTCGGTCACTACCCAGAGCTCATGACCATAGGTGAGGGTTGGCCTTCTGGCTCAGCTCCCTCTTCACCACGACAGTCCGATATTCAGATAGTAGTTCAAAAAATCAATTTAAACCCCCCAAAACACAACGGGATCCCTCCATTACTGTCACATCACCCATTAAATAGAATAATACTGCTAACCTGCTGCTCAGATTGAAGGGTGAAGGTATTTTCTAAGCATGCAAAAAGAGTTTAATTCCAATTAATATGGAAGTTAACACATTTATTACAATTTACTGTGAAATATTTAGCCACTCTATTAGTTTCATAGAAGCGTCTGAAGGAGTAGAGAGGAAAGAAATCCTTCTCTGTCCAAAGACTCTTAGTGTCAGAGTCAGGCTGACTAAAGCACAGGATCTGAGCTGTCGAACAATTGTTGAAACACAGTAAACACAATCAGTAACTACAGAAACAGTGAAGCTCAGAAAAAAAGTTAGTACTTGTGTCAATTTTATGGCTTTACTGGCAATAACAAAAAGAAGTCAGATGAGATAAGTTACTGGACAGTCCAAATCTAAGCTGTGCTAGTTAGCTTTTAGCATGACTAGTTTTTTTTCTCTGTTATAGATTCTGGTTTTACTAAACTTGGTACCAAATGTTGAGTTTCCTCTTGTGTCTGTGGGTCAGTGAACTCACCAGTGTTTGTTGTCGATGAAGACCTGGGGGGTATTCCATCAAACCAGCTAACCGCAGATCCCGGCTAACTTCGATAAGCCGCGCTAGTTTTAGAGAGAGTTCGGTTCCATGACTCTCGCTAACAGGAACCTCAGCTGAGTTACTGGGGTAACATATGCTCCTGAACTAACCTGCTCCGTGGCAGGTTAACTATCAGGCTTAATGAATCGGTGTTACAAAGAATATGTACCTGTAGTAAACAGAGTCTCAGACAAACAGTTCCTCACACTTTTCGCTTGGTTATCCGTGTTGTCCGAAAACGAAGTTAACAACTTCAGCAAAAATGAATTCAGAGCACATTCTTGGTTAGTTTAGTCGAATTCCCAAGGATTGAAAAAAAAAGTGTCGTTGTCATGATGATATCTTGAAATATTAAAACTCTTCTCCTCAGTAAGCAAAATAGCCAGTAGTAGCAGAGTGGTCTCGTCCTTCGATTATCATGCGGGCATCTGGGGTTCAAGTCCAGATTATGGCATCATTCACTACATCAAATTATGTTGCAGCGATTATTTTGATGTTTTCACCAACAGCCTATAGCTTACATTTGTCACACATTACACGTATGTGAAATGTAATGCCATTTAGCCGACAATTATTCATCATAACTTTGTAGCCTACAGAACTTTGAACATCAGCTAGGCCTAACATTAACACTTGTCCATATGATTGGAGTAACACCTGCACAGCCGTGCGTTTAACATTGTTGACACCACTCCTGTGCAGAGATAACACTATTTGGCATATTAGTTGGTGCAAAGTACACTACACATTTAAAAACAATGTAAACCAAATAAAACTTCCTTGCAGAATTCAATGTCCATTAAGTAATAATGTGCAGGTATTGAGCCTCAAACACGGGTCTCCCACGTTAATGACGGTGACAATTCCTCTCCGCTACTGACAGGACATACTGTATATGATCAACACAGTCTAAACATAAGACATTAAACATTGATGTAAAAGTTAACTTATGCATTTAAGCGGTCGTCAATCTTCTGCCACGCCATATCTCTTGCCTTGACAGTAGCAACAGTATTTCCTTTTCTGGTAACTGTGTTTCTATACTCTTAGTAAAGCTCCACAAGGAGCTGTTGCTCCGCGTTGTTGAAGAAATCAGCCCTAGTTTTCTTGTCTTTTTTCAACATGATCGCGTTTTCGACAATCGCATATTCTGGGCTTCTCATGCACCCTGTGCGCGCGCCTAATGCAAGACTTGATAAGCCTGGCTGAAGTTAGCGCTGATGAGGCGCGGCTGAAATGTGTTAGTGGAACGGCTTCTGCCTGAGGTGGAAGCTGACGCTAATTCAAACGAGGCTTAATCACTTAAGCGCCGCTATCATTAGTGACTTTGATGGAATACCCCCCTGCTGGATTCAGTTGAATGTTTCTGTAGAGACAAACACAGAGACTTGTCTGCACTGCAGCTCTGCTCTCACTCACACTAACTTTAAGTTTCGTTTCAGGAAATGTGACGCTGCAGCTCTGCTCTGTCACTGTTGCTCCACCTCTCAGTGCACGAGGAGGAAACATTTCATACTCCTGTTCATGATCCTGTTTTACTGAGGAAAGGTTTCACTGACTGATGCAACACACAGGAATGACCTCAGGTGGTTTCCTGTCATATTGAGTAGAGTGTCCTGTAGTTATTTGTCTGTACGGATGTGTTGTGGCTGAAGGTCTGGACCAGGTTCAGCCTCTCTAAGGGACTGTTCTTTACTTATCAGGGGAGGGCGGTGACTTTGTTGTTTTGCTTGTTTTAGTTATTATTTTGAACTAAATAAGATGTAGAATAAAGTGATTTTGATCAAATGTAACTGTTCCCTATTTTCAACTCAGATTTTTTAAATTTAATTTTTTAGATTTTTTTTTGTTTTCTGATGGAAGCGTTTGTCGCACATGATGTGTTCAAGGACCGTTGGAAATGTAAATGGATACACCGGGTGAAGATATTTTTTTTATTGCATTTGTCAATTTTGATATTTTGCTTATTTTTTGCTTCTATAACTTGTCTTTTTTTCAGACTAACGAAAAGAAGACATCAAATATGTAAATTCATATTTAGATATAGTTAGTTCAGACTTTTGTTTTGGAAATGTAAACAAAAAGTGCATATTTAATAACATAATGTCCATTTGCATATTTTTGGTCTAAAAATACAGATTTTTTTCTCAAAGTAATTTTTTTTCTTATTTTCTGATTTAAAATTTTAACACAAATGTTAAGATTTTAACAGATAAATACCTCCATGAAACTTTCTCACTTAATTAGGACATCACATTAAGACAATTATTTTCTGTATGAGCCCACAAGTTTTCAAGAGTTCAGAAATTTTAAGTTTTACTATGCAAATACGGCATTTTCTAATTAAATATGTTGCACACATGCCCAGAACAAAAGTCCAAATTAAAAGTAATACCTTAATATGATGGTTAATAGGAGATTAATTTCGACTGGAGACGGCAAACTTTTTAAATCTGTATCATAAATAAAATGGAGAGGAAACCACAGCAGTATGGTGGCTGTTAAGGTGTAACCTGACGGAGCCTGTTGGACTTCCAAACTGGAAGCGCTTGCTGTATTACAGGCGGGTCCCGGGGTGAGAAATACACAGAGAAGTCTGCGGACACTTTATTTTGTAGCCAACATGGCAAAAAAAAACCAAGCACACCCCAAGGAAGCCGAAGAGCTACTACAGTTAGCATAGACATATAAATGTTTATATGTTTATGACAGTTAGCATACAGTGAGAAGTCATTTGAAACGTCATGAGACGTGTCATCAAATGGCACTAATGTCATTGCAGTATGGAGAAAGGCTCTGTATTGACATAAGAATTGTCCCTTTGTTTAAATGCATACAATATGTGTTGAATTGATTCAAATGTTCTGTTTACAGCAGATGTAGCTTACATGTTGTTTTACAGTCACATTGTCTGCTTTGAGAGCTACAATATTCACTCAGGATTTTTGGAAAACATTATTGGAGTCCATGTTTTGAAACTAATTCAATAAAACTCATTAAATAAAAGTCATTACATCACTTATTTTTTGGAGCCAGTAGTTTAAAAAAAGAAATCACATTTTTTTTCTCCTGACTTGCAGTTTTTGTCATTAGCCGCTATTTCCCTACAAAAAGTCACATAAAAATTCCACAATGTTTATCACAATTTTTGACAAAGCCGCAAATTCAAGATTTTTTTGCAGTGAGATCCTGGAGGGACTGATTGTTGTTGCCCAGAACACAACTCAGAGGCCTTAAATGTAAGTTTTTTTTATTGGCAGACTACACATTTGTGACATAACAGCTGTCTTCAGGATGAGTCCTGAGCTCCTTCAGAAAGCTTTTTTTTTCATCAGAAAATCAGACAATCAGTGTTTTTTTTTTGTTTTTGTTTTTTTTACATTTAAAAGATAGTAAACATTTAAAGAACAGACAATTAGAATAAACATCATTATACATACGGTTGAGTAGATCTGTAAGAACATACTGAATATCAGGTCCATTGGATAAGTTAAGAACAATAAATACAAGGGATGTTCCTGGCGACTAAATGAAAATTTTATTAAGACCAGTCAACTAGTCTAGTCTATTTTCCTAGTCGACCAATAGTCCTCATTTAGGGCCATTAGTCGACTAGTCGCCTGCATGTTTGTGATATGAATGTAATGATGAAATGATATATTTTGTTAGTTTGAGTTGAAGGTGTGAGAAAGAATAGTCTCAGTAACATTGTTAACACTGTGCTACATTACAGAGAAATACAAACCGTACTAATGAACCTTCATTAATATAGGCCTATATTTTATCTCCAAGTGCACGTCACACACTGAGCGAGCCGCCTGTTAATGACGCTGTGGGCTAATGGGCATGTAGCTACTTCCATGTTTCACATGATACGTCATGTTTGTAGTGGACCAATGAAGATGAGTTTACATATCACCTTGGGTTGGTCCTTCACCTTCTCAAAATGATCCCACACTTTGGATTTCCTGCCCCACATGTTATTAACTAGCCTGTGGAATAACCGCAGGTACCAGCCCTGGAAATTAACCTGACTCCTGTCTGACTGCTGAGCGTGGACACTTCCTGTGTCTGTCCTTTCAAATTAAATTCCCACATGGTCCAGTCACATAGGTTTTGATTTATTTTGACAAGGCACAGCTCCAAATAGAGTTTAACGTTTTTGTTTTAGAATAAGCGGCCAGTTTAATCTTGCTGACTAATGATCTTTCTGCTCGACTAATGTTTAGTCGACTATCAGGGGGCAGCCCTAAGAAACAATATGACACAAAAATAATGTACAGAAAAAAATACAAAATGCAAAAAAGCACATTGATCAGAATCTGATAAAACAACAGTGTAAACACCTTACATCAACAAAAATATATATACATATATATGTTTTACATGAAGTAATGATGAATCAGATGATTATTCTACTCCAGTGGTTCCCAACTGGTGGGTCGATATTGGGGATATTCTGAATGGACAGCAAGTGACTCACAAATGCGTCAAATTTTTTAAAAACTCATTTTATTTTTAAGTGCAGTAAATTTCCGGCACAGCGCTTTTATTTTGAAGTGCCGTTTTCTGCTGTAGAGTGAGTGACTACTTGACAGAGACAGCAAACTAACTCGACAGCATGGCCAAACGTAAGTATGATGCTGAACGTATGGACCTTGAACAAATGACTAAGACAAAATCTGGACCCCAGGCTGGGCCAGTTGGGAACCACTGCTCTACTCTGTGTGACGGACTGGAGAGATAATCAGAGGGGCAGAGTTTTTACCATCATTGTTGGTACAAGGACCAAAGTATGGGTAGAGTTTCTCAGTGAAGTGGCAGCCAGTGAAGGAGTAGATCAGAATTGCAGTATCAACGTCATAAAAGGAGACCAGACCCTGCTCATAATCAACAAACACCCCCACCTTCTGAGGCCGAGACTTCAGAGAGAGACGTACTGCAAGGTTAGGAAGAGCTTCGTACTCCTTTTCATTCTTCAACCATATTGTCCAGTAACCGTTCTGAGCATTCGGATTATTGTATCCCTTCCTGTTGATCGACTCTCTGGCTACTCCTAAGTTCCAGTAAGTTTTCCCTTTAACCTGAACCTCATAGTAAAATCTTCCTGAAGAGAAACTCTGCTTTGCCAAGACAAAGTTACAGGTGTCAAATCTCTCTGGATTGTTTGGGAGATTCTTCATTACATCACCATATTTAACTTGTTTCCCATCACCAGACAGGATGAGTTTGGGATGTGCTGTATCAGGATCGAGTGTCACATTCACTGCATACTGCTGGACCCTCTTCAGCTTGATTTGAGGAAGCAGTTTCTGCATCTGTGTACTGAGCGTCTTCTCTAGCTGATTCACAGCTCTCCTCACAGTCCCCTCAAATGAATATGGACGGATGCAGACCTTTGTCCAGTTCTTGGTGGGTGGAGCAGTGTTCAGAGAAGTAAAGCTTTGGAGGAGGTGGAGGTGGTCTTCAGAGCGTGAGAGCTGCTTCACCTCAGTGCTTCTCTTCTTCAGCTCAGAGATTTCCTGTTCCAGCTCTTTGATGAGGCCTTCAGCCTGTGTCTCTGTCTTTCTCTGCTTCTCTTTTATCATGTCGATGAGCTCGGCCTGGCTTCTCTCAATAGACTCCTTCAGAGCGGTGAAGACCTGAACACCATCTGCTATCTCTCTGTCTGTATCTTCCTTACTGAGCTCCACTGAGTGTTTGATCTCCTCAACTTTCAGTCGTCTCTTCTGGATCATCTGCTGAATTTCAGCCTCTGTCTTCCCCAGCTTGGCCTTCTTTCCTTCATATTCATCTCTCAGAGGAACAACATCATGTGTCTTGTGGTCTGAAACAGTGCAGAGCATGCAGACACACATCTGATCATCCTTACAGAACAGCTCCAGCAGTTTATCGTGCTTCATACACATCCTGCCTTCCAGGTTCTCCACAGGGTCAATCAGCTGATGTCTTTTCAGTCCTGATCTTGTCAGATGACGCTCCAGGTGAGTCTCACAGTAGGATTCCAGACACACCAGGCAGGACTTCAGGGCCTTCACTTTGGTTCCAGTGCAGATGTCACAGGGAACTTCTCCTGGTTTGGAAACTCGTTGCTCTGAGCTGCTGCTGCTGGCTTTCTGTTGAGCTGACTGTCTGAACTGAGCAGCCATCTCAGAGATGAAAGTGTTGACCTGCAACTCAGGTCTGGTGTAGAAAAGCTTTGTACAGTTGGGACACTGATAGGGGACATTAATATCCCAGTGTTCAGTGATGCAGGTTTTACAGAAGTTGTGTCCACATGGTGTGGTGACTGGATCAGTGAACACATCCAGACAGATGGAGCACAGGAACTGATCTTCAGTCAGCAGACAGCTGGCAGCAGCCATATCTACACTCTGAGGACAAAGTGTGGGAAAAAAACTGTGATTACATATCTTCTGATCATTACTTTAACAAAAGTACCCGTCTTTTTCTAACTAAGATCAAACTCAGATCTAACAATGAAACAAGGCAGCGCTGATCAAATATAAACTAAGATTCTGTCACCACGTTGCTTATTTCTCACATTGTAGCGTACCGTTGAACTGTCATACCATATTGTTTGTTACAGGCTCAGTCCCGGCGGCATGGGCGGGCATTGGGGGGCCGTGCCCGCCCACAGAGTCAGCCGTGCCCGCCCTTGACTGGAAGCTGTTTCTTTTATTTGGGTTTTTGTTTTATAACTCGGAGTGGCCAACTCTCTCTTATTCCTATCTCGTTTTGTCAAGCATACAATTCAACCAATCCAACCAACGAATGAAGGCAACTTTCTAGCCAATTACAGACAGAGGGGGGCGGGTCGCTGACTCATTCATTCATGCAGGTCACCGTCATTAATTAACATCTCCGCTAGCTATGGATATCCGGAATTATTTCCAAAAAAATAGGACGAGAAGTGACAACGCGAACGGGGGCGAGCAGGAAGCAGCACCATTGACTTTTATTGGAAACATAAGCACTGAAGTCAACAGTAACACTGAAGTAAACATTCATGCTAGGAGGGTTAGCTACGGCAGCTAGGGAGAACAAGGAGCAGCACAAAGCAGTGTAACTCATCTGCATGGAAGAAGCGTGAGTGATGAAAATTCATTTTCAGCTCTTAAAAATGTCTTCACCGAGCATCGCCTAACTATGCTGCATCAACGCAAGGGCAATCGGATCCAGTTGGCATTTGAGAAGGACTTGACTCGAAAATTTAGGAATGAGTGGAAGGACAATGTATTAAGAAGGTTTCACACACTCCACAAACGCCGCCTGCCCATAGCTGTCAAGTCTCCCGTTTTGGCCGGGAAACTACCGTATTTTACCCCTCCGCCGTCTTTCCCGCCGCCCTCCCATATTAGTATTCTCCCGTAAATCTCACGTATTATAATAAAAAAAACATTCCTCTGCCTCTCCAAACTGAACTGTCACTAGCCTCGCGAGAACTGCCACCTGCATTAGCCTGGGTGGCAGTTGTCGCGAGGTTAGTACCGACAGCGGGAACAAACCCGGAACAACAAAAGAGAGAGATGGATGGATGTGACGAAGGAGAAGTTATTCCTGCCAAAAAAACAAAGAAGTCCTGTAAATATCTCGAAAAATGGGACAGCGAATTTACTTTCC
Source organism: Cephalopholis sonnerati (assembly GCA_019142605.1). Lineage (NCBI taxonomy): Eukaryota > Metazoa > Chordata > Actinopteri > Perciformes > Serranidae > Cephalopholis > Cephalopholis sonnerati. The sequence continues at coordinate 43,008,465 of JAGQAX010000005.1, read as the reverse complement.
TACAGAGGAGCAGGATGGGCACATTATGAACTGAAAATATGTTTAAGCAATAAGCCCCGAGAAGCCGTGGGTTACAGTGATGTTACAACGGCTGAGGGGCGTTCAGGGCCCCTCCGCCGTTGTAAAATCACTGTAACTCACGGCTTCTCGGGGCTTATAGCTTTTATAAAACGGTTACCCTACATATAGCCCATAAAATAAACACACACGAAAAAGAATCAACAATTTATTGGTAATAATGCAACAATAAAACTGAGAACTATTCATTCTTCCACCAAGCAAGATGGAGTGAACAGAATGGTTGCCAAGCAACACAGACGCTGCGGTCTACTAGTGGGTTACACTGATTTTACAACGACATGGAACGCGGCTCAGCCAATCACATTTAAGGATGGGAAGCACCCGTTTTATAAACCATAAATAAATGTGCTTCATATACCCTTTGTGTTTTCATTTAGGCTGTATTATAACGTAGGAATGTTCACAGCATTTCAGTGTCAACAAAGGTTGGCCTATCAGATTCTGATCACCTAACTGTAGTTAGTAAGCGGTTGACAAGTTGTTTTTAGATATCTTGTACACCTGTCTTAAAATGTCAGGGATACTGGAGCTTGGTTGGGGTGGTGGGACGGCTCGCAGCGAGCACCGGCAAATTTCCCTTATTTTCAAATCCAAAACTTGACAGGTATGCGCCTGCCACTGTACTAAAAGTGTTCACACACACACACACACACACACACACACACACACACACACACACACACACACACGCACACACCTCACAGATACACCAACTTAGGTTACTTAAAGGCAGAAGGGTAACACTGCTTTGTTCTGCTCCTTGTGCTCCCTAGCTGCTGTAGCTACCTCTCCTAGTTTGAATGTTTACTTCAGTGTTCAGCTTGATATCAGTGCTTATGTTTCCAGAAATGCTTGACTTTTGAGTTGAATAAATGGACACAGCACTACACTATTGTTTTTTGTTTGTTTTTTAGATTTTGGGATGAACTGCCCCTTTTTAGTGAGTGAAAAAAATATTTCTCAGCACTGTAGGAGTGGTCACAGAGCCATTGTTCAGCCTGAAGTAGTTTGAAAAAGTGTGCCCCCCTGAAAAAATGTAATGCCCCCCCTTTAATTTGTTTCTGCAGCCGGGTCTGTACAGGCTGACTGCTATATTGTTTTAGGACAGTCAACTGGTCTGTCTACTGCATAAACGGCCCAGTATTACAACGTAGCCGTCTTTCCAGCAGTGAAATACTTCTTTAAAGTATTAAGACGTCACCATAAGTATTAACCAAGGACAATAAGCCAAATCCATGCTTGACAAACAGAGAGACATTCAAATCTCTTGATGCAGACAGTTTTGTACCTTGTGGTCATGTCTAGGATGTCAAATACTGAGATTTGTCCACAGATTTTTGTTTATAACGGACAAACGTGCAGCCAAGCCAGTGACAAGGACATAAAACAAAGCTATATAAGACATAAACAAGTCAAACGACATACAGCATACTGCACTTTATGGCTCGGTTATTACTGACTTCAGTTATTGTTTTATGCATTTTAGGACCATGTAAACACTGCTGCCACTAGCTGTATGTAAATATTATTTCATGCTGTAACTGTAGGGCTCTGTGAATGGCATATGTGAATATTATGTAGTTTTTTTGTTTACATCAAATTCTGGCAACCACAAAGGACTTTGTTTGGCTTCAAACCGCGTCCTCAGTGACCGTTTCCTATAAAAAATGAAGGTTATATTATTCTGTAATTCTGTGCTGACATCCAGCAATACAACAATAAGACGGTGTCTGCTGTTTTTCTGCCACCTGTATGCCCACACATCTGCTGTGATGTTCACTCAAAATTGGTCTATACAATAATATTAATTCGTGGGTGCTGGCAGGATGCCAGCTGACACAGCAGTTCATTTCTGTGAAAGTCAGAAACTGCGCACAGGAGTGAGATGGTACTTCAATTGTTGACCCCACCGTGTAAATGTCATGTAAATCCAAAGATAAGTGTCTGACAAAATGTACTTCATATTGCCAGTAGGTGGTGCTAAGTCTACAGGCTAATTCTGGCACACAGATGTCATGAGGCTGGGACTATTATCGTGCATGAGAAATTTTGGGCAGATTGGACAATGTATGCACAATAACAACTTTCTGTTTTATGGCAAGATGTGCAAAATGGCTGCCACTCCACAGCATTGCCATTTGACCATAACTCATCATAAAGGTCTTGAGGCTTGTCAAAGCAATTTTGAGGTGGATCTGGTAAACCTGCTAGAAGTCAATGAGAGCATAAAACATGTCATTTCCTGTTGCCAGGAGGGGGCGCTATGACTACAACTAATCATTGGCATATGAATATGTTCACAGCAGGACTGTGATTAAACCTGTGAAGTTTCGGCCAGATTCGAAGATGTATGGTGGAGTTACAAACCGCTTCCTGTTTCATGGCGAAACATGGGAGTTTGACGCCTCGACACGGTCACACGGTTCGATGAAAACTGCGAGTAACTTTTCATGTCAAAGTTCTTTAGATGGTACAGACAAAGTTTGAAGTCAATCGCATCAAATCTGTTGGACACTGGAGTTTGTTTAAGTACAACCCCTGGAAATGGCAAAAAAAATGCCAAAAATTACACAGTAAATTCAAAATGGCTGACTTCCTGTTGGGTTTAAGGTGTGGCCTTCTTTTTGACTTTCTTGTACGTCTTGGAATGTCACACATGCCTACCAAGTTTCGTACATTTTGGTGAAACCAGCTTTGGGGGGCTGTTTTGTAGAAATTTTGTGGGGGGTGATACTGAGCAATTTCCCGACAACCGTTAACCAGACCTATATCAGATGTAAATTTTCGCCAGTTCTGATGTGTGCAAAGTTGAGTTCATGAGTTTTCGAGCACCCTAAGCCCCTCAAAAAGGCAATTCATTTCAAGGAAGCATAATTCCTTCAATGTCAAGAGGTCGCTGCTCAGGCTATAATAATACACTGCAGACAGCAGCGTACAGACACAGTGAGGCTGATGTCGGGTACACTACACGATATCTGCCTTATTATAGCCTGACGCAGCGTCGTACGGTGTCGGCTGGGATCGTGAATCAAAAAGAGTGTCTTACGCGAAAATCCATCTTTTCATCTTGTGTAGTGTGCCATAGTAGACGAGAACCGACGTGGCGTCTGAGACACCTCACGACTAGGGATGTTCCTGGCGACTAATTTCCCTGTCGACTAAACGAAAATTCTAATTAAGACAAGTCGACTCCAAAACTCCAGTCTACTCTAGCATTACCGCGGGGAGGGGGACTGCTGTCTGACAGCTCTGTAGGGCCCACTTGTGGCGGGCGGCTGCATGACAGTTAAGCAGGCTTGAACATGAATAAAACACTAATTAGTTTAACCGAGTAATATTTCTGGTGCCGACTAGCGAGGGGGCGGATGTTTAATCGTTAAGATGGCTAATCGCATGCCGTTAGCATTAGGGATGCGCACAATTAGCCGTCTAAACGATTAACGTGAACTGCTATCATTTCTGTCAGATAATCTGCAAGGTTCAATGTGCCCCACATTTCAGAGGCACTTTATTTATTTCAGATGTTATTTTAGTGGTTAACTTTTGACTGAGTTGCCGTCATGTTCACATTCATACCACACGGTGCAAAGTGTCTCGTACTTCAGCAGCATTTAAAATCCAACATGGTTGTTGAAGATTGTGATTAAAGGCTTCAAAGGGCTCTTAATGCACACTATAGTTTTTGGGAAAGTGTTTCAAATACTTAACAATAAATTGGGCTAAATTTTGACTGTTTTCTGAGTGTTTTCCTTTTTAGACGAGTCGACTAGTCTTAATTCAAATTTTCGTTTAGGCGACAGAGAAGTTAGTTGCCAGGAACATCCCTAATTAGCATCAGGCTAGCAAAGACTGTTATTTCCTCATAATGGAGGATATGAAGTAATAAAAAGGTTTTACTCAGCACAACTGCATAGGGTAACAGCTTCACGTGAAACAGACTACATTATAAACGGGCCATTATTTATTATTCCCTCTGTATTTATATCATTTATATCGTTTCAAACTCAACACTTCCTGTATCTGTATAAAATTAAAAGCCCCCTAAAACCTCAGTTGAGAGAATCCCTCTATTTTCTAAAAGGGCTTTTATTGTGAAACATTTTCAGGAACTTGGAGGATTCAGTGACTTGCACAGTTTGCGTACAGTACTTCAGATGTACTTCGATTTTATGACTCCACAGTCACCTGATCTGACATAGTGACTGTCAGAACAGACAGAAATGTCATGTAGTGTGAACTAGGCATGAAAACACAGAGTTTGAAGTTCAGAGCTGTTACCAAAGGTTGTAACAGTTAAATAAGTTGTAGAACTCAAACTTTATACCTTTACAGGCGATAAAAGAGACAATCCAAAGGGCATCAAGCCTGAACTAGTTTATCTACAGTTTCTTTTTTGTTGGTTAGGGTTGGATTCAGCCTCTGCCTTGTGTATGTGTGTGGTAAAACAATCTTACTAACATGTTGAAGCAAGATTAATTTTTCAAGTACAGGAAAGAAACGTGAGAAAAAGTCTGATTTATCTTTAGCTGTGACTGTATTCTGTCTAACGTTAATTATCAGGAGTTCACTGTGGTCTGTTTTTTCCTCTATTCTTGCAAAAGTATCAGTTTGGTTTTTATCAATAACACATTTCTATGACATAATATTCTTTATATGGTAAAACAGATGGAAACAAAAAAGGTAGATTCTGGTTTTAAGCAAATTCTCACATAACATTTAGTTGGTGCATCTTGTGTGTGTGGGTCAGTGAACTCACCAGTGTTTGTTGTTGATGAAAACCTGCAGGATTCAGCTGAAGGTTTCTTTAGTGAAAAACAGAGATACTTGTCTCGACTGCAGCTCTGCTCTCACTCAGACAAACTTTAAGTTTTGTTTCAGGAAATGTGATGCTGCAGCTCTCCTCTGTCACTGTTGCTCCACCTCTCTGTGGAGCTCTGTGAGTGAGCTTTTATTGCCTCTTTGGGAAATACCTTGACAAAGCTTTTAAAATTAGATGAGTTTTCGCTTTTTGTTGTTTTGTTTTTTTTTTTCCAATGGAAGTTTACTGCAGCCAAAACAACAACTTCAAACAGATGACACACCAAAAGAGGTCAGTCCAAGATATTCAGTAACATCCTGTATCTTTTGATCACTAGGCTGCAGTTTGTTATAAACTCCACCGGAGGTCTGGTATGAATTTATCACCGTGTGTAAATAGTAAACCTGTGTTAATGTTTGATATTTTTACTGTGAATATTGTGGCTGAAGTCAGGTACTTTCAGTACAAAGGCTCGGCAATTAAAATATTCAAACCCCGCCTGTTGCTGTAGACCTCTATGTTAAAATGCCCAGCTTTACAGCAGAAATAAACATGTTTACAGCCTGGTTCAAAAAACGGTTTTGGTCCCTATAGCTTATTTCCCGTTAATGACAACTGTACAAGGGCTGAAGTTGTAAGAAGCCGATCCAAAGTTGTCGAATAACAATGCTGTGATCTCTGTATGTGTTTAACTGTGCCCAACAGGGTCAGGAGGAAACGCAGCCGGATAACAACATAATTTATGGGGGCGAAAAGTCCCAGTAAGGTTGGTGGGTGTGTTGGTGGATGGGTCCAATGACTTTCGCCCACGAGACTTCAGTAATCGGTGCCAGTATGCAACACTTCTTATTTCAACAATGTTTAGACATCAAAAAGTTTGGAATTCTTATTAAAAGGTCTCCCTCAAAAACAAGATTTTAATCTCAAGGGAATTCCTGATTAAATGTAAATAAATACTTTTATGATTACATTGTTTTGATTATTAACAGTCCTGAAGGCAGGTAATGCAGTTATCAGAATAAATTAGACGATAATATCAATCAGTGTCATAAAAATCATGTGTTTAAGTCATAGAACAAAACTCAGAATCTGAAAAATCAACAATACACTGTATGTCACCAATAAATATACACTTATTACATTAATACTGTGGTATGAAAATGGACAATTATTATATCATGTACATTTGCTTATCTACAGTTTTTATTAAAAAGCATGCAACTGGATGGAGAATATGACCTTTAGGTATTTTCAAAAGGGAAGCTTTTTACACACACTTCCCTTAAAAAAGGATGTCAAGTTTCAATCAGTGATCAAGCATTTGTTCGACAAAAAAACCCCTTCTGTTTTTGTTCATTTGATGGTTATTGTCACTGATAACAATAAAAATAGTGTAATAATGTATACTGTCAAACTTCAATATTTTCTGAGACAGTTATTGAACTGTGAAAATTTCATATCATTGAAACTCTACACACAAATAAAGCACTGAATAGAAATACCAAAAGGTGGCATCAGAAATCAATTCATTGTTTTATTTCCAAATTCTCTCTTTTTTTTTAATGATCATTGATTTATCTTGATAGATAGATAGACAGATAGATAGATAGATAGATAGATAGATAGATAGATAGATAGATAGATAGATAGATAGATTTTGTATGTTGCATTTGCATGACTGATCTAAAATTTGGACATGTTTGTCTGCATGTTTGTATGTTCTCCCCATGTAAGCGGGTTTTTTTCCCCCACCTTCCTCCCACAGTCCAAAGACATGCAGGTTAATTAGCAGATCTCAATTGGCCATAGGTGTGAATGTGAGTGTGAATGGTTGTCTTTCTTTATGTGTCAGCTTTGTGATAGTCCAGTCTATAGTGAGGTGTACCCTGCGTCTTGTACAATATCAGCTGGATCCCCAACAGGATTACGGAAAATGAATGAATAAATAGTTAGACCCTCACACAATCAAACACAAGTTACTATTGGCTATTAAACAAAACGTGCTTCAATGGTCAACCTGCCTGTATCCATCTGCGGCCGTTTTGTATTTTTTATAATAGAAGTATTTCAACACACACATTTAGCAGGAACACAAGACCCCATTGTGTGTGGCTGGGACAGGGAGAAAGCAAAGAAAAAGAAGCTGCTGCCCACAAACAGTTAGCAGCATCGGTTTTGTGTCCTTCTGCCACTCCGTCATCTCTCGATTTTGAACATTGGAGAATGGCTCTTGTAAATTTCTGACCAGCCACCACTTTACATGTATAATTATTTATTTTTAGAATGTACATAACTGGGGCAGCTTCCACACTAGGCCACGTCGGTAGATCTGCCCCTGAACAGGAGAGATGATCAGAGAGGCAGAGTTTTTACCACCATTGTTATTACAAGGACAAAAGAGTGGGTAGAGTTTCTCAGTGAAGCAGCAGCCAGTGAAGGAGTAGATAAGAGCTGCAGCATCAACGTCATAAAAGGAGACCAGACCCTCCTCATAATCCACAAACACCCCCACCTTCTGAGGCCGAGACTTCAGAGAGAGACTGACTGCAGGGTCAGCAAGAGCTTCGTACTCTTTTTCATTTCTCAACCATATTGTCCAGTAACCATTCTGAGGAGTCGCTGTGATCTGTCCCTTCCTGTTGATCGACTCTCTGACCACTCCTAAATCCCACTCAGTCTTCCCTTTAACCTGAACCTCGAAGTAAAATCTTCCTGAAGAGAAACTCTGCTTTGCCAAGACATCAACACAAATTTCAAATCTCTCTGGATTGTCTGGGAGATTCTTCTTTACATCACCATGTTTAACTTGCTTCTTATCATCAGACAGGATGAGATAGGGATTCGCTGTATCAGGATCGAGTGTCACATCCACTGCAGACTGCTGGACCCTCCTCAGTTCAGATTCAAAAAGCCTTTTCATCTGTCCACTGAGCGTCTCCTCCTCCGGTCTAAAGAGGACCCATTGTGGATCAGGGGTACCTCTGAGGTACCAGAAGGTCCCACAAATGTTTGATTAGATTGGGATCTGGGGTATTTGGAGGCCAGGTTGACACCTTGAGCTCTTTGTCCCATTCCTCGGGTCATTCCTGAGCAGTTTTTGTGGTGTGGCAGGGTGGGTTGTCCTGCTGGGGGGCCACTGCCATTGACAAGTGCTGTTGCCATCAGGGGATTTACTTAGGGCACATTCACACCAGGATAGTCCGGGGGGCTCGATTCGATTCGGTGGGAAATGCTAAAAATTGTACACCTTCATTTGGTCTGGTTCACTTTCACACTGCACTTTTTAAAGTGGACCAAACCACCTGGACAACATCACGCAGTTACAACAGCTGCTTGTTTTGGGGCGGTATTGCCCGAAACGACCACTGACCAGGAAGAAAAAATGCATGAGGGAGAAGAAAACCATTGATTGGCCAGGACCTAGTGGCTGATCAGATAGACACAAAAAGAATTTATTTCGTCCCCATAAAATAATCCCCCAAATAGCTGTCAGTACTAAATAAAAAGTATTTTTAAAAAGTAATTTTGTAATTTTAAATACACTTATTTTATCTTTAATTTATCACTTGATATCAAAGTATTTTTTTTTTACAGTTGTATCCCACGTGCTGTTTTCTATCTCCTCAAATATAACACTTAAAGTGATTCCTGTTCTTTACACAGCCAGCAGCCTACACTGTGATATTTAGTCCCATTTAGAGCACTGATTATCTGGATTTGGTAATCTTGAAAAGTTTTAACTGGATCAGTGCACCTGTTTGTCATCAGTTTTGTTTGTAACAGAGAGTGTGAGGATGGAGCCGTTAGTATTGATATCCTTTTTGTCCAGTTAAGTCACAATATAACCGAGCATCTCACAAAGTAAGTTTTTCTTTTCTTTACAGTGAACAACTATAACACAGTTCAGGAGTGGAGCTCGTTATATGGACACAGTGTGCCGGACAGACCTCCCTAACAGCTTCTCGGCGGCCTAAGGATCATGACGCAGCGGCCTCTCGCAAAATTACATTCACTTCTATCCAAAAGATTTCTCTGTCTCTTTCAGATATCTGAAGATTTCTCTTTAACACAGAGAAAGAGTTCTCTACACACACAATAAAAGCTCATTAATGATATTAGTATGAGACTCAGATTTCATTATTTTCCTGCATGTATGTAATCGGCTTCAGCATCAGACTGTGGAGTTATTGATTAACAGCATGTCCTCATGTGGCCATAGGCTGCAGTTTGTCATGAACTCCACTGGAGGACGTCATCAGATCTCACTTATTCTCCACAAACTTGTAGCACTGCTTTAGTGTTCACTTCAGCTGCTCAAACACAACTCAAACCTTAAAAAACACCACATGATCTAAAATTACTGACTGTTACTGTTTTTGAAGACATGTTTCTAGCTTTTAGATTAATCAGAAGCAAAATAACTTAATCAAACAGAGTAAAAACCTCATTTTGATTTTGTTTGTTTAAAAAAAGAGAGGCTAAAAGGAAATGACTTATTGCAACAGTGATCAGATTATTAAAAGCACATTGTTTTCATATGATTAAACAGTCTTGAAGGAAGGTAATGCAGTTATTAGAATAAGTCATATACATTATTATATTCATGAACTCATTCAAAAGCACATGCCCCGTGCACTGAGCTGTCAGTCCTCATAACTTGGTGCAGGTGATGGCTGGAAACATCAGGTTGATAGCAAATAAGCAGACGGCTAAGCAGACAAATTAAAAGAAGAAATAATTCAGACCTCTTGTGTGGTGTATCTGATTATTTGCTATCGACCTCATTGTTATATATGATAATAATAATGATAATAATAATAATAAAAATAATAGTAATAACCCTCTCAGGGTGGTATCTGTCATCCTAAAGCTCAGGTCGAGTTGTTAATGTAATTTATATCCAAACATTATTCATAAGCATGTCCTTTCATATCTAACCATCAGATACAACCTGTTCTGAATATATATGTGCAGTTAGGAGGTACCAGTATCCCAAAATGATCTTTTTTGAATCCAAACAAAGTCAGTAAAATTAGCTTATAAATCATATTATCATTCAATTTTCAGCACATGCAAATTATTTATCCAAGAAAAACTATGATGCACATCAGCACTCAGACTTGAGACCTTTAAAGAGACCAAACTTGAAACAGGCCTCAGCTTTTTCATTCTTTGGTTTAACTGTTGGTGCCACTGAAGGTTGATATCTTTGACTGAGCTGCATCATCAAGACAACTCCACTCACCTGTGCACACAGCTCCCATTTGTGGGAGCAATTAAGGTCATTACCAACTGTCTGCCTGCCTCAGTGTGCTGCATTTGGGTTCAATCTACCTGTTACAACAATTTCCCATAATATTTTTGACCATAACAAATAGACATTTCCACTAACACACCGGATGTGTTTCCTGTCCCATCTAAGACGTACAGGACATCTTTCTCTGGCACATCACCACGAGGCACAACGTTTAATTTTGCTTTTGCAATTTGTTTATATTTAAATTGTTTCAAGTGAATTGAAAGAAAATATGATGATGGCAATAAGAGCAAATTTTGGTAATGGAATATTTGAATAGAATTAAGTAAAAAGGCTGCTAATAGAACTAGTCAGCTCACAAACTCTGTATCTCTACGTCAACCCAACCCTTCACCTCCTCTGCACTACAGTCCGCGACATGACTCTCAAACTTAAACAAATGAAGATGTTATAAATACAAAACACATACAGAATAATTTACACCCAGTTTAGGTGCACCAATAGGATCAGTGTGGCACAAACTGTAAGTGGACAATTTGGCAAAAACAATTGGTTGTTGGGTAGAAGTGTAACAGGGTCAACTATACTGCAGTAATTTGTGTGACAAGTCCAACGTACATTCATAATGTTGAGTATTATAACTCCACAAAGTTTAGTTCAGTTATTACCTGACATGCTTAAGCCTCCATACACAATATGTGAAACATTTGATAACCAGTTTCTGTACCCCTATGTTCACCTTTGGGGGTACCCCACCTATGAAGAGGTGTCTCCTGAGGTAAGTGATATTGCTATTGTGGAAATTTCCGTGTGTTAGCGCCATTAAGATATGATTAGAAGTTCTTTTTATGTTAATGTTGTCGCTTGATTTGTGTCAAGGCTGGAGTTTTGTATGGTTGTGTGTGATGGAGGATTCAAGCAATAAGCCCCGAGAAGCTGTGGGTTACAATGATTTTACAACGGCTGAGGGGCGTTCTAAGGCATGACGCGCAGCGGAGTTGTAAAATCACTGTCCACACAACGCAGACAGTCCACCGGTCACAGAAATACCTCAAATACAGGTACAATACATCAAAATATCCTCTTAAAAAGTGTTTTATTTAAATTATTGACCCTTAAGACTTAAGACAAGACACCAAATATGTTGGACAGGTGGGCATAGACCCTCCAATATTAACATAATTTCACCATGTAACTGTAAAATGTTGATTTTGCTTTTGACCTTGAAAAAATAATGTTCCACTAAATCCATGGAGGTACACTTTTACTATATCATGCAGGAGAGTGTTGGGACTAAAAAACTATGAAACATTACATTGGGCCCATTTTAAGTTAGATTGACTTGACTGTCTGTACATGACTGTTTTCTGCATCATACTTGTTTGTGTTCAGTAGCAGGAAACTTTTTTCTGTTGCATATCGTGTCCAATAATTGTGTTGAGCAAACTGAGACAATAACCTTTTACAAAATTTAGCAATGCGTAGGTCAATCTCTGCCTTACTGTTAGCCAACTCAGTCTGTCAAGCATGTCTTTTACATCCTGCCACTGTTTTCAGCTACTTGTAATGTGTTTATCTCATTTAATAAAAGAAAAATAACTGCAATAAAGACTTTATTTTGTCTGTTGTTTATTTAAAAAGAAATTTAGATAAAAGCAATTGATTTTGATCTTATTCATAAACTGCTCTCAAGTAATGTGTGCCAGTATGCAACCCTTCTTTACATATACAATAAGCAGACGATAAAGGGCTTTGAATTGGCACCAACACAACTACAAAAGGTGCAAATGCTTCGTATTTATGCACATATTGTTTTCAGATGATTCAACAGTCTTGAAGCAGGTAATACGGTTATTAAAATAAGTCATACTATATTAGACAGATAATATCAATGTAGTAAAAGTGGTAGTTGTAGTAAAAAGTAGCAATGTGACACATAAAAAAAGACACATAAAAAGAGGAAAAACACAAATCAGAATCAAAAATATGTACATTACCAACAAATATACATATATAACTATTATGGCTGTCAAAATAACATGTTAATTTCTATTAATTAATCACAGAAAAAAACACCTTAAAAAAATAATGCTGATTAAACTGTCCTTTGACCCAGTGCATCACTGAAGGCCACGGTGGCTTCAGCACATGGTGGAGGCAGACGAGACGCTGCTCGGCCCCGTGAATGGTACATTTACATTTAAAAAACACCCAGATGGAACTGTTGATAGGAGCACTGTTCTCTGCAGTTTCTGCAGGAAGGAATTTTCATACCATCGGAGAACTTCAAGGCTGAAATATCACGTCAACACAAAACATTTAGCAGCGAATTGGAGGTCTGAGCTAGCACAGCCTCTGATGCTAGCGCTAGCAGCCAGCCTCGTAAAGCCACACTCGACCAGGCGTTCAGACACAAACTGATAACGTCCACCTGTGATCGACGAACTCCTTTACAAAATGGATTGCAATTGACGGCAGATCAGTGTGTGTGGTAGAGGACAGTGGGACAATTGTGGATAACTTTGTCACATGGTGTGAGCAGAACCATTTGCAGCTCAACGTGGCAAAGACAAAGGAACTGGTGGTGGATTTGAAGAGGACCAAGACACCGGTGACCCCGATCTCCATCCAGGGGGTCAGTGTGGACATTGTGGAGGACTATAAGTACCTGGGGGTCCACATTGACAATAAACTGGACTGGTCTAAGAACACTGACGCCCTCTACAGGAAGGGCCAGAGCCGTCTCTATTTTCTGAGGCGACTGAGGTCCTTCAACATCTGCCGGACTATGCTCAGGATTTTTTATGAGTCTGTGGTGGCCAGTGCTATCCTCTATGCTGTTGTGTGCTGGGGCAGCAGGCTGAGGGTGGCGGACGCCAACAGACTTAACAAACTGATCCGCAAGGCCAGTGACGTTGTGGGAATGGCGTGTGACTCTCTGGTGGTGGTGTCAGAGAGGAGGATGCTGTCTAAGCTGCGAACTATCTTGGACAATGTCTCACACCCACTCCACCGTGTGCTGGTTGGACACAAGAGTACTTTCAGTGGGAGACTCATACCACCAAAATGCACCACTGAGCGCCACAGGAAATCATTCCTGCCTGTGGCCATCAAACTGTACAACTCCTCCCTCTGAGTTGCCCTTGGACTGTTTCACCACTATCACCAACTCATAATAAATTATTACATATTTATTCTTCAATAATCTGTGCAATAACTGACTGTATTGCTCAGTCTGTATATAAGGTTCCTGTATATATTGTAAATTATGCTGTGTGGTCTCTACATATATATTTTGTAAATTATCTTCTTATATTTCTTATATTTTTACTTCTGTTTGCACTATATCTTCTTTCTACACTTGTTTGCACTATATCTTCTTCTTTTACACTTGTAAGGAGCACCTGTAACAAAAACAATTTCCCCTTGGGGATCAATAAAGTATTTCTGATTCTGATTCTGATTCTGATTCTGATTGTGTCCAAAATCCAGCAGCTTTACTACGACACATCTGCCAAAATTTATTTCAATTGAATTTTTTTAAATAGTTTCACAGCAAAAATTGATGCAGCGATTAATTTAGATTAATTAATCACAGAACATGTAATTAATTAGATTAATTTTTTCAATCGCTCGACAGCCCTATAAAAAAGACTTTTTCACTATTTTTCCTTTCCTTTCCAGTTACCCAAGGAAACAGTTGGAAAATGGGAAATGGGTTAATGGACCATTAATGGCTTAATAACACAGTGCTAAAATACTTGACATTTGACTTTGAAAGTATTATCGATAACATAGAGCAACAGTGTCTTTTGTTGGTTTTGTAAAGATCGTATTTATTTTAACTGGTGTAGAAATTAAAGACATGTTGATTGATTGCCTCTCAGTTACTAAATGGTTTTGACCTCCATGAGTTCTGAGTCAAATTGGAGGATGATCTCTGTCCCCAGAGTTGCTTCAGGCAACAGCATGGGGAGCTTACAATTATTTAGGAACATAGTAACATTCTCATTTCAATAAATATCAGGTGGTATGGTAATGAGGGGATTACTGTTATGAAAGGCATGACATGAACCTTAAAAATAAGTATTTTGGGAGGTTTTGCCCTTTCGTCAATAGTGAACAGTAAGGTGAGAGGATAGGAAGGGGGTGATAAAGTGGGGTGTACCTTATTTTACAGTAAAAGGTACAAAATCTTTTATGTAGAAAATGAACTTCCTATTTTACCAAGTGTGACTGACAGGAGAGATGATCAGAGGGGCAGAGTTAGTACCACTGTAATTGAGACAGGGACTGAGGAATGGGTAGAGTTTCTCAGTGAAGCAGCAGCCAGTAAAGGAGTAGATAAGAGCTGCAGCATCAACATCATAAAAGGAGACCAGACCCTCCTCATAATCCACAAACACCCCCACCTTCTCAGGCCGAGACTTCAGAGAGAGACTGACTGAACAGTCAGCAAGAGCTTTGTACTCATTTTTATTCCTCAAACATATCGTCCAGTAACCATCCTGAGGGTTTGGTGTGATTATTCCCTTCCTGTTGATCGACTCTCTGGCCACTCCTGCGTACCAGTGAATTTTCCCTTTAACCTGAACCTCATAATAAAATCTCCCTGTAGAGAAACTCTGCTTTGCTACGACATTAGGACAAGGATCAAATCTCTCTGGATTGTCTGGGAGATTCTTCATTACATCACCATGTTTAGCTTGTTTTCCATCATCAGACAGGATGAGTTTGGGATGTGCTGTATCAGGATCCAGTGTCACATTCACTGCATACTGTTGGACCCTCTTCAGCTCGACTTCAGTGAAGAGCTTCTTCATCTGTACACTGATTTTCTCCTCCAGCTGATTCACAGCTTTCCTCACAGTCCCTTCATATAGTGGACAGATGTTGACCTCTGTCCAGTCCTTGGTGGGTGGAGCAGTGTTCAGGGATTTGAAGCTTTGGAGGAGGTGGAGGTGGTCTTCAGAGTGTGAGAGCTGCTTCACCTCAGTGCTTCTCTTCTTCAGCTCAGAGATTTCCTGTTCCAGCTCTTTGATGAAGCCTTCAGCCTGTGTCTCTGTCTTTCTCTGCCTCTCTTTGATCGTGTCCATGAGCTCGGCCTGGCTTCTCTCAACAGACTCCTTCAGGGCGGTGAAGACCTGAACACCATCTGCTATCTCTCTGTCTGCATCTTCCTTACTGAGCTCCACTAAGTGTTTGATCTCCTGAATCTTCACTCGTCTCTTCTGGATCATCTGCTGAATTTCAGCCTCCAGCTCGGCCTTCTTTCCTTCATATTCATCTCTCAGAGGAACAACATCATGTGTCTTGTGGTCTGAAATAGTGCAGAGCATGCAGACACATCTCTGGTCGGTCTTACAGAACAGCTCCAGCAGTTTATCGTGCTTTGTACACATCCTGTCTTCCAGGTTCTCCACAGGGTCGATCAGCTGATGTTTTTTCAGGCCTGACATCGTCAGGTGAGGCTCCAGGTGAGTCTCACAGTAGGAGACCAGACACACCAGGCAGGACTTCAGGGCCTTCAGTTTGGTTCCAGAGCAGACGTTACAATGAACCTCTGCTGGTTTGGAAACTTGGTGCTCTGAGCTGCTGCTGCTGGCTTTCTGTTGAGCTGACCGTCTGAACTGAGCAGCTATCTCAGAAATTAAAGTGTTGACCTGCAGCTCAGGTCTAGCGCTGAAAACTTTCTTACAGTTTGGACACTGATCGGGGACATTAATATCCCAGTGTTCAGTGATGCAGGTTTTACAGAAGTTGTGTCCACATGGTGTGGTGACTGGATCAGTGAACACATCCAGACAGATGGAGCACAGGAACTGATCTTCAGTCAGCAGACAGCTGGCAGCAGCCATATCTACACTCTGAGGACAACAAGAGAGAGAAAACAAAACTAAAATTACACATCTTTGGATTATTTGTTTCATCAAATCAAGAGCAGCAGAGTGGAGGAGGTGGAGGTGGTGTTGATTATTTGTTTAATGAAATGAAACTATTTTAGCCACCTGGAAAAATCAACATCAGTGTAAATGTATACTATTTTTGAATATTTGCTCTGCTTCATGTTACACACTAAATAATCAACGCCTCGGTAAACCAGCAACACAGTGTTCTACTATAAATGACCTTTTTTGTCGAAGGCAGTGCGCCTGCGTAACACAACGAGATGTTCGACGCATCGCTGTTTCTGTTTAAGCAAACATTTTTTTACTTTCTGTTGGGGCTGCATGCAGCCCAGTTGAGGCAGCGTCTGTTCAACACCAGTTGATTTTATGTATGTGATGCAAGGATTTTCTACTTTTAAGTTGTTGTAAATAAACATTTTGATTCGGTCAATATAACCCAGGCTCCAGGGAAAGACGCTCAGCCTGGGGAACAAATTTTTACCGCTGAAAAATCTCTTTCAACGGCATGAATGAGTTAATGTTTTGCCTTAACAAAGGAAACATTTTAAGGAATTCTGTGCAACTGTGTAAGTCCCTAAGTTAAGAAGAAATTAAGCCTTAACCCAGCTGGCACATAACCAACCTTCAACATTGAATAATGGTTGAAATTATTTTAGTTGTCGTTTCAACACTAAAACAACGTTGAAACAATGTTTAATTCCAATAGTTGAAAAAAGGTTAACAAAGCCCTCATAAATCAACATTGAAATTTCATACGGATTTATTTCAAAGTTTAAAGTTTATGAAATAACATTGCCAAATCAACATTGATTCATTTTTTTCAAAATCAAAATCAGCATTGACGTTGATTCAACACTGAATAAGCATATGAATGCCAGCTGGGAAGTGTCATACTTAAGGAGAAAACTTGCAAAAACTGCAATCGGTCCCTGAGGCCGTATTCACAAACACTCTGAGAACACTCTCAGAGAGCTCCTAACTCAGCCTAAACACTTTGAGTAAAGAGTCTTAGCTTAGGAGTGATTTAGGATTTAAGTTCTCAGAGCAACTCTGAGCAAGGAAGGGACAGAAACTTTTACCTGAGTGAGGAGGTGTGGTCGACCCTGTTGCTAGGTGTGATGGATTCTTTTAACAGATGTGATTGGTTGTCAGAGACACGCCCCTTGTGAGCCTGTAAGGTGTGAGGACACCCAGTGGAAATGAAATGAACTGCTGACTGTGAAAATGTTGTCATTAGCCTCTTTTACACAGGAATTGCGCAAATTTGCAGGAAAGTCAAATCCGTCTTCTTTCAGCATTGGTAGTATTAAAACAAAATCGGGGAGTGCGGCAAATTGCCGCCTGCCTTCTTTTGTTTATACAGAATGTGCCTTTTTCGGGGCAATGGGGGGCGTGAGCTAGTAACAGAACGTGTAGCTCAGCGTGTGACGTAAACAGTGACGTACCGAGGAAAGCCGCGGCTGGTCAGTCCTTCTGCGATTCACTCGTACATCGGCCCGTCCTTCACGTTCCCGTCATCCGACTGTTAATGGCCTCCTCGTTAGCGAGGGCAAGGAGGGCGCGCAATTCTTTATCTCCCCAGTTGCTCATCTTCTGCTTTGCGTCTCCTTAGTGCTGCTAGATACTCATTCCTGCTATCAGCTGTTTCCGGGTTTGAAGTCCACGCCAGTGGGTCGAACGTGCGACGTCATCAACAGCCCCTCCCACAAGTCATCAACAGCCCCTCCCGAGGCGGAAGGCTGCCTCGCTCTGTTTAGATCAAAACCGTTCCGCCGATGTGACTACCCTACGAGGCGGAAAATTGGTCACCTCAGATCAACTCGCCAATCCGGCTCTGTGCGTCTAAACGCTTGCAGCTGGCCGGCAAATCGGCCGAACATTCGCGGAAAATCTGGCAGTGTAAAAGGGGCTATTGTTACTGCAATCACTCTGCTGATGGAAGGTTGAGACAGACTCAAGTCATCACTGCTGCTCTGTTTACAAATATCTGGTGTTATAGCGTTATTTTGTTGGGTGGGAAATATGTGTGTATCCCTAGTGAGATCAACCACACATAGTCTCCCTGCACAGTCTCATCTGTAGCATTACATTTACTCACTGTCATCCAGTGTTTTGAGAATATTTCTCCGACCTCTTTGTGTTTCCATCATTTTCTCCTCTGTTTAAGAAACTCTTCTTAAAAGTCCTCCTCCCTGCTCCTAACTGTCATTTTAGGAGCTCTTTTAAGGTCTGAGATGCTCTGTGAATAACTTTTATTATTACCAAGACCTAGTCTTAACTTTAACTTAAATTTAAACGTCACAATTCTAAGAATTTTCTTAGAATTTCGTCACTAGGTGCAACTCTTTGTATCAGCAAGCTTTGTGAATACGACCCCAGGTTCTCAGTTGAATAAACACAGTAATCAGCTGTGCTTCCTTACAAAGACAGACAGCAGTCTGTACAGAAACAGTGACATTTAGAAAAACATTCAGATATTCTGTACTTAAAACAACCCTAAGGAATCTAAGTCAGACCAGTTTAGCTTTTAGCATGACCTGTTTTTTCTCTGTGATGGATTCTGCTTTAACTAAACTTTGACCAGATATTTAGTCAGTTGTCTCTCGTGTGTGTAGGTCAGTGAACTCACCAGTTGTTGATGAAGACCTGCTGGATTCAGTTGAATGTTTCTGTAGAGAGAAACACAGAGACTTGTCTCGACTGCAGCTCTGCTCTCACTCACACCAGCTTTCAGTTTCGTTTCAGGAAAGTGACGTTGCATTTCTCCTCTGTCACTGTTGCTCCACCTCTGGGTGTGTGAGTTAGGTTTTATTGTCTCTTAGTCGTAGAAGTAGGAGCATTCAGCTGGCAGAGTTTAACCCCTTCGTTCATGTCAGTAGTTTCAGTATCAGACTGGTTATAGAGTTATTTATGAGGAGCGTGTGTCAGGCTGCAGTTTGTTATCTTCTCCACCAGAGGGCGTCCTCAGCTGTCATTTACACTGATCTGAGTTCATGCAGCTTCTCAAACATAACCAAAGCTTCACATGACACTACATCACCTTTGCACTTTGTATTATTTGAGATCAGTCCGTCTTCTGTGCAGGTTCCAGCTCTCTCTTCCTGAACTCATACATCATGCCGGTGCTTCAAAAACAGATTGTTTAAAAGTGTCGATGACCTTCTGCAGGTTTTGTTCTTGTTAAAATGTGTTTTAAAGTCTGACACAGACTGAGGCTGATGTCATCACACAGGAAGCAAAGAGATGTTTGGATGGATGGAGTGAAAACAGCGTAGAATACAGATTCATTATAAAGTCTGTAATTTAAAATATGGAGATTTGTCTTGTGTTTTATGTTTTATTGTGAAGGATCCCAGAACAAAAAGTCTCGGCTCTTCTCTCCTGAATGTAGGCCTACAGTTTTACAATTATTGATTTTGATATTTTATGTCTGTGTGCAGGGGCTGACAGGAGTGAGGTTACAGGAAAGGAGGGCAGAGACAGATGGAGGGTGACGCACACTGACTGACCACTTCATAAGGTACACCTGTTCAACTGTTTGTGTTAACAAACAGCTGATCAGCCAATCACATGGCAGCAACTCAGTGCATTTAGTCATGTAGACATGATGAAGACGAGCTGCTGAAGTTCAAACTGTGCATCAGAATGATGAAGAAAGGTGATTTAAGTGACTTTGAACGTGGCATGGTTGTTGGTGCCAGACGGGCTGGTCTGAGTATTTACTGGGATTTTCAGCACAACCATCTCTAGGGTTTACAGAGGATGGTCCCAAAAAGAGACAATATCCAGTGTTGATGCCAGAGGTCAGAGGTCAGAGGAGAATGGCCAGACTGGTTCAACAGGAAGTCAAATAAGCACTGGTTCCAACCAAGGTGTGCAGAAGACCATCTCTGAAGCAACAACACGTCCAACCTTGAAGCAGATGCTCTCACTCTCACTCACACTAACTTTAAGTTTTGTTTCAGTAAATGTGACTTTTTCTTCTTCTTTTTCTTTTTTGAATTTTAATGGCGGTTGGCAAACCAGCCAACTTTCAGGTGCATTACCGCCACCTACTGGACTGGAGTGTTGAGCAGCAGATTGACAGAAAATAAAACAAAGCCAAACAAAACAAAAGACTTAATTCTCTCTGTTGTTTCTGTTACTCTTAAATAATCACATAGAAGCTTACGTATATTCCTTGATGTCTTTTGAAGCAGATTCCCTGATGTAATACTGTGCTTCTCCTCATTTAGTCCTGTTATTAACTCCCTTCTTTCTTTGTCACACCTGCTGCAGTCTAGCAGCTCATGTCTGACGGTTTCCAGTTTGTTGCAGTGTGAACACAGTCCAGTACGATGCTTCCCTAGTCTATGAAGAGTGTCATCCTCAGAGGAGCAGTGATCATCTCCTCCCTTGGACCTCCACTGTCTCTCAGGTTAACTCGTATCGCAGCTGTGCCTGGATGATGTGTCGTGGTTGTGCTGCTGCCGTGGTCCTGCCTGATGCCTCCCACTGCTGCTGTTACTATTAGTCATACTTGTACTGTTATTATACACATATGATTATTGTCACATACATATACTATCAATATATACTTACAGTATATTGTTCCAGTAACAGTTTGTTTCCAGTTTGTTTACAGTCCTCTATTCTTCTTTCCAAGAGCAACTGGGAAATAAAAGGTGGAACACACCACCTGTTATAGCTCAAACAGGATCATGTGATCATACCTCTGCCATCTCTGACAGCCATCTCAAAGCAACCCAGCACGCTAGCAATTAGCATGCTAACAATTAGCTCGCCTTGCTCCGTTAAAATCTAGTTAACTTGAACATGTCCCGAGCTAGCTTGCAAGAAAAAATAAACAGCCCAGACACACTACTCATTTTTGCACAAGAGCTTTTATGCTTCAGTGTTTTCAGTGATACAGTTTTCATGAAAATGGATCTGTTTAGGAAGTACTAAGCATACAGCTGGATAAATGAGACTTGGATTATACTGCACAAGTTGTGTGTGAGTTCGTAACAGATGTTTTGATATAGTTTTGCTGTTGTTAAACGTGTACGATTTCAATTGTCTGAAACGTGCAATTATGTGAATTCTGCCAGTCTATTTACTTGAGGTTCAAGCCCAGAGGGCAGAAACCCTACTGCTTTTGTCACATTTCATTATTATTATTATTGTTCAGAAATGTTTTTTCAAATTCCTGTGAGATGGTACATCGTACAGGTATTAAATTTTCACCAATGATTGGAGGTTGTGTGCAAATGCTGCTCAAGAAAAGTAATGCCAATTGGCCAGATGGGGGCGCTATAATTAGGGTTACTTTTTTTTTTTAACTTTGAAAGGCCACTCCCCTCACAAATTTACCACTAGGGGGCACAACACATGTAAAAAATGGACTAAATAGGAAACACAAACCAGAACTTAAATCAGAAATTGATTTTCCAATAATTTCAAAACTTGCAGGGAGTTTTAAATAATAATGATGAATCCCGTGTGTTATTTTAAAAATGATCAATAGGGCGCGCCACAAGTTCCAAACAAGTGCAACGGCCTTTCGCAAAATTCAGCCTTAAATCAATGAGGGTTTGTTCAAACATCAACAAACTTGATGGACTTTGAGTGAGCCATTAAAGCATGTCCCCAAAATGTTTCTGCATTTGACCAATAGGAAACAACAGTACTTCCGAAGAAGAGCGCGACCTGGTAGAGATTTGGACATTGTCATAAAACCTGTTGGTAATCTTTAATGCAGGCGTCCTGTATTGTCAAAGGTCTTGATTTTACCCAGCTTTCAACTTTTAAAGGTCCATGTTGGCTTGAACCCCAGAATTGCCGTCTGCAGCTATATTGATATCTTTATATCTATCAGGTGCAATATAATAATATCAGTACATGCTGAAGTGTGCAATATCTATGATTCTATCGTTCAATAATGTGAACTCAGCCATTCACTCTTTTTATTACATTTTGCTTTTTTTGCTGCTTATTGATGACATTGCTCTGCAATTTATTATTTTAATGATGTATTTTATCGAAGGATAATTGCAAATCATACAAAATTACAGTTGAAACAATATTTTCCTTCCATTTCCTTTCCTTTTCTGAACAAACATCCCTCCCATTTCCCACCCATCCCCTCCCACCCCTACCTTGAAAGTCCATGGAGGTACAGGTTCAACACACAATGACATTGATTCCACGTAAAACAAAAGCAGGACAAGAAAGTTTACAAAAAGGAAAGGAGAAAAGAGGAGAAGGTCTTTTGAAGAACAGTGCGTGAGAGTAAAAAGCAATAATGTACAATTACATAATATTTCTCTCCTAATCAGGAGGGAGTGTTCTAAGGCTATTAAAATAAACTTTACAAAACAGGCATTGACATTTCTTATAAAAAGAGGTATTTAGAACGCTCTGTGATTTTTACAGTTTATGTTTTACACTGATCCGTTTGTTCTTTTAATCGATACACACTTGTATTGCTTTGTGTTTTTTACTGATGCTTCCTGTTTATATTTTCCCTTTGCTGCTGTAATGTTACACATTTCCTTGCTGCAGGACGACTTAAGGATGATCTTCTCTTATGATCAAGACCGGTCGCCTTTTTTGGATTGTCTGTTCACTATGGATGTGCATGTCAGGAAAAACAAAGTTTTCTTCAAGATTTCAATATAACATGGGATGAGTAACTGATCTACAAGTGATCATTTGGGAAGTGAAGTATTCCTTTGAAGAACAAATGTTTATTTTGAGGCTTTTTTTTTTTTATTTAACAGTTTTAGAGGCAGATAATGCAGCAACTAAATATATTACACTGTTTTAGATAAAATTAGTTTAATATAAATCCAAGTAGTAAGTAGCAATGTGACACCAAAGAAAAACATTTACCGAACACAAACTTGATCAGAATCTGAAAAATCAACAATGAATATACAATTTTTACATTAAATGACAGTGAATCTTTCTGCGGAAAATCAAATGTTTTTTCTACTCGATGTGACTGACAGGAGAGATGATCAGAGGGGCAGAGTTTTTACCACGGCCATCAAGAGGACTGAAATATGGGTAGAGTTTCTCAGTGAAGCAGCAGCCAGTGAAGGAGTAGATAAGAGCTGCAGCATCAACATCATAAAAGGAGACCAGACCCTCCTCATAATCCACAAACACCCCCACCTTGTCAGGCTGAGACTTCAGAGAGAGACTGACTCTGGGGTCAGCAAGAGCTTTGTACTCATTTTCATTTCTCAACCATACCGTCCAGTAACCATCCTGAGGTCTCATTGTGATCTGTCCCTTCCTGTTGATGGACTCTCTGGCCACTCCTAAATCCCAGTCAGTCTTCTCTTTAACCTGAACCTCATAATAAAATCTTCCTGATGAGCAACTCTGCTTTGCTAAGACATTAGGACCAGTATCAAATCTCTCTGGATTGTTTGGGGGATTCTTCTTTACATCACCATGTTTAACTTGTTTTCCATCATCAGACAGGATGAGGTTGGGATGTGCTGTATCAGGATCAAGTGTCACATCCACTGCATACTGCTGGACCCTCTTCAGCTCAACTTCAGTGAAGAGCTTCTGCATCTGTTTACTGAGTGGCTTGGAAGTAACACTGGCTGGGGGGGGGGGGGCTTTAAGTGTTTCACAATCTGCAGAAGATCAAATGGTTGTTCTACACATGACTGACAGGAGAGATGATCAGAGGGGCAGAGTTTTTACCACCATAGTTAAGACAAGGACTAAGGAATGGGTAGAGTTTCTCAGCAAATGAACAGTCAGTAAAGGAGTAGATAAGAGCTGAGGCATCGACGTCATAAAAAGAGACAAGACCCTCATCATAATCCACAAACACCCCCACCTTCTCAGGCTGAGACTTCAGAGAGAGATGAATATCAGGTTCTGAACGAGCATAGTACTCATTTTCATTCCTCAAAGATATTAACCAGTAGCCATTCTGAGGGTTTGCTGGGATTTTTCCCTTCCTATTGATCGAGTGTCTGACCACTCCTAAAGTCCAGTCAGTCTTCTCTTCAACCTGAACCTCATAGTAAAATCTTTCTGACGAGCAACTCTGCTTTGCTAAGACATTAACACAAGGATCAAATCTCTCTGGATTGTCCGGGAGATTCATCTTCACATGACCAAGTTTAACTTGTTTTCCATCACCAGACAGGATGAGTTTAAGATGTGCTGTATCAGGATCGAGTGTCACATCCACTGCATACTGTTGGACCCTCCTCAGCTCGACTTTAAACAGCTTCTGCATCTGTTTACTGATCGCCTCCTCCAGCTGATTCACAGCTCTCCTCACAGTCCCTTCATATCGTGGATGAACATTGACATCTGTCCAGTTCTTAGTGGGTGGAGCAGTCTTCAGGGATGTGAGGCTTTGGAGGAGGTGGAGGTGGTCTTCAGAGTGTGAGAGCTGCTCCATCTCAGAGCTTCTCTTCTGCAGCTCAGAGATTTCCTGTTCCAGCTCTTTGATGAAGCCTTCAGCCTGTGTCTCTGTCTTTCTCTGCTTCTCTTTGATCGTGTCCATGAGCTCGGCCTGGCTTCTCTCAACAGACTCCTTCAGAGCGGTGAAGACCTGAACACCATCTGCTATCTCTCTGTCTGCATCTCTCTGACTGAGCTCCACTGAGTGTTTAATCTCCTCAATCTTCAGTCGTCTCTTCTGGATCATCTGCTGAATTTCAGCCTCCAGCTCGGCCTTCTTTCCTTCATATCCTTCCTTCAGAGGAACAACATCATGTGTCTTGTGGTCTGAAACAGTGCAGAGCATGCAGACACACATCTGGTCGGTCTTACAGAACAGCTCCAGCAGTTTATCGTGCTTTGTACACATCCTGCTTTCCAGGTTCTCCACAGGGTCGATCAGCTGATGTCTTTTCAGGCCTGAAGCTGTCAGATGACGCTCCAGGTGAGTCTCACAGTAGGATTCCAGACACACCAGGCAGGACTTCAGGGCTTTCAGTTTGGTTCCAGTGCAGATGTCACAGGGAACTTCTCCTGGTTTGGAAGCTTGTTGCTCTGAGCTGCTGCTGCTGGCTTTCTGTTGAACTGACTGTCTGAACTGAGCAGCCATCTCAGAGATGAAGGTGTTGACTCGCAGTTGAGGTCTTGGATCAAAAACCTCTTTACAGTTGGGACACTGACACTGGACATTGGTATTCCAGTGTTCAGTGATGCAGGTTTTACAGAAGTTGTGTCCACATGGTATGGCAACTGGATCGGTGAACACATCCAGACAGATGGAGCACAGAAACTGATCTTCAGTCAGCAGACAGCTGGCAGCAGCCATATCTACACTCTGAGGACAAAAACAGAGAGACAAAAAACTGTGATTACACATCTTTTGATCACACACTGTGCATGTACTCGGCTAAGTCAAAATGCCTCACCAAAAATCAGGAGCTCCTCACAGAAAAGTTAGGGTACAGAGAGAACAAGGCAGTGAAAGAAGCAGAGAGACAATGGCCATTATCTGACAAATACACTTGAAGAAGCAGCAGGTATGACCGGCAGACCAACGGGACCAGACTAGCCGACCCGTATGCTCTCACTCAGTGGATGGATGATGTCACAGGAAGCCAATCTTGTTTGTTTTGCTATGGAGGCTAACGTTAGCTAATGTGCTAAAAAGTTAGCATTCCAGAGAAATCCAATCTTCCTCTTAATAGCTCCCCAGTTTCTGATGAGGTGGACATGATAACCCTTAATACACATAACGTTCTTCATCCCTACAACAGGAAATACTTTGTCCCTAACCTGATATGAAGTGTGCGCTGCACATGTGAGCATTTTTGATGATGGCCTCCGTCCAGTCCTTTGGTCTTATCACATTTAAGCATCTTTGTTTTTGTTGACGGGCAGTGGCGGCTGGTTTTGAGCCATGACTCCTTCTATTCTGGCTCCCAATAACACAACAAGACCACATTTGAAGACTCCTATGTGACCTACAGCCCTGTGGGGGAGAGGCAGCTTCACCTCCAGGTAATAAACTGACATCATTGTGACGTCGGCTCTAAAACGGTTTATAAAACCTGCTGTGTCAGGCTCAGTTTTAAAGCCTCAGTGAAGACACAAGTATTGTATCAAACTAGAGGACTTAAGGCATCCACTGGGATGTTTTGCTATCTTTTCAGAAAAGGGGCCAAATAACGCTCTAAAGTTACGCTAAAGTTTGGCAAGGGAAAAAGGAACATTTTCAAGATGGTGTATTTGAAGTTTTCTGCACATTGTGGTCTCCAAACAGTCTTAGAATTACATATATTGGGTATGACTGAAAAAGTGAGTTATCAGCCATATACTCTTTACACTATTTCAGTTCTGCACACAATTTGACCAAAAGTTCCTTTCCATAGTCAGTGAATTGCCCTCAGTTGATGGTGGTCGGTATATTCCCAGTTAAGAGAAGGGGACAGATAACTGAAGCCGTTACATCGCTCTTTTTAAAACCACCAGAATCCTTTGAGAAAAACAGTAATTTAAATTAGCAAAACATGGGAGATGCTGGTCTATCCCTGATCAGTTAGTTAGTTGTGCACATTCCATGGCAACCAGCACGCCACACTCTGACGCACCGAGCTTCCTGTCAGCACCACAGTTTGCGCCTGCAAGTGGAGGTGGATCGCTTTGCCTTTTTTTCTGAGATTTTACATCATTTCTGAAGGCTGCCTCTGTCTGATCCCTGCCTGCTGACAGCCAATCATATGAAGGCAGCATTTAGTGATTAGACTTCTGTCAGTTATTCATCCATTTTCATCTGCTTATCTGAAGCTGCGTCGCAGGGGCAGCAGGCTGAGCAGAGTACTCCAGACGTCCCTCTCCCCAGCAACACTTTCCAGCTCCTCCCGGAGGACTCCAAGGTGTTCCCAGGCCAGATGAGATATGTAATCCCTCCAGTGTGTTCTGGGTCTGCCCCGGGGCCTCCTACCAGTGGGACGTGCCCGAAAAACTCTAACAGGAGGCGCCCAGGAGGATCCTGATCAGATGTTGAATCACCTTAACTGACCCCTTTCAACATGAAGGAGCAGCAGCTCTACTCCGAGCTCCCTCCAGATGTCCGAGCTCCTCCCCCTATCTCTAAGGCTGAGCCCAGAGACCCCACGGAGGAAATTCATTTCAGCTGCTTGTATCTGTGACCTCATTCTTTTGGTCACTACCCAGAGCTCATGACCATAGGTGAGGGTTGGGACGTAGATGGACCAGTAAATTGAAAGCTTGGCCTTCTGGCTCAGCTCCCTCTTCACCACGACAGTCCGATATTCAGATAGTAGTTCAAAAAATCAATTTAAACCCCCCAAAACACAACGTGATCCCTCCATTACTGTCACATCACCCATTAAATAGAATAATACTGCTAACCTGCTGCTCAGATTGAAGGGTGAAGGTATTTTCTAAGCATGCAAAAAGAGTTTAATTCCTATTAATACGGAACTTAACACATTTATTACAATTTACTGTGAAATATTTAGCCACTCTATTACTTTCATAGAAGCGTCTGAAGGAGTAGAGAGGAAAGAAATCCTTCTCTGTCCAAAGACTCTTAGTGTCAGAGTCAGGTGGACTAAAGCACAGGTTCTGAGCTGTCGAACAATTGTTGAAACACAGTAAAAACAATCAGCTGTAACTACAGAAACAGTGAAGCTCAGAAAAAAAGTCCAACAGCACTTGTGTCAATTTTATGGCTTTACTGGCAATAACAAAAAGAAGTCAGATGAGATAAGATACTGGACAGTCCAAATCTAAACTGTGCTGGTTAGCTTTTAGCATGACTAGTTTTTTTTTCTCTGTTATAGATTTTGGTTTTAACTAAACTTATGACAGAATCTCCAGTTTCCTATCGTGTGTGTAAGTCCGTGAACTCACCAGTGTTTGTTGTTGTTGAAGACCTGCTGGATTCAGTTGAATGTTTCTGTAGAGACAAACACAAAGACTTGTCTCCACTGCAGCTCTGCTCTCACTCACACCAGCTTTAAGTTTCGTTTCAGGAAATGTGACGCTGCAGCTCTGCTCTGTCACTGTTGCTCCACCTCTCAGTGCACAAGGAGGAAACATTTCATACTCCTGTTCATGATCCTGTTTTACTGAGGAAAGGCTTCTCTGACTGATGCAACACACAGGAATGACCTCAGGTGGTTTCCTGTCATATTGAGTAGAGTGTCCTGTGGTTATTTGTCTGTACGGATGTGTTGTGGCTGAAGGTCTGGACCAGGTTCAGCCTCTCTAAGGGACTGTTCTTTACTTATCAGGGGAGGGCGGTGACTTCGTTGTTTTGCTTGTTTTAGTTATTATTTTGAACTAAATAAGATGTAGAATAAAGTGATTTTGATCAAATGTAACTGTTCCCTATTTTGAGCTCAGATTATTTTAATATAATTTTTTGGATTTTTTTTTTTCTGATGGAAGTGTTTGTCGCACATGCTGTGTTCAAGGACCGCTGGAAATATAAAAACCCATCAATAATCTCTGTTTTTACAGCGTCTGGCTGTGATTAATGGTGCAACTTTGCCGATTTTGTTTAGAGGGCTTATTTTCTAAAAAAAAAAAAAAAAAAAAAACAGCAAATTAAATACACAATAAAACTATTTAAAGTTGTATATCCCTCTCCTAAGCCAAAATAAAAAAACCATGAATCCCAAATATATCAACCAAATATTGTTAAAATGCAGCTTTAGACCAACAGCAGAACTTTAAACATGTGAGGACCCTATGTGTGTTTAAAAGGCCTGCAGCAACACCTAGTGGAGGGAAATTGGAGTTGCACTAAAACTGTGTCACCTTTCTAATGTAACAGGAGAGGATTATTTATTTATTTATTGTTCTGTATTCATGAAAACAATGTAAATATAACTTTACATTACTTTACTTGTTAAGGTGAGATACACCAGGTGAAGATATTTTTTATTGCATTTCTTAATTTTGATATTTTGCTTATTTTTTTGCTTCTACAACTTGTCTTTTTTCAGACTAACGAAAAGAAGACATCAAATATGTAAATTCATATTTAGATATAGTTAGTTCAGACTTTTGTTTTGGAAATGTAAACAAAAAGTGCATATTTAATGAGATAATGTCCATTTGCATATTGAAACTTAAAATTTCTGAAAACGTGGGCTAATACAAAACACACCTGTCTTAATGTGATGTCTTAATGCAGAAGGTTTCTGATTTAAAATTTTAACACAAATGTTAAGATTTTAACAGATAAATACCTCCATGAATCTTTCTCACTTAATTAGGACATCACATTAAGACAATTACTTTCTGTATGAGCCCACAAGTTTTCAAGAGTTCAGAAATTTTAAGTTTTAATATGCAAATACGACATTTTCTAATTAAATATGTTGCACACATGCCCAGAACAAAAGTCCAAATTAAAAGTAATACCTTAAAATGAGGGTTAATAGGAGATTAATTTCGACTGGAGACGGCAGCATTTTAAATCTGTATAATAAATAAAACTGAGACGAAACCACAGCAGTACGGTGGCTGTTAAGGTGTAACCTGAGAGAGCCCGTTGGACTTCCAAACTGGGAGCGCTTGCTGTATTACAGGCGGGTCCCGGGGTGAGAAATTCACAGAGAAGTCTGCGGACACTTTATTTTGTAGCCAACATGGCAAAAAAAAACCAAGCACACCCCAAGGAAGCCGAGGAGCTACTACAGTTAGCACACAGTTAGCATACAGTCAGAAGTCATTTGAAACGTCATGAGACGCGTCATCAAATGGCGCTAATGTCACTGCAGTATGGAGAAAGGCTCTGTATTGACATAAGAATTGTCCCTTTGTTTAAATGCATACAATATGTGTTGAATTGATTCAAATGTTCTGTTTACAGCAGATGTAGCTTACATGTTGTTTTACAGTCACATTGTCTGCTTTGAGAGCTACAATATTCACTCAGGATTTTTGGAAAACATTATTGGAGTCCATGTTTTGAAACTAATTCAATAAAACTCATTAAATAAAAGTCATTACATCACTTATTTTTTGGAGCCAGTAGTTTTTAAAAAACACATTTTCTCCTCCTGACTTGTAATTTTTGTCATTAGCCGCTAACTCCCTACAAAAAGTCACATAAAAATGCTGCAATGTTTATCACAATTTTTGATAAAGTTGGCCGCAAATTCAAGGTTTTCTTGCAGTGAGATCCTGGAGGGACTGATTGTTGTTGCCCAGAACACAACTCAGAGGCCTTAAATGTAAGTTTTTTTTTTATTGGCAGACTACACATTTGTGACATAACAGCTGTCTTCAGGATGAGTCCTGAGCTCCTTCAGAAAGCTTTTTTTTTCATCAGAAAATCAGACAATCAGTGTTTTTTTTTTGTTTTTGTTTTTTTTTAACATTTAAAAGATAGTAAACATTTAAAGAACAGACATCAAACATCATTATACATACAGTTGAGTAGATCTGTAAGAACATACTGAATATCAGGTCCACTGGATAAGTTAAGAACAATAAATACAAGGGATGTTCCTGGCGACTAAATGAAAATTTTATTAAGACCAGTCAACTAGTCTAGTCTATTTTCCTACTCCACCAATATTCATTATTTAGGTCCATCAGTGGACTAGTGTCCCTCATGTTTGTGATATGAATGTAATGATGAAATGATATATTTTGGTGGTTTGAGTTGAAGGTGTGAGAAAGAATAGTCTCAGTAACATTGTTAACACTGTGCTACATTACAGAGAAATACAAACCGTACTAATGAACCTTCATTAATATAGGCCTATATTTTATCTCCAAGTGCACGTCACACACTGAGCGAGCCGCCTGTTAATGACGCTGTGGGCTAATGGGCATGTAGCTACTTCCATGTTTCACATGATACGTCATGTTTGTAGTGGACCAATGAAGATGAGTTTACATATCACCTTGGGTTGGTCCTTCACCTTCTCAAAATGATCCCACACTTTGGATTTCCTGCCCCACATGTTATTAACTAGCCTGTGGAATAACTGCAGGTACCAGCCCTGGAAATTAGGGGCCGTACACATGTTGCGTCTTTAACCACCTGGAAAGTGTGTGGTTGGGTGGGCATCATACAGCCTGTTTACCTGAAATCCTGAGTGCAGAGCTGATCTTCTTCCAGGAGCTGTTTATAAGTGTGTAGGCCTGTCGTCTGTGGGACAGATGTAAAGCTCTGGGTAGCCCTGCACTAACATGATCAACTTTTCCATCTTTATCAGACTGAATATTCACAGAAGGGAAAGATATCTGTCGATACCTGACTCCTGTCTGACTGCTGAGCGTGGACACTTCCTGTATCTGTCCTTTCAAATTCAATTCCCACATGGTCCAGTCATACAGGTTTTGATTTATTTTGACAATGAAATCTTGCCGACTAATGACCTTTCTGGTCGACTATTTTGGAGCAGCCCAATGTGCTACTATTGGGTTATTATCATCATTAACTTTGTATAGTGTCATGGCTGTTTCAGAGGCTTAAAGATCCCGTCCAACTTTGCTTTTGAATCTTTTTTATTTTGTTGTTTGTAAGTTATTATTGTGTCTTTGGTGTGCCACTGCTCTGTCTTGTTGTCTACTTATTGTTTTAAGTTGATTGCAGCTGTTCGTATCATTATTGCCAAAGCAAAATCTTCCCTTGGGGACATTTTGGGTGTATCTTATCTTGTAAAACTAATTTATGTCTCACGTATTTTTTCTCAGAGGCAGAGGGATTATAACTCAGATTTACTTCATTTATTGTCCTTTCTTTCTGCGTAGCTTCGTCTGAAACTCATGTTCAGGGTCTGTGCAGTCCCACAATGCCACTTTCTTCCCTCATGTTACGGTCTTCATCCTCACTCTAAGTGCATGTCAGCACTCCTACTGCACATGTGAACGTAACGCTGGATGGTGCTCACTCTGCAGATCCACTGACCGTCTAATTACTGAGCAGCAGTGTGCTGAGACACTGAGACCTTCATGATGTTCTGCAGAGTGCTGCTAATGAGGCCGCCTGCCCGTCAAAATTCACTTCATGATCAGAGTTAAATTTATTTTTAATCACAGTTGTAAAAATACAAGAAATGTCAGGTGTGATAAGGAGGCAGCAGGTCTGAAGGTCAACAAGGTGCAGAAGAAAAGGAGAAAAAAATGAATGGTCTGATTTTATATTTGTTGAGAGATGTTTTTTTTCTTCTTCATATATTTCAATTCAGTCAAAGTTTCCCCACAGCAGCATCTAGTGGACATTAGAGGAACTACAGCAGCGTGCTTCATCTTCTTTGGAGGTTGTTGCTGCAGAATTAAAAGTATTCAGTGATAAATATACAGTGAGCAAATATTGTCATGTTGACCTCTGGTGGCTCACCTGGCAGGCGTTGTACAGCAGCTGGTGCTCAAACTTGCGGATGCCGAGGATCTGCTGGAACATCTCGTACAGCTGCTCTTTGCTGAGGATGAGCTCCGACACGGCGCTGAGGTGCGCCCGCTGTGGCTGACGTCGCATGTCCTCGTCCCCCCTGTAGATGGCATCGTACTTGGCGATCCAGGAGCTCAGCACCGTCTCTTTGCTCAGGCCGTCGATCTCCGGGAGGCTGCGGACACGTCGCTCGATGTTCTTTTTGAAGACCTCGCGGAAGTCATTGGCCGAGCAGCCGCCACTCTGAACCATGCGGGAGACGCGCTCGCTCTTCAGGAAGCCCTGCAGAGGAGAGAGATGCAGAACAATAAGCACTTACAGAAAAATAATACAGGTGTTAGCGCAATGCAACATCTTCTAGTACGAAACTATTTTGACCAATTAAATGGGTAACGTGTAATCTGTAACCCATTACATTTCGATTAGCCATCTAAATGATTAACCGCCCCCCTCGAAAGTCGGCACCAAAAATATTAGTCGCGTAAACCAACTAGTGTTTTATTCATGTACAAGGCTGCTTAACTGTCCTGCAGCCGCCCACCACTAGTGGGTGCTACAGAGGCGTCAGACAGCAGTCCCTCTCCCCGCGGTAATGCTGGAGTAGACTGGAGTTTTAAATAAGAGAGATGTCCTCTCACCAAACCAGCGCGGTTTGGCAGCACTTTGATCTAGAACATGAATTCAGCAGCAATGAATCTTTTTTGAGATGTTATATTATTTGTTAACTTTAAGTGAGTTGTTGTCAGGGTTTACATTCATACTGCACGCAGCTAAATGCCTTTCATTTCAGCTGAAAGTTCATTATAATTGACATGTTGTTTTATGAACTTTAAAGTGAACTGCTATCATCTCTGTCAGATAATCTGCAACACTGCATGAAAAGAGGGATTTCCGTCAGTATGCTGCACTGTAGATTGCCGTGGAATTTCAGGTTTACGGCTGCGCGCGGCAAATTAAAAGGCAACACAGAAAACTGCCGGAAACTGTCGTAAATTGTCGTGGGCCTTGCTTGGCAGTTGTCCCCCCTTCCCCTAATTCTAGGGGAGGCTTTAACATGTAAATGAACATGCTGTGAGCTATAGAAATGCAAACCAGGGGAGCAGGGGGAGTTTCACTCCCCACACAGAGGTGACATTTCTCTAAAAGGTATTAACTTCATTCATCTCTGGTATAAATAGATGAGGCTTAGTATAGCCTAATTATAGACTCTTAAATTTAGCTTGAATTGATTTATTTCATGAAAGTATGCTAGATTAATTACTGTGTATGGTCATTAGCAATGGTCAATGTTCAATAAAAAAGATACACAAAATTTATTTTAACAATTAGTTTTAACCAGGCTTTGCCACAAAGGTCAAAGGTGCACTCCATGCAAACAGCATCACAGTCTGCTAGAGCTCAACCGCTGTGCGTAGTGGCATGACTACAGTGACCTCTTCCGCAAACAATGATCATGTGATTGGAGGAGCCCGACGAGCCGTCTAGTCCTCGTCCAATCACGTGCGAGCTCGGCATGATTCAAACGGAAGACCTCGCATGACGAGCATATCAACAGTCCTGTTTTTACTCCTGTATATTCAGACAGTCTCTTCCATGTTGCGTGTTTTTCGCTGCTTTGCTGTTTCGTGAACTCATCGCGGAAACACTTCCTGGATTACTCGACACACGCTTCGAAGCATCGGCACCGCATGTAACATCACTAATTTTTTGGTCTTGTAATTCACAGAAAGCAGTACGCCGTCTCCACAACTCGGAGACAAATTGTATGCACTACGAACCGGAGCGAGGGTAAGTTTAAAGAATATGCTTTCATTCTGCTGTATGAGGAAACGTTCAGACACGTTATTGACCGATCTTAACCGTCCATTTTGTTTTTCACAGACTGACCTCGCCTCATAACGAGGCCGTGACCTCTTATTTACTGAGAGTTCTGTCTGCAAGTCCAGATTCACTTGATGTGGATAATGACGCCATTGTGTGTAAGTGACTTTTACTGTTTATTTTTTACTTTTTACTGTGACTTTTAGATCAGACTCGTTGTTGGTCAGTGTGACTATTTTTCAGGTGCATTAATAGATGTATTGTGTCAATATGCAGTGCACTGCGCAGTACTTATTGTCTTTACTGATTGTTTTTACAGCTGCTGGAAGCGAGACACAGTGTTCTGGCAGAGGACGAGGTGGACCTATGGAAGTGCGCCACCGTAGACATGATGTCTGATGAGGAAGACGGCACACTTGACGGGGTGTCTGGGTGGATTGTGCGACCTCCATGGTTCCGCAGCAGGAGCTGACTGAACTCTGTGCCAGCTGCAGTCAGATTGGAGGCGAACCCGAACTACAGGGCAGCACCACAGACGTCTGCAGGATGGAGCACATGCAGACAGATCGCCGTCAGATGCCTACAGCTCCGAGGCGGCGAATAATAGATAGTTGATGGCGCTGTATGATTTTGATTTGTTGTTGAAATCTCCTATTTGTACTTGTACATAGTTTTGTGATATAAATAAAGCTCTGTCTTTGAATAAACATGTTCCTCGCTAATGTTCCTTTCCTCAATAAAGTCATTCATGTCCTTGATGGTAATAATAGTGTAGCCCATAGGATAACAATGATATATAATAATAATTAATAATTTTATTTTAATTTTAAATAATAATTATACATTTATTATAATTATTATAAGTATTATTATTTGTTAAAATTATTTTTATATTTTATTATTGTAGGGGAGGGGTTTACATTTATAATGACCCAGAGTGACCAATAGCGACAGATCTGCCGGCCAATCACGAGTGATTTTTCTTGTTTCAAAGTAGTGGTTTCATCCAATCCTGGAGTGAGGAATTTCAAGCCAGACGCGGCTCCGCTGCTATTCATATGCTAATAGGATGGTTTCACGTGACGTCACATTGCTGAATCGCGAGAGCGCGAAATTCAGATGGAGGGCAGGAAGTGAATTTGCTGCATCTGCCGTCTGAGAAAAAGCCTATGTTTTGTGCAGTTTACGGCTGCTCCAATCGTTCAGACAGAGAGAAGGGAAAGGGATTTTTTAGAATACCAAAGGTTGTAGTCAATAAAGGTGAGAAATGTAAAAAGCTAACTGAACAACGCCATAAAAAGTGGATTTCAAACCTACGTCTGCGGTCGGAAGGAGCAAAGTCACAGGCTTCAGTTGGTGTACCAGGGGCGCAAACATCCAGCCGGGGCAGCCTAGTATGTCTAATCCAGGGATTTGTGCTTAAACAGTGAGGCCTGGCTTAGCTGAGGAGGCACGGGGATGGAGCGAGGGGTCCCCAGTGTAAGGGTAATGGGAGAGTGGCCGCGGGCCGGGCTGTGGGCTGTGGGCTGCGGGCGGCAGCTGGGTATCAGAGGCGAAGACCGTGGGAAAAAGCCGAACGGGAGTGCTCGATGGACGGGTTATAACGAGTGCAAAGGCTGCTCAAAACGACCCGGGAGACGGGTCATCAACAGGCTCTAAAGTCGTACAGTACAGACTCTCTACTATGGTTTCCTCCATGTTTACTTCCTGCCCTCCATTTGAAATCGCCCGCCTTTGCGCGTCATCATAATCACGTGACTGAAACCCAGCTATTCTCATGTTGTCCGTCACTGAGCAGCAGCTTCATTTCCTGTCTCGCTCCAGGGCATCTCGGCAGCAACAACCTCACAATCGCCTCAGCCACGTACGAATGATTTATTTAGATTGAGCCTTTCAGGACAAAGTTACGACAAAAGCAAAATAAATTATAAAACAAGATTAAAAAAATTGAAAGGAATACCATCAGTTAATATTATTTGACACCTTATTATTACGTCAGTGAAGGGAAAGAAAAAAGCCGATTTTTGTTTAAATGTCTGACCTGTGATCTTTAAGAGGGTCTGAAGTCATTCTTTAAGGCTTTTAACCCTTTCAGTCCCAGGCCAAGAAACGTATCCACCTCTCCAAGTCTCTCATCAGCTTCAAATATGGACGTATTTCGCATTTTCTTTTGCAGAATAATCACGACTGTTAAACTGGTGATACAAAATGCATTTTATCAGGATTTTGTCTTTATTACACAAATAAAACTGCATAAAATCCAAATAGTAAAAAATTAAATGTGTCTGGAGAGGTCAAAAAGCCACAGACTTATACTGACAGACCTCCTCTGGACTTAAGGAAAATAACAGACAATCACAACAAAAAAGGGAGAAAAGTAGACAAAAGAACTAAACTAACTACTAACTAACTAACTAATATTATTTAGAAAAATACAACAAAAGTTTCTGGTGAAACTGGCAGCATCTTTCAGCTCATAACAGACTCATAACTGACAAATAAAATCAGCAAAATGTCGAACTAAAACAAAGATTCGAAGAAATAAAGTATCTTTTCTTCTGGTTTCACCCAAAGGACACCATGTGACTAACTGTTCTGACTTCATGGGGTCAAAGGTCAACACCTGAGGCACAATAGGTCATTTTGCTTCACTGTAACAGTAAATGGGACGACAGCGTCCGCGGGGACTGATGGGGTTAAGGATCCTGAACGTCACAGCAGCTGTGGTGATGTAGAGGTGTACTCCAGGTCATACTTGTGCATCACCACAGCAGAATGAGCAAAACCAAGATTTTAAAGGGACAGTTCAACATTTTTGTAACTCTTTACTTTGCCATCGTACCCACACTCTGTTTCATTTCTACATTTTCTGTGAAGAGCAGAGACATCCTCCTGATATCTGTTAATTCGTTCAGGTTTAATAAGCCAAACTGAGGCCTGATTTTAAGTGATTACATCACCAATAACCTTAATGAAAAAACAGGAAGTGTCAGCTGGATTATCAGCAGGTTGTATATAACATGTGGTACAGTGATTAAATTATAATGACAGATTCAACAGGTTGATTTCCTGCTGCAGCCAGGTGCCCCGGAGCAAACAAATACGGACTCTGTATCTGCGTGAAATTATCAGCTTAGATTTAAAAAATGGAAGTGCACTGTTGAAAGAGAGGGGTTTTTATTAATGTGACGTTTGAGTGTCTGTCTGCTGAAGATTACTTGTGAGTGACAGACATGTCGCTGCAGCAGAATGAAGCCGTTTTCCCCCCTCAGTGTCACAGAGGAAAACACAACACTATATATTTTAATGCACCGGACTGCAGTTCATTCAGAGTTAAATTGAAGGGAATTTGACTTGACTTTGGTGTGTCGCAGGTTGTTTTATTGGTTTAAGGATGACAGTCAGCGCAGAGGAGAGGAGTGTATTTAAAATAGATATTTGTGTTTGCTGTTGTAATTTATATATGGCTGTGATTTTAAGTTGTAAATGGTTTTTTTTTAAGAAAACACAAAAATAAAAGACGGAAGAGCCCGAAATGTCTCTTTCTGTGGTGCTTTGTAACGGATTGAAATCTCACTTTAATGATTGGCTCATTTATTATTTTATATGATCATTTTAATTAGCACATTATATATATATATATATATATATATAAATATATATATATAATGCACTTTGTAGCCAAGTATATAAGTATTGTTAACAACAGTAGTTTTTAATTCCACACAGTGTGCTGCCGGTGCTTAGCAACGGTTGCTAGGCTGCTGTCCCTCTGGGGGAGGAGTTACTGATGGGTTATTGTTTTGATGATGTCATGTTTTGGAATTTCTTTGGTCTCTAAAACATGCCTTTGTGACATCACAATACACACATTTTTAAGTTTATATATACAAGTTAGGGGGAGGACATATTTTCGCACCGCGGCTCTTAAATCAAGACGTTTGAGGAAAAAAATCATCGTCATGGAAGCAACACAGAGAGAGGAGACATCGCAGTTAGGAGTGGACCAGGTTTGTTCATTCTGTGAAGAGACATCGCAGTTAGGAGTGGACCAGGTTTGTCCATTCTGTGAAGAGACATCGCAGTTAGGAGTGGACCAGGTTTGTTCATTCTGTGAAGAGACATCGCAGTTAGGAGTGGACCAGGTTTGTCCATTCTGTGAAGAGACATCGCAGTTAGGAGTGGACCAGGTCCGTCCATTCTGTGAAGAGACATCGCAGTTAGGAGTGGACCAGGTTCGTCCATTCCGTGAAGAGACATCGCAGTTAGGAGTGGACCAGGTTCGTCCAGTTCGTGAAGAGACATCGCAGTTAGGATTGGACCAGGTTCGTCAATTCCGTGAAGAGACATCGCAGTTAGGAGTGGACCAGGTTCGTCCAGTTCGTGAAGAGACATCGCAGTTAGGAGTGGACCAGGTTCGTCCATTCTGTGAAGAGACATCGCAGTTAGGAGTAGACCAGGTTCGTCCATTCCGTGAAGAGACATCGCAGTTAGGAGTGGACCAGGTTCGTCCATTCCGTGAAGAGACATCGCAGTTAGGAGTGGACCAGGTTCGTCCATTCTGTGAAGAGACATCGCAGTTAGGAGTGGACCAGCTTCGTCCAGTTCGTGAAGAGACATCGCAGTTAGGAGTGGACCAGCTTCGTCTGTTTGTAGACTGTTTTTTTCAGCGGCTGTCAGCAGAGCAGCTCCAAATGCTAAAGGAAGGTAGACCAGATAATGCCACCAAGGTTATGTTGGCAGAGCTGCTTGTCGATCTGCTGATTCTCCTGATTGACACCATATCATCAAATGTGGCAGGAAATCAAACATTAAGCAAGGAGCACATTGCGTCCACCATGGGCAATGTGGTCCCTGAGGCTTTTGCTCAAGCTCTGGGCGTAGACATTGAGGACCCAGATATTAGTTCACAGAGCCTCACCAAAATGATGTGTGAGGAGGTTTCTGAGGTCATCAACTCCTCCGTCTGTGTAAGTGGGAACGTAAGGGATCAGTTTATGTTTCGCCTGACTCCCTCCCACAGACTGAATGGCATGATCAGGCACACCGCCTCCATGATAAAATCATTCATGGTCAAGGTGAGATCATTTTCAACACCAACACAAACATCAACATGTGAAGAGTTGGAAATAATTGACGATGAGGGCGATGATGAGACCAGCTCAACGTCATCACAGACAGGGAGCCCTGAGACGGACTCAAGGCACTCAAAGGACAGCTCTACAGCCCAGGAAATAGTTTCACAGGAGCTGAGTGACATCATCGACATTTTGCTGGATGATGCTACTGATGCTGAGCGTGACGTTCTGTTACGTGACTCCAAGTGGGAGAGTGACAGTGTTGCCAGCGACATCAGTGAGTTCACTGGTCCAGCGGTCTGGGCAAATAAAAGCCCAGAATCCGAAGAGGAGCCCAAACAGGAATTTTACAGGTCTGGCAAAATATTGACACTACTGACTTTTAAGTATGCCAAACACTCAATCATTCAGGCGGCAAGGAAGCTGAAGGCAAAATTCTTCCCCCGCTGCAGAGATAAAAGCAGTGAATCCCTGCAATCCTTTGCTGACAGTGTGACTAAACTGCTTCGACCAGAGGGGGGTGAGAAACTGTCAGCTCGAAATACCTTAAAAAGATTGGAGTGTATTGCTGATGGTAGAGACCTGGTTTTCACAGAGGCACTGTTAGAGCTCCTTCGTGATTACACCACCGAGGGGAGGACTCCAGAGTTGGGACCACTTCAAAATACAGTGACTGACATCACTTATGCCACAAACCTCACAGTGTGGCGTTTTCTGGTTCTGTTGAGGTGGTGGATGACCTATCAGGCTGGCATCCATTATGCCAACATGATCAAGGCTTTAAGGGTCACTAAGCCAGCCACACCAGCACCTGCAGTCACAGTACCTGAGACAGGTGCTGAACCTGCAGTCACAGTACCTGAGACAGGTGCTGAACCTGTGCTGAATTTTACAGCAGACCAGAATTTACAGACAGAAAAAAAGAAACTCTCTGTCTGTATTCTTGTCCATAAGATCGTCGCACGGATCTTCGAGAAATCGAAGATCAACCTTAAGTGTGACGACCCCCCTATCCTCATCGACCGCCTGTTCCAAAGGATATGGGCCCAGGTCCAGGGAACTGATTTTGAGATCAGCCTGGAAACTCTTAAACGCCTGGACGAGGTCATTTTCAAGGACCTCTGTAAATCCTGGGGCTGTGCAGAGCGGGTTCTGATGTCCTTGTATCTACAAGACCAAGAATTGGATCTTATAGCCTGCACTTGTGCAAATCATATTTTGACACCACCAAAGAAGCGTAACGCCATCTGCAGGTTCTTCTCCAGACTGGGCAAAGTCCTCTCCAGGCCCTTCACTTCAACCTGCAGAAGGGCCAGTACCATTTAGGTGACATACAATAGGATTCATGTTGGAGGAAAATTGGCGTGAGGCTTTTTTCCTCCAACATGAATGCAATAGAGAGCTCATGTCCTGCCTCCCGTCCAGGTGACCTCCAGGTTACCTTTTGGACACATGTGAGACAGGACTTGAGCTCTTAGGACCACCTTGGGAGTCAGCAGCATGACCTCACAGGTGAGGGTTCGATTTCCGGGCCTGAGCCTTTGTGAGTTTGTGTGTTGTCTACCTGGGTGGTACGGGTTTTCTCCGGG
Organism: Cephalopholis sonnerati; assembly: GCA_019142605.1. Taxonomy (NCBI): domain Eukaryota; kingdom Metazoa; phylum Chordata; class Actinopteri; order Perciformes; family Serranidae; genus Cephalopholis; species Cephalopholis sonnerati. Next base: position 42,967,569 of record JAGQAX010000005.1, on the reverse strand, counting down.
TACTCCGGTTCTCCCGCTTTCTTCAAGCCATGCAGCAAAAGCTACATGGCTTTATCTTTTACAATTAAAACACAACAAATACATAAATAAAAAACCAAAACTGATCTTATCTCTCCTGTCATTAACTGTCATAGCTGTAAATATTCAAGTCAGACTGACCTTGTTGGTTCAGTTTCACTCAGGTTAAAGGTTTTGTGTAGAAAATACAGAGAAAAGACTGTTTTCTTTCTTTTTCATGTGAAAAGCAGTTTTTTTAGCATGAAAGTTTGCTTTTGGTATTTTAACTGTGTTTTTCTGATAATACCCTTTGTAGCAAGGTTCTGTTTCACAAGAAAAAAATAGATTATATGAAAGATTTCAAAATTTGACATCAATTAATTTCTCTTATAATGTGTCAATGATCAGTATTAGTCTGTCTGACTGCTGAGCGGATGTTGTAATGTTTTTCATCACTGAGTAAGAGCCTGTTTATAATATCAACAGAAAACGGTAACCTTAAGTTGCGTTTTGACCGATCCATTACACAACAGCAACATTTTGGGTGCCTGAAAACGCAAGGTTTAGAAAACTTGTTCCAGAGGGCGATTTTTTGGAAACAGCACCGTCTCTGTTGTCAGGTAAACTTGCAATATGCAGTTCCTCCGAATACGGAGATTTTTCGCACATGTGCATGTGCATTTCGCCTGACTCCCTCCCACAGACTGAATGGCATGATCAGGCACACCGCCTCCATGATAAAATCATTCATGGTCAAGGTGAGATCATTTTTAAAACCATCTCCTCAAGTATTCTGACACTAAAATGGTGTTTACTCTGACAGACAAATCAGGACAAGATTGATATTCGAGACCTGTCTCAGCAACACACTCATAAAACCTGGCAACAACTGACGTGATTAAGTTAAGACATTAAACTAGCCCATAAAAAGGAGCGGCAAAATATCTGCTCTCACAGCACTTCAAAACAAGGAGAGAGAGAGCGAGACGACCGCGCCCAGTCAGAAGACCATTAGCACAGCTTGTCATGTGTCATCTTACTTTTAGAGCATCTTTGATGATACTTCAGATCTTATGGCGCCATGTGATGTGGTTCCTCTCAGATATCATCTATAATCAGAATATCTGACCTGATGTGATGCACATTCACCTTCCTGTTTGTCTGTCTGACTGGGAGGTGTCCAGTGTGTCAGCTGACCAGTTAATAGGAGGGTTTCACGTGACGTCACATTGCTGAATCGCGAGAGCGCAAAATTCAGATGGAGGGCAGGAAGTGAATTTGCTGCATCTGCCGTCTGAGAAAAAGCCTATGTTTTGTGCAGTTTACGGCTGCTCCAATCGTTCAGACAGAGAGAAGGGAAAGGGATTTTTTAGAATACCAAAGGTTGTAGTCAATAAAGGTGAGAAATGTAAAAAGCTAACTGAACAACGCCATAAAAAGTGGATTTCAAACCTACATCTGCGGTCGGATGGAGCAAAGTCACAGGCTTCAGTTGGTGTACCCGGGGCGCGAACATCCAGCCGGGGCGGCCTAGGGTGTGTAATCCGGGGAGGGGTGCTTAAGTGTGGGTGCTCAGGACCGGCCGGTGGTGAGGGTTCTGGTGGAGGGTTAGAGCAATGGGAGAGTGGCCGCGGGCTGGGCTGAGGGCTGCGGGAGGCGGCCGGTGGGAGTGGGGCCCGTCCACTTTGGCTACCTTAAGAAGAAGAAGAAGAAGAAGCTTTATTGTCACTGTAATAAATACAGTGAAATTTCCTATGGTGCTCTCTTGTAGCAGCTACAATGTCCTTGTCATAAAATATACTGGGGGGGGGGGGTCATGGTTCTTGTAGCAGTCTCTTCACAGCCATGGGGAAGAAGCTGTGTTTCAGTCTGTTGGTGCGGGCTCTCATGACTCTGAGTCTGCCAGAGGGAAGGCTGGTGAATAGAGAGTGTCCTGGGTGGGCGGGGTCGTTCCGAATCTTTGTGGCCCGTCGGAGGAGACGGCTGGAATAGATCTCCTCTAGGCGTGGAAGTGGGGAGCCGATGATCCACTGAGCCGTCTTGATGACCCGCTGCAGTTGTTTCTTTTCAGATGCAGTGCAGCTGGCGTACCACACCGTACAGCCATAGGTGAGGACACTCTCTATTGTGCAGTGGTAGAAGTTTCTCAGCAGAGGTGGAGGGAGTTTGTTCCTCCTCAGTGTTCTCAGAAAGAAGAGACGCTGCTGGGCCTTTTTGATGATGTGGGTGGTGTTCACAGTCTAGTCCAGGTCCTCTGAGATGTGCAGGCCAAGAAACTTAAAGCTGGTGACCCGTTCCACTTCCTCCCCATTGATGCCCAGGCCTGAGTGCAGTGGGGTCCTCGACTTCCGGAAGTCAATAATGACTTCTTTTGTCTTCTTGGTGTTGAGGTTGAGGTGGTTGTCACTGCACCAGGCCGCCAGTGCTTGGACCTCCTCCCTGTATGGTGTCTCATAACCGTTGTTGATGAGCCCCACAACGGTTGTATCATCCGCAAATTTGATGAGGGTGTTGGAGCCGTGAGTAGCGACACAGTCATAAGTGTACAGTGTGTACAAGACTGGACTCAGCACACAGCCCTGAGGAACACCAGTATTGAGGACGATGGTGGAGGATGTGGAGGTACCCATTCTGACATGCTGGGGTCTGTTAGTCAGGAAGTCCTTGATCCACAGACAGAGGGAGGTTCCAAGTTGTAGTGTCTGCAGTTTGTTGATGAGTCTGCTGGGGCTGATGGAGTTAAATGCCGAGCTGAAGTCAACAAACAGCATCCTAATATATGTGTTGGGGTTTCAATGTGGCTGAGAGCGGTGTGGAGGGCGATGGAGATGGCGTCGTCTGTGGTATAACTGTAACACAGTTCAGGAGTGGAGCTCGTTATATGGACACAGTGTGTCGGACAGACCTCCCTAACAGCTTCTCGGCGGCCTAAGGATCATGACGCAGCGGCCTCTCGCAAAATTACATTCACTTCTATCCAAAAGATTTCTCTGTCTCTTTCAGATATCTGAAGATTTCTCTTTAACACAGAGAAAGAGTTCTCTACACAATAAAAGCTCATTAGTGATATTAGTATGAGACTCAGATTTCATTATTTTCCTGCATGTATGTAATCGGCTTCAGCATCAGACTGTGGAGTTATTGATTAACAGCATGTCCTCATGTGGCCATAGGCTGCAGTTTGTCATGAACTCCACTGGAGGACGTCATCAGATCTCACTTATTCTCCACAAACTTGTAGCACTGCTTTAGTGTTCACTTCAGCTGCTCAAACACAACTCAAACCTTCAAAAACACCACATGATCTAAAATTACTGACTGTTACTGTTTTTGAAGACATGTTTCTAGCTTTTAGATTAATCAGAAGCAAAATAACTTAATCAAACAGAGTAAAAACCTCATTTTGATTTTGTTTGTTTAAAAAAAGAGAGGTTAAAAGGAAATGACTTATTGCAACAGTGATCAGATTATTAAAAGCACATTGTTTTCATATGAATAAACAGTCTTGACAGAAGGTAATGTAGTTATTAGAATAAATAATTTACTTTGTTATATGTTTAAACTCATTTAAAAGCACATGCCTCATGCACTGAGCTGTCAGTCCTCATAACTTGGTGCAGGTGATGGCAGGAAACATCAGGTTGATAGCAAATAAGCAGACACACATTGTTTGTAACATTTCAAGTGAAGACTAAAAGAAGAAGCAATTCAGACCTCTTGTGTGGTGTATCTGATTATTTGCTATTGGTCTCATCATAATTATATATATATATATATAACTTTTTTTCTTTTTTTTTTTCTTTGGAATCAAACCCACGGCCACCGTGGCAAGGGCCAGTGCCTTTGTTCGTGGGATGCCCACTCTTGCCACTGAGACACTGGTGCCTCAAATCCTGTACATTAAATAATATCAGTCAGTGCAGTAAATTTGTAGTATGGTAGTTAGGGCTGCCCCCAACTAACAGTCGTCATCACGGTCCATCAGTGGACTCGTGTCCCTCATGTTTGTGACATGAATGTAATGATGAAATGATATATTTTGGTGGTTTGAGTTGAAGGTGTGAGAAAGAATAGTCTCAGTAACATTGTTAACACTGTGCTACATTACAGAGAAATACAAACCGTACTAATGAACCTTCATTAATATAGGCCTATATTTTATCTCCAAGTGCACGTCACACACTGAGCGAGCCGCCTGTTAATGACGCTGTGGGCTAATGGGCATGTAGCTACTTCCATGTTTCACATGATACGTCATGTTTGTAGTGGACCAATGAAGATGAGTTTACATATCGCCTTGGGTTGGTCCTTCACCTTCTCAAAATGATCCCACACTTTGGATTTCCTGCCCCACATGTTATTAACTAGCCTGTGGAATAACTGCAGGTACCAGCCCTGGAGATTAGGGGCCGTACATATGCTGTGTCTTTAACTGCCTGGAAAGTGTGTGGTTGGGTGGGCATCATACAGCCTGTTTAACTGAAATCCTGAGTGCAGAGCTGATCTTGTTCCAGGAGCTGTTTATAAGTGTGTAGGCCTGTCGTCTGTGGGACAGATGTAAAGCTCTGGGTAGCCCTGCACTGACATTATGGACTACTCCGTATTTTTCAGACTGACTATTTACAGAAGAAGGGAAAGATATCTGTCGGCTGTGATTGGTTTGCAACCTGACTCCTGTCTGACTGCTGAGTGTGGCCTCTTCCTGTGTCTGTCCTTTCAAATTAAATTCCCACATGGTCCAGTCACATAGGAATTGATTTATTTTGACAAGGCACAGCTCCAAATAGAGTTTCACGTTTTTGTTTTAGAATAAGTGGCCAGTTTAATCTTGCTGACTAATAATCTTTCTGCTCGACTAATGTTTGGTCGACTATCAGGGGGCAGCCCTAAAAAACAATATGACACATAAAAATAATGTACAGAAAAAAATACAAGATGCAAAAAAGCACATTGATCAGAATCTGATAAAATAACAGTGTAAACACCTTACATCAACAAAATTATAGATACATATATATGTGTTTTACATGAAGTAATGATGAATCTTTCTGGAGTAAATCAGATGATTATTCTACTCCAGTGGTTCCCAACTGGTGGGTCGTTATTGGGGATATTTTGAATGGACAGCAAGTGACTCACAAATGTGTCAAATTTTTTAAAAAGTCATTTTATTTTTAAGTGCAGTAAATTTTCGGCACAGCACTTTTATTTTGAAGTGCCGTTTCCTGCCGTAGAGTGAGTGACTACTTGACAGAGACAGCAAACTAGCTCGACAGCATGGCCAAACGCAAGTATGATGCTGAACGTATGGACCTTGAACAAATGACTAAGACAAAATCTGGACCCCAGGCTGGGCCAGTTGGGAACCACCGCTCTACTCTGTGTGACGGACTGGAGAGATAATCAGAGGGGCAGAGTTTTTACCATCATTGTTGGTACAAGGACCAAAGTATGGGTAGAGTCTCTCAGTGAAGTGGCAGCCAGTGAAGGAGTAGATAAGAGCTGCAGTATCAACATCATAAAAGGAGACCAGACCCTGCTCATAATCAACAAACACCCCCACCTTCTCAGGCCGAGACTTCAGAGAGAGACGTACTGCAAGGTTAGGAAGAGCTTCGTAATCCTTTTCATTCTTCAACCATATTGACCAGTAACCGTTCTGAGCATTCGGATTATTGTATCCCTTCCTGTTGATCGACTCTCTGGCTACTCCTAAGTTCCAGTAAGTTTTCCCTTTAACCTGAACCTCGTAGTAAAATCTTCCTGAAGAGAAACTCTGCTTTGATAAGACAAAGTTACAGGTGTCAAATCTCTCTGGATTGTTTGGGAGATTCTTCTTTACATCACCATATTTAACTTGTTTCCCATCATCAGACAGGATGAGTCTGGGATGTGCTGTATCAGGATCGAGTGTCACATCCACTGCAGACTGCTGAAACCTCTTCAGCTTGATCTGAGGAAGCAGTTTCTGCATCTGTACACTGAGCGTCTTCTCCAGCTGATTCACAGCTTTCCTCACAGTCCCCTCATATGAAGGTGGACGGATGCAGACCTCTGTCCAGTTCTTGGCGGATGGAGCAGTGGTCAGAGAAGTAAAGCTTTGGAAGAGGTGGAGGTGGTCTTTAGAGCGTGAGAGCTGCTTCACCTCAGTGCTTCTCTTCTTCAGCTCAGAGATTTCCTGTTCCAGCTCTTTGATGAAGCCTTCAGCCTGTGTCTCTGTCTTTCTCTGCTTCTCTTTGATCGTGTCCATGAGCTCGGCCTGGCTTCTCTCAACAGACTCCTTCAGAGCGGTGAAGACCTGAACACCATCTGCTATCTCTCTGTCTGCATCTTCCTTACTGAGCTCCACTGAGTGTTTGATCTCCTCAATCTTCAGTCGTCTCTTCAGGATCATCTGCTGAATTTCAGCGTCCAGCTCACCCTTCTTTCCTTCATATTCTTCTCTCAGAGGAACAACATCATGTGTCTTGTGGTCTGAAACAGTGCAGAGCATGCACACACACATCTGATCATCCTTACAGAACAGCTCCAGCAGTTTATCGTGCTTTGGACACATGCTGCCATCCAGGTTCTCCACAGGGTCGATCAGCTGATGTTTTTTAAGGCCTGGTTTTGTCAGATGACGCTCCAGGTGAGTCTCACAGTAGGATTCCAGACACACCAGGCAGGACTTCAGGGCCTTCACTTTGGTTCCAGCGCAGATGTCACAGGGAACTTCTCCTGGTTTGGAAACTTGTTGCTCTGAGCTGCTGCTGCTGGCTTTCTGTTGAGCTGACTGTCTGAACTGAGCAGCCATCTCAGAGATGAAGGTGTTGACCTGCAGCTCAGGTCTGGTGGTGAAAAGCTTTTTACAGTTGGGACACTGACACTTGACATTCATTTTCCAGTGTGTAGTGATGCAGGTTTTACAGAAGTTGTGGCCGCATGGTGTGGTGACTGGATCAGTGAACACATCCAGACAGATGGAGCACAGGAACTGATCTTCAGTCAGCAGACAGCTGGCAGCAGCCATATCGACACTCTGAGGACAAAAAGAGAAAGAAAACAAAACTGAAGTTACAAACTTTTGGATTATTAGTTTTCTAACATTAAATTATGATTAGTTGAATATGAGAGAGCAGCCGAGCAGAGGACATGGAAGTAGAGAAGTTGTTTATGTGGATCTAAATGTTGATGTTAAGGCAGCCAAAGTGACATTTAAACATTGTTGCAGCCTGTTGTTATTTCATTGATGGTCACATTCAGGTTTTATGAACACAAACAAAACTCCTCAACCTCTATTTGTTTGTGATACAGTAATCAGATATTGTTTTTAAATAACAGCCCAGTCTTGGAACCCATTGGACTCAAGATGATCAGCCTCTGGGGGCAACTGCCAATATTTTGGGAAATCCATTGTAGCCTGTGGATATTTGGTGTAGTGACTGACAGTCCAATTCATTTTATAGTTCTGGTTCCTTGGAGTTGATACATATGGACCTTCCAAATCTTTTGAGTTCTGATTCATTTTGCAACATACGGTGTCACTTCCTCTGTTACGCTCCATTAGTACATGCATGTTCGACGAGTACTGCTGCCCAAGTTTACATCAGTAAAGCTTATATTCATTTTGATGCATTTCAGCATCCTACATAGGCCATGTCAGCTTCTTTGAGGGAAAGTAGCACCGCAGACATGTCAGTAACCTTCGCAACCTTCTGCTGCATTCATGTGATGTCAGAAACATCAGAAAATGTAGGGCTGCCCCCGACTAAGAGTTTTCCCTGTCAACCAATAGTCTTCATGTAGGGCCATTAGTCGCCTGCATGTTTATGATTTTAATTTAATGAGTAAATGATATATTTTGGTGGTTTGAGTTGAAGGTGTGAGAAAGAATAGTCTCAGTAACATTGTTAACACTGTGCTACATTACAGAGAAATACAAACCGTACTAATGAACCTTCATTAATATAGGCCTATATTTTATCTCCAAGTGCACGTCACACACTGAGCGAGCCGCCTGTTAATGACGCTGTGGGCTAATGGGCATGTAGCTACTTCCATGTTTCACATGATACGTCATGTTTGTAGTGGACCAATGAAGATGAGTTTACATATCACCTTGGGTTGGTCCTTCACCTTCTCAAAATGATCCCACACTTTGGATTTCCTGCCCGACATGTTATTAACTAGCCTGTGGAATAACCGCAGTAACCAGCCCTGGAAATTAACCTGACTCCTGTCTGACTGCTGAGCGTGGACACTTCCTGTGTCTGTCCTTTCAAATTAAAATTCCCACATGGTCCAGTCATATAGGTGTTGATATATTTTGACAAGGCGCAGCTCCTAATAGAGTTTTACATGTGCTTGTTTGGTTTTTTTCCTGCGACTAAGCGGCCAGTGAAATCTTGCTGACTAATGACCTTTCTGGTCAAATCATGTTTGGCCGACTATTAGGAGGCCGCCCTAGAAAAATGAGTCCCCCATCATATATCATGGCTCACCTGATCTGTTTCCTTTGCTCTTTGTCATTAATGTGTTATTTAAACTCTCAGAGCAATAAGATACAACATATTGTCTTTGTGGCGTCCATGTTGTTTTGGCATTATGACTTAAACTTCTTTAACAAGCTAAAACTCAGCAGAAACCCTGGTGCAGTTCGCTTATGGTGGGAAATGCAAACGGACTATCCAGCGGGCCAAAGAGAGGAAGTGATGTAGAGCGCAGTGTTTTCTTCTTCCTCATGCTTTTTTTCTTCCTGGTCAGTGGTCGTTTCGGGCAATACCGCCCCCAAACAAGCAGCTGTTGTAACTGTGAGAGGTTGTCCAGGCGGTTTGGTCCGCTTTAAAAAGTGCAGTGTGAAAGTGAACCGAACCAAATGAAGGGGTGAAATTTCCCCCGGACTATCCTGGTGTCAATGCGCCCTTAGACTTCCTCTTCTGTGTGCCAGTCAATTCACCTCATCACTATGAACAGGTATGTGCATATGAAGGGAGATAAAAGCTGATAAAAGCTAAATCGTTGACAGACGATAGCCGATGGAGTCTAAGGTTGCATTTCTGCTAATTCGTTCTCAAAACAACAAAATACTTCGCGCATCCATTTTCAAACAGGTGTGCAGGAGAGAGACGAGAAGAATGAAACTTGTAAAGACTCCCACACACTGTCTAACTTGCAAAAAGAATTATTTCAATGCTGCTGCAACGTTTCGGTGACTAGACCTTCATCAGGTTAACAGTTTTGTGACAACAACAAGCCATCTTCAGTAGGAGTGGCTGTGAGTTTGCAATCAGTCACATTACCCACGTGCAGGAGGGAGACATAAAAACCAAACATCAGTGAGTTAATCAACATTTTTCAGTTATACACAGACCAATATTTAATTATTAATTATCTCTGTGTATTCTCTGTACAACCCCCCCACCGATGGACCTCAGTCAAAAATCTGCCCCGGTGGAACTTCCTGTTTGTGTAGAGCTCTGGTTTTCAGTTTATACTGGTTGTTGAAACACAGTAAATATTATCAGCTGTACAAAGACAGACAGCAGTCACTATAGGAACAGTGAAGTTGAGAAAAATATTCAGATACAGAGGGAATCTAAGGCCAGTTAGCTTTTAGCATGACTAGTTTAGCTGGTGTTTTTCCTTTGCTGTGGTTTCTGGTTTTAATTTAGTGTCGACCAAATACTTAGCTGCGTCTTGTCTCTGTCGGGCGGTGTACTCACCAGTGTTTGGCACAGATTCTGCTGTGTTGTTCAGAAATAAAAAAAAAACTGCTGGATTCAGCTGAGAGAGAAACAGAGAGACTTGTCTCGACTGCAGCTCGGCTGTTGCTCAGACAACTTTCAGTTTCACTGCTGGAAATGTGACGTTGCAGCTCTCCAATTTCACTGTTGCTCCACCTCTCAGTGTGGATCTGTAGCTGAGCTGTTACTGTCCCATTGTGAGAGATTTCAAGAGGAGGAGGGAAATAGGAGCCTAAAACTGAGCTGGAGAGTCATTCTGATTGGAGCACAGCAGCAGATTGATGCGATTCTCTTGTTATAAAGTAGTTTTAAGTTTAAGGTGAAAGTAAAGCTGCTGGTTTTAGAATCAACTGAAAAATGTTAAAACACACACAATAAAGCTTGTTAATGACAGACTGAGTACTTGCACCAGTTAGACCTTTACTTCATTGTTCTCCTGCATGTATGGAATCTGCTTCAGCATCAGACTGTGGAGTTATTAACAGCATGTCCTCATGTGGCCACAGGCTGCAGTTTGTGTGTATGTTAATTCTATTAATTAATCACAGAAAAAAACACCTTTAAAAAATTTATGCTGATTAAACTGCCCTTTGACCCAGTGCGTCACTGAAGGCCACGGTGGCTTCAGCACATGGTGGAGGCAGACGAGACGCTGCTCTGCCCCGTGAATGGTACATTTACATTTAAAAAACACCCAGATGGAACTATTGATAGGAGCACCGTTCTCTGCAGTTTCTGCAGGAAGGAATTTTTGTATCATTGGAGAACTTCAAGCCTGAAATATCACGTCAACACAAAGCATTTAGCATTGAGCTAGCACAGCCTCTGATGCTAGCGCTAGCAGCCAGCCTCGTAAAGCCACGCTCGACCAGGCATTCAGACACAAACTGAGTATGTCTACCTGTGACTGATGAACTAACTCCATAAAAAAATGGATTGCAATGGACTGCAGATCAATGTGGGTGCTAGAGGACAGTGGGACAATTGTGTCCAAAATCCAGGTGCTTTACTACGACACATCTGCAAAAATTTATTTGAATTGAATTTTTTTTAAACTTTCACAGAAAAAATTGAAGTCCTTGTGGTATTTGTTCCACCCCTCCTCCACTGTGATGACATTAATATCATCACACCGAGCGGCATCGAACATGGCTTTACAGTCTTGTCATGGTGGTGACGTTAGGTCATGCGACTGTAGTGTAGTTCATTGAGAGTCTAATGTTACCTTTTTACTGTTGGTGATGCAGGCTTCAACAATCGTGAAAGTTGTGTTCATTTGTGAAGCTTATCTTGCTGAACAAAACTTTTAAGTACCGTAAATGTTTGTTTGCCACAGTTTATTTTTGGCAATAATCCAAAATTCAATAGAAAAATTCATAAAGGCATTTTGACGAGGGAACCAAGGCGATGCTAACTTCTGTTTCAGCCTACAGAAAAATGTCACTCCTGGGGCACTCTGTAGAAACAACACTGATATTGTGCCCTCTAATGTGAGTAGTATTTAGTATTTATATAGTAGGGAAGGGGTTATGTCAAGGATGTCACCCACAAAATTCATGGCCACATAATGATAATAATGATGGACAGGTAACAGTCCAACAACAAGCATTTTCTAATACGTACAATGTGTTAAGAAAAAAGAGACACAGGTTTTGCTTTATCCAGATCTATTTTAGACAGACTGTAATTCCTGCTTTGTACAAAAAAACAAAAGTTCAAATTATGTTTGTTTTCATTCATTTAAAATAAAAAAAAAACAAGGAAATTTCTCTGGCATTTCTACTTGTTTGCTGTACGGAAAAAGCATCGCACTGTGACACCACTGTATTGTATCAAACCAACTGTGACTTCTTTGAACTAGTACACTCCCAATAACTATATGTGTATATATATCTCAATCTTTCTGTCAAAAACCAAATATTTATTCTATCAAGCGTGATAGACAGGAGAGATGATCAGAGGAGCAGAGTTGTTACTTCTTAAATTATCACCAAAGAATCTGTGTTCCCGATAACAAGGACTGAAGAATGGGTAGAGTTTCTCAGTGAAGGAGCAGCCAGTAAAGAAGTAGATAAGAGCTGCAGCATCAACATCATAAAAGGAGACCAGACCCTCCTCATAATCCACAAACACCCCCACCTTCTGAGGCCGAGACTTCAGAGACAGACGGACTATATGGTCGGCAGCAGTGTAGTAATCATTTTCATCCCTCAACCATATTACCCACTGACCATTTTGAGGGTTGGGTACGAACTCTTCCTTCCTGTTGATCGACTCTCTGACCACTCCAAAATCCCACTTAGTCTTCCATCTAACCTGAACCTCGAAGTAAAATTTCCCTGAAGAGAAACATTGCTTTGCTAAGACACAGGGAAAATTAACAAATCTCTCTGGGTTGTCTGGGAGAATCTCCCAATCATCACCATGTTTAACTTCTTTTCCATCATCAGAAAGGATTAGTTCGGGATGTGCTGTATCAGGATCGAGTGTCACATCCACTGCGTACTGCTGGACCCTCTTCAGCTCAGCTGTAAACAGCTTCTTTGTCTGTTTACTGATCGTCTCCTCCAGCTGATTCACAGCTCTGACAACAGTCCCCTCATATGAAGGTGGACGGACGCTGACCTCTGCCCAGTCCTTGGTGGGTGGAGCAGTGTTCAGGGACGTGAAACTTTGGAGGAGGTGGAGGTGGTCTTCAGAGTGTAAGAGCTGCTCCACCTCAGTGCTTCTCTTCTTCAGCTCAGAGATTTCCTGTTCCAGCTCTTTGATGAAGCCTTCAGCCTGTGTCTCTGTCTTTCTCTGCCTCTCTTTGATCGTGGCGATGAGCTCGGCCTGGCTTCTCTCAACAGACTCCTTCAGAGCGGTGAAGACCTGAACACCATCTGCTATCTCTCTGTCTGCATCTTCCTTACTGAGCTCCACTGAGTGTTTGATCTCCTCAATCTTCAGCTGTCTTTCCTGGATCATCTGCTGAATTTCAGCCTCTGTCTTCTCCAGCTCGGCCTTCTTTCCTTCACATTCATCTCTCAGAGGAACAACATCATGTGTCTTGTGGTCTGAAACAGTGCAGAGCATGCACACACACATCTGATCATCCTTACAGAACAGCTCCAGTAGTTTATCGTGCTTCAGACAAATCCTGTCTTCCAGGTTCTCCACAGGGTCGATCAGCTGATGTCTTTTAAGGCCTGACATCTTCAGATGAGGCTCCAGGTGAGTCTCACAGTAGGAGACCAGACACACCAGGCAGGACTTCAGGGCCTTCACTTTGGTTCCAGTGCAGACGTCACAGGGAACTTCTCCTGGTTTGGAAACTTGTTGCTCTGAGCTGCTGCTGCTGGCTTTCTGTTGAGCTGACCGTCTGAACTGAGCAGCCATCTCAGAGATGAACGTGTTGACCTGCACCTCAGGTCTTGTGTGGAAAAGCCTTTGACAGTTGGGACACTGACACTGGACATTAATATTCCAGTGTTCAGTGATGCAGGCTTTACAGAAGTTGTGTCCACATGGTGTGGCGACTGGATCAGTGAACACATCCAGACAGATGGAGCACAGGAACTGATCTTCAGTCAGCAGACAGCTGGCAGCAGCCATATCTACACTCTGAGGACAAAAAGTGAGAAAACAAAACTGCAGTTACATACCTTTGGGTTATTTAAATAAAATTATGACCACTTTATATGAGGAGAATCATCTTGAATTGTTTATGTTGCATGCAGCTGAGGGCCAGATTTTTCACGATGCAAATGCAAGCCAGGATTCCTGATTTATTTGCAACCATATTCTTCATGTGTTCTTATTCATTAAGACAGTTCATTACACAGTCAGGTCCGAGACTATACTACAGCTGTAATTCTTACAACATGAGCACATTTATGGAAAATGAAAAGGAGATAAGACAAAACGCGCAAAACCATAAGATGCACAAAAATTTATAGAGGCCTTAATACAATATTTTATTACCTCTACAAGTTACTTTGCTGATTCTGATCAATCATACAAAATATAAAGCAATATTGTGGCATATTGTAAATGCTGAAGCTGCTCAGTAGAATTGATGAACATTGATGCAGCCTGTAGTGATTTTGATTGATGGTTAGTTTCAAGTTAAATGAACACAAACCAAGACTTTCCATCCAGTATTAGTTTGAGTTACAGTAATTAGGGCCCGAGCACCAACTGGTGCGAGGACCCTATTGAAATCGCCCAATTTATCATTGTTTGATGAAAAGAATAGCATTTTTAGGGGCTGCAGATGCTCAAAAACTCCAAAAAAACTTTGCAGTCTCAGCAGAACATGTGAAAAATTTGATATTTTATGAGTTTCATGCTTGAGTGAACCAAGCTGCTAACAATAAAAATGAGATAAAAATATGTGCTCATTTGCTTTCAGTAACACGTTGTACATGTCTTATACTATTCATATAAATCAATAATCAATAAAAAAGAATTACGGATTACATTGTTCAGAATAATAGATAATGAAATTGTATATGACATAAAATGTACAAATAAACTTTAGAATTGAACTAGGGATTCACCCATTTTGAAATTCTGGGTCAATACAAATATCAGTGTGTAAGAAGTACAATATTTCCCTCTGAGATGCAGAGTGTCAGTATAAAGTAGCATTAAATGGAAATAGTCAAGTACAAGTTCCTCAGAATACTCTACATTTTAATAACAGTTGCAAAAAATAAATAATTAATGGTAATTGCTTACAACTACTAATATATTTAACATCACATTTCATAATTAATCTGGAATATAGATAGATGTATAGATGGATGGATGGAGGGATAGACGGGTTTAAGTTTAAGGATAAATAAGACGTCAGAGTGCATAAAGAAAGCATCAAAACAGAGCTTGTTCATGGAGGTCAGGGGTAAGCCCTCAATGTCCTCAAATCCTAGAAGCACTCCTAAACCAACGTAAATAAAACATGGTGTAACAGACCAGAGTCCACTAACTGAGTTTACTGTCAACAACACAGTTTGAAACTATTCTCCAAAGATCAGACGTAGTTCGTTTGTCTGGTGAATTTTTGTTGAGCACCGCCTCCGGCTGATCCCTGCCTGCTGACAGTCACTGATATGACTGCAGCATTTGACCAGGAGCTAGGAGTAGACAGTAGAGAGGAAAACAAAAACAGTTGCTTTTTATTAAGAATAAGGAGAAGGAGGAGAAGAAGAAGAACAACTGTGGTTTTTGTTATCATAATTGTCCAAAGACCTTCAGTGTCAGAGAGTCAGCTTGGACAAAGAGAAGGTACAGCGAGAGGATGATGATACAGAGAGCAGACAATCACTTTAAATGTGAAGAGGAAAAGATGGAAGCAGCCGCCCTAGACTGCAGGAAATTATATCTTGCATCGTGTCTCTCAACAACCACCAGTTAAACATTTGCCCTGAGTGAAACTTTTGAGTCCATGTGAGTGGTTGAGACACAGTAAACAGTGGAGTTGAGAAAAAAATCAGATACTCTAGTTTGTACTTTGAACAATCCAAAGTGCATCTAAACGAGGACAGTTAGCTTTTGGCATGGCTGGCTTATCTGTTGTTTTTCTACGTAACGAATTCTGGTTTTAATTAATTTCATGACGGAATCTCCAGTTTCCTCTCGTGTGTGTAGGTCAGTGAACTCACCAGTGTTTGTTGTTGTTGAAGACCTGCTGGATTCAGTTGAATGTTTCTGTAGAGAGAAACACAAAGACTTGTCTGCACTGCAGCTCTGCTCTCACTCACACTAACTTTAAGTTTCGTTTCAGGAAATGTGACCCTGCAGCTCTGCTCTGTCACTGTTGCTCCACCTCTCAGTGCACGAGGAGGAAACATTTCACACTCCTGTTCATGACCCTGTTTTACTGAGGAAAGGTTTCACTGACTGATGCAACACACAGGAAGATTATGTGTAGTCCATTTTTTTCTCCATTTTTTTTTTGGTTATTGATAATCAATGTGTTGTAGGCCTGCAGTGACATCTGGTGGGGTAAAGTTGGAGTTGCATAAACAGTAAGTCACTGCAGCAGCAGTAGAGGAGTGGATGGACAATGGATAATGTTCATAAAAACAATGTAAATGTTAAAGTTTTACTCGTTAACAACACGTCCTGTCTGATGTGCAGTTTATTGCTCCAGCTCACTGTTCATTGTTTGTGGTTAACTGTCACAATGCAGCAGCTAATTAACAGACCCAGTTTAGGAGCCTCATGCTGCAGTCAGTGTGTATCACTCATTAGCTGCATCTGACGTCATGGAGTTCTTGTGTTGCTTGAATGTACAAATTTTGTACCTTTGGATTATTAGTCAACATGAAGCTGTATGTTTACCAATGTGTTTAGTTGATGGTTTAATCTCAGCCCCAGTTTGTCTCTCACGTATTACTAGTATTACTACATTTAAGTCACAGTACTGAATATCTGATTAAAAAAAAAAAAAAGAACACCTGTAATTTAAAAACAAAACAAAACCCAAAAGGTAATTTAGGGGATTTAGTGGTGTCTAGTGGTGAGGGGGAATGGAGATTGTCACCAGATGGAACTTCTCTAGCTTAGAATTCCTTCAGTGTTCATTATTACAAAGGTTTTTACTGTGAGCCCAATTATTATTATAATAATTTATACAATGTAAAATGCCATAGGCTTGTGCTAATAACATTAGCATGTTGTATTTGTGGGGAAAATGTGTCCAGATTGGAGGTGTAACTGCAGAGTGACACAGACACACCACCGCACAAGTATAAATGCTTACAACAGCGAAGGCCACATGTGTAGGCTACAGCATAGGATCTGCCACACAAGTATCAATCCCACTTAAGGCAGAGAGGCAAACCTCTCTGCCCTTCCATGCGCCTACATGGACAGCCTTAAGGCAGGGAGAGCAGCAGCAAAGACAAACAGAAATGACATTGATGAGTCAGACACACCATGAAAAGGAGGAGCTGGGGTGGAGGCAGGTTGCAGAGGAAGCAGCAACAGTAGGCAGGTCAGAGCAGTTTAAACAGGGCGCCCTGAATGAGGTTTGCCAACTGGTTGCATAGAAAGGAATCATGTGACATCGAGCTGCTCCATCAGCTGATTGGGCTGTTTGAGATCAGCTGATGTAGCTGGGATGTGAGCTGAGCTTGACATCGTTTCCTGCCTGAACTAACGCTATGCTCAATTTGTCATATTCAATTTCTGCCAATACATCCCCTGAAATCGTTCACACTGGACATTTTAACAACACTTAGGGATGATGTGAATCCTCAAAGACTCTTCTGAGCATCTGGGTGAAGGAAACGAATATTCAGAAAGCCACTGATTTGTGAAGTGATACTGCTTTATTCAGTGTTTTTACTGGTTTAAATCAGCTGGTCTGTTTGTTTTGGAGAGGACGAGACCTCTGTGGATAATTCAGCTCCTGGTAAAAAAAAAACCTGAACAAGGAACACGGAAGGAATTCTAACCAGGAGAAGTTTTAGGTGGTTGAAATATGCAATCCACACTGCTGCCACTAAATCTCCCTAAATCTTACACGCTGAAGCTTTACGTGACAGTTTCCCTTGTTGGCTCTGTAAAGTTCTTATTTATTTTATTAGAAATTACAGATGTGTTGCCCCTCAGTTTTTTTGCAGCTTTTTGTGCCAACTAAATAAAAAAATTTTCAGTGAGTTATGAGTCAAATTGGAGGATGGTTTCTGTCCCCAGAGCTGCTTCAGACAACAGCATGGGGAACTTGCAACTATTTACACAAACTTATCCAATAAATATCAGGTGGGATGGTGATGGGGGGAAAGATATGACAATAGGGCTTTTAAAAAATGACATTTTTGACTTTATTTAATGGTAGATTGTGAATGAGGGGATGGTAAATGGTAATGTAACATCATAAAACTGAGTTTAAAAAAAAAAAAACACCCAAACTGCAAGACATTCAGTCACAATACTGCATCATATCAGAGAAAAATGAAAACAACACGATCAGAAAATGAGGAACAACAATGCTAATGTAGATTAACTAAATATGTATACTTTTTTACATCAATTGACACTGAATCTTTTTGTAGAAAATCCACTTGATTTTCTACTTAGTTTGACTGACAGGAGTGATGATCAGAGGGGCAGAGTTTTTACCACCATAATTGGAAGCTGTACCACAGAATGGGTAGAGTTTCTCAGTGAAGGAGCAGTCAATAAATGAGTAGATAAGAGCTGCAGCATCAACATCATAAAAGGAGACCAGACCCTCCTCATAATCCACAAACACGCCCACCTTCTCAGGCCGAGACTTCAGAGAGAGACTGACTGCAGGGCCAGCAGCAGCTTTGTACTCATTTTCATTATTCAAACATATTAACCAGTAGCCATTCTGAGGGCTTGGTGCGATTTTTCCCTTCCTGTTGATCGACTCTCTGACCACTCCGATGTACCAGTCAGTCTTCCCTTTAACCTGAACCTCATAATAAAATCTTGCTGAAGAGAAACTCTGCTTTACTAAGACATTAGTATGAAAATCAAATCTCTCTGGATTGTCTGGGAGATCCTTCTTTACATCACCATATTTAACTTGTTTTCCATCATCAGACAGGATGAGGTTGGGATGTGCTGTATCAGGATCAAATGTCACATCCACTGCATACTGCTGGACCCTCTTCAGCTCGACTTCAGTGAAGAGCTTCTTCATCTGTTTACTGATCGTCTCCTCCAGCTGATTTACAGCTTTCCTTACAGTCCCCTCATAGAGTGGACAGACACTGACATCTGTCCAGTTCTTGGTAGGTGGAGCAGTGTTCAGGGACAAGAAGCTTTGGAGGACATGGAGGTGGTCTTCAGAGTGTGAGAGCTGCTCCACCTCAGTGCTTCTCTTCTTCAGCTCAGAGATTTCCTGTTCCAGCTCTTTGATGAAGCCTTCAGCCTGTGTCTCTGTCTTTCTCTGCCTCTCTTTGATCATGTCGATGAGCTCGGCCTGGCTTCTCTCAACAGACTCCTTCAGAGCGGTGAAGACCTGAACACCATCTGCTATCTCTCTGTCTGCATCATCCTTACTGAGCTCCACTGAGCATTTGATCTCCTGAATCTTCAGTCGTCTCTTCTGGATCATCTGCTGAATTTCAGCCTTCAACTCGGTCTTCTTTCCTTCATATTCTTCTTTCAGAGGAACAACATCATGTGTCTTGTGGTCAGAAATAGCACAGAGCATGCAGACACATTTCTGGTCGGTCTTACAGAACAGCTCCAGCAGTTTAGCGTGCTTTGTACACATCCTGTCCTCCAGGTTCTCCACAGGGTCGATCAGCTGATGTCTTTTCAGGCCTGAACTTGTCAGGTGAGGCTCCAGGTGAGTCTCACAGTAGGAGACCAGACACACCAGGCAGGACTTCAGGGCTTTCAATTTGGTTCCAGTGCAGATGTCACAGGGAACTTCTGCTGGTTTGGAAACTTGTTGCTCTGAGCTGCTGCTGCTGGCTCTCTGTTGAGCTGACTGTCTGAACTGAGCAGCCATCTCAGAGATGAACGTGTTGACCTGCAGCTCAGGTCTGGTGGTGAAAAGCTTTTTGCAGCTGGGACACTGACACTGGACATTAGTATCCCAGTGCTCAGTGATGCAGGTTTTACAGAAGTTGTGTCCACATGGTATGGTGACTGGATCAGTGAACACATCCAGACAGATGGAGCACAGGAACTGATCTTCAGTCAGCAGACAGCTGGCAGCAGCCATATCGACACTCTGAGGGCAAAAAGTGAGAGAGACAAAAACAAAACTGTAATTACACATCTTTGGATTATTTGTGTCATAAAATTAGAGGAACATAAGAGAGCAGCAGAGTTGAGGAAGTGGAGGTGGAGATAGTGTAAATAACTTGTTCAATAAAATCTAACTATGAAGGACAATCATGAATTCTGTTAAATGGTGTGACGCAAATATGAGCTGTGGTTGTCAATGAATTTGCAGCTGCAATCTGTAGGCAGCTTCTAATTCACTAAAACAGCTCATTATGTACTCAGATCCTGAACTATACTGTGAGTGAAGGAGAGCTAAATTGTTTCTGTGAGGTATAGGTCATATTTACACGAAAACAATTCTCATTTTCATTTTAAAAAAAGTTCCGCGTTCAGATGACAGTGTTTTGATAACAATCATCATGCCTACGGATCTGCAAAAATGACCAAAAATGCTGTAGTATACATGCCAGGCCAGTAGTTGGTGGTCTGACTTCATAATGCAACAACACGTGTCTGCGCACATGTGCTTCCTTCTACAGAGGGGTGATGTATAAACAAACAAAATGGCAACTGTACGAATGTTTGTCTGGACAGACGTCGAGGTGTTGGAGGAGTTGCTACGGTAAATCTACACTTTGCTGGAGAAGCGTTGATAAATTCAACAGGGTGAGCAGCACAAACAGAGCTCGGGAGTCTGCCATTGTTGTTGTGATGGCCGACTTCCCGCACATGCCTAGTGACTGGAACCGTAATGTGCATGTGCGAAAAGTCTCTGTTTTCAGAGGAGCTGCATATTGCACGTTTACATGACAACGGAGACGAGCTGTATCCAACAAACTGCACCTGTAACCTGTTTTCAAAACGTTTTCAGGCGCCCAAAACAACACTGTCATGTAAACGATCAGCCAAACGCAATTAAGTTTACTGTTTGCGGTTGAAATCGTTGTCGTATAAACAGGACTTTAGTTAAATAAAAACACAGAGCTGAGTGGTCTCACCTAGTTAGCGTAGTTATCTTTCTTACTAAGTGGGGTCCATCTGATAGATTTGGTTGGGGCGGCAGTAGCTCAGCCCATAGGTACTAAGGTGGGGAACCAGAGGGTCGCCAAAATTCTACATCAGACTTCCCTGATACCGTCTGAGTGACACTCTGAGGTGGTGTACTACCATTCTGAACCACAACTGGTCTGTGATAACAGGGAGTTTCCTTTTAAAATTTTTCTGAATTTAAATGGAAATACTGAAAATACTTTTATATTCATTGTATTGATTGTTTCCCTTCCCTTTTATTTCATTTAAATAATTAATAGATGAATTGATTAATTGATAAATTCATTGATTCACAAACACATCATGAGACAGGCTGACTGACTCAACGTGAGATCACATCCACAAGAAGGTTACTTTTATTTTGAAAGTGGTCCTTCTGCACCCGTACCGTAATGCCTAGTATGTTTGCGCATCACAAAACAAGTGAGGGCTGGCTTGACCGCAGTGACTGTTTGGCTCGTGGGCAACGAATCCACAACACTTACAAAGACAGACAGCAGTCTGTACAGAAACAGTGACATTTAGAAAAACATTCAGATATTCTGTACTTAAAACAACCCTACAGGAATCTAAGTCAGAGCAGTTTAGCTCTTAGCATGACCTGTTTCTTCTCTGTGATGGATTCTGCTTTAACTAAACTTTGACCAGATATTTAGTCAGTTGTCTCTCGTGTGTGTAGGTCAGTGAACTCACCAGTTGTTGATGAAGACCTGCTGGATTCAGTTGAATGTTTCTGTAGAGAGAAACACAGAGACTTGTCTCGACTGCAGCTCTGCTCACACTCACACCAGCTTTCAGTTTCGTTTCAGGAAAGTGACGTTGCATTTCTCCTCTGTCACTGTTGCTCCACCTCTGGGTGTGTGAGTTAGGTTTTATTGTCTCTTAGTCGTAGAAGTAGGAGCATTCAGCTGGCAGAGTTTAACCCCTTCGTTCATGTCAGTAGTTTCAGTATTAGACAGGTTATAGAGTTATTTATGAGGAGCGAGTGTCAGGCTGCAGTTTGTTATCTTCTCCACCAGAGGGCGTCCTCAGCTGTCATTTACACTGATCTGAGTCCATGCAGCTTCTCAAACATAACCAAAGCTTCACATGACACTACATCACCTTTGCACTTTGTATTATTTGAGATCAGTCTGTCTTCTGTGCAGGTTCCAGCTCTCTCTTCCTGAACTCATACATCATGCCGGTGCTTCAAAAACATTTTGTTGAAAAGTGTCGACGACCTTCTGCAGGTTTTGTTCTTGTTAAAATGTGTTTTAAAGCCTGACACAGACTGATGTCATCACACAGGAAGCAAAGAGATGTTTGGATGGATGGAGTGAAAAGAGAAAATATCCAGAGGTCAGAGGTCAGAGGAGAATGGCCAGACTGGTTCAAGATGATAGAAAGGCAACAGGAAGTCAAATAAGCACTGGTTCCAACCAAGGTGTGCAGAAGACCATCTCTGAAGCAACAACACGTCCAACCTTGAAGCAGATGGGCTACAGCAGCAGAAGACCACACCAGGTGCCACTCCTGTCAGCTAACAACAGGAAACTGAGGCTACAATTCACACAGGCTCACCAACACTGGACAATAGAAGATTGGAAAAACCACATTCAGATGGTAGGCTCAGAATTTGGAAGCATGGATCCATCCTGCCTTGTATCAACGCTTCAGGCTGCTGCTGCTGGTGTCATGGTGTGGGGGAGATTTTCTTAGTACCAACTGAGCATGGTTTAAACACCACAGCCTACCTGAGTATTGTTGCTGACCGTGTCCATCCCTTTATGACCACAGTGTACCCATCTTCTGATGGCTACTTCCTGCAGGATAACGCACCATGTCACAAAGCTCAGATCATCTCAAACATGACGATGAGTTCACTGTACTCCAATGGCCTCCACAGTCACCAGATCTCAGTCCAATAGAGCACCTTTGGGATGTGGTGGAACGGGAGATTCTCATCATGGATCAACTGTGTGATGTCATCATGTCAATATGGACCAACATCTCTGAGGAATGTTTCAGCACCTTGTTGAATCTATGACACCAAGAATAAAAAGAGGGGTCCAACCTGGTACTAGAGAGGTGTACCTAATAAAATGGCTGGTGAGTGTACGACAAAGGTCACAAACCAGGGATGTTGTGGTTTATGGTTCGCACCTTCACCTTTAGACCACCAGGGTGCCCTACAGTTATTATTTTTAATAAGATGTTAAGACTGAAAAACTGCTGTGTGGGTTTGAGGATATGTTTTCTTAAAATTGTTGATATGCAGTGAAATGTAGATTATTGTCAGCCTCATCTTCATAC
This sequence comes from Cephalopholis sonnerati, assembly GCA_019142605.1. NCBI lineage: Eukaryota > Metazoa > Chordata > Actinopteri > Perciformes > Serranidae > Cephalopholis > Cephalopholis sonnerati. The sequence continues at coordinate 42,944,800 of JAGQAX010000005.1, read as the reverse complement.
AGCCATTCAGACGCTTTCTTTTACTGTTTTTGAAATAATTTGTACATTTACATTAATTTGTGTAAAAGTTTCAAATAACCAAAATGATTTCAGCAGCGTTTAAAAGCCATTTGACCTTTTTTTTTCATGTTTGTCCCCAGGTTATTTCAGCAGAATCCCAGAAGAGTGTTTTCATAATAAGCTTGTTTGGGCCCCTTTGAGACCTGCTGACAGTCAAATTCAATTAAAACATGATGCCAACATCCCGGCAAACACTCCCTACTACTCTCAGGGAAACGCCGGCTTTCAAAGTCAATTGTGTCCGATGTGAAGAGCCGGCCTTCATGTCCCCGTCTGGAGCCTTTTCACGTGCTAAAATAAGAGTTTCCCCCTCTTTCCCCAAGTCGACATGAGCAAAGTGAGCGCTGTGAAAGGCCCAGAGAGAGCTTCCATTTGACGACTGGCAGCCTCAGGTCTTGTGTCTGTGTGACACTATGGGCCACTACAAAAGGCCGTCCTTTCTCCTGCTGCAGAATAAAACTGAGAGAAAAGAAAAGAGTTGGTGCATGATGGGGAGGAGGCGCGAGGGGGGGGGATTTTAGAGGCAAAAAAGGGGGTCTGGCTTTTGAAACCGACCCGGCGCAGATGTACAGGGCAGGAGGATTAGGCTGCGGGTGTTGGTGAAGTTCACCCGGCTCGACTCTCCCTCCGTCGTGGCCCTTTGTGGCTCCCAGCAGCCTTGCGGTGGTAAGCTGCCTGCCGGCGTGCCAATGGGCCTCAATGTGCGCCCGACAATGGTGGAGCCGCCACCCCCACCTCCAAACTCCACCAACCTCCGGCTCCCAACTCACCCACTGCAGCTCTTCACACAGAGGATGTGATAGGGGAGCTAATGTCACCCCATCTGACCAGCAACAGCGTGAGTGTGTGTGTGTGTGTGTTGGATCCATAACAATGTGAGAACAACAACCTGTTCACACACCCACACTGTGGGGACTCATCCAGGGGTGTAGCACCAAATTCAGGGCCCTGTGCATGAGCAGTCATTGTGGACCCCCTTCCTCTCTTGATCCACATCTCTCTCATGTACCCTTTGATTTTTTTTTTTTTTTTTTACAAGGTCAGTTCACCTTCTTTCTCTTCCCTTTCAGTCTCTTGTTTTTTGGAACCCTGATTTCTCTTTCTTGGAGAAAGACATGACGGTGTACTCTGGTCCTCCAGCAGTTCTGTTCATTATTAGATGTTACATCCCTTGATGCACATACTTGAGACTACAAGTGGGAGTAAACAGGGATTTATACTTGTGCGGTGGTGTGTCTGTGTCACTCTGCAGTTACACCTCCAAAACAGTAGTCGGTGGTGGGGTTTCTGTGAAGTGCTGTAAGGTTTAGTTGATTCAAAACACACATTAAACATGGCTTAATAGAGACAATTTCAAACACAAGTACACAAATCAGCTTCACTATAACTCGCAGCATTCACAGACAAAACTTTATCCGGACACATTTTCCCCACAAATACAACATCCTCCTGGGCGCCTCCTCCTAGAGGTGTTCCAGGCACGTCCCACTGGTAGGAGGCCCCGGGGCAGACCCAGAATACACTGGAGGGATTATATATCTCATCTGGCCTGGGAACACCTTGGGGTCCTCCAGAAGGAGCTGGAAAGCGTTGCTGGGGAGAGGGACGTCTGGATGCTTTGCTCAGCCTGCTGAGCAGTGGAAGAAAATGGATGGATTCTCATCTCTAAGTTTCCTCTACCTTCAAGACTTCATAAAACTAGCAATTGGACTTCTGTTATTATCACTATTATATTGGATCAGTTGCCATCAACTGTTGTGCAGACATTTATGGTTTTAATGTTTCCCCCTAACTTTGATCGTCTGACTTTTCCTCTGTGGCCACAATGAGGTTTGTGGTTTTCATTAAAATGTCTCAACAATTGTCGGACAGACTACCCTGAGTTCAAACATTCATGTTCCCCTCAGGATGAACTAACTTTGGTGATCCTCTGACTTTTCATCGAGCTCCATCATCAGGTCAGAAATGTCAGACCTGTATCGGGACAGTCAGAGAGAGGCTATCTTTCCTTTATCCACCTCATTCCTAGCCCCCATGATACCTTGCGTGAATATGTGTGCGACTTCCGGCGTTGATCATAGTTTTGGGGCGTCATCGGCGAAGGCTGCATCCTTGATCTTCTTCCAGTAAACCAGCAGCAGATGAACGCAGAGTTCTTGGAGGCAAATAGTGAACAAGAGAGTTAGCGATGTAGCTCTGTCCCAGCCCATGTAGGGCTTTGTTTACAAGGAGGAGGAGCTTCAAATCAATTTTGAATTTAAGAGGAAGTCAGTGCAGAGCAGCTCGGACTGGCCTGATGTGCTCCCTCCATTTGGTTCTGGTTCACAGCCGAGCTGCAGAGTTTTAATGAGCTGAAGTCTCTCAGTGGTGTTTTTTGGGAGGCTGGTAAAAAGTGCGTCACAGTAGTCGAGTCGGCTTGAAATAAAGGCACGAATCAATTTCTCAGCATCTTTTTAATCTAGAAATGGTTGTGATGTTTCTGAGGTGGAAAAATGAGCCTCACAGAGCTGCTGGTACGGCTGCAGACTCTTTATTGTCTTCAGTCTCACTTTTAAACGATGTTTAATTTTGATGCAGGAATATATCACTTCCTGGTCCTCGCACATCATCCTAATACATCACCCAGTGCTGAAAGAGAAGAGGGAGAGAAGGAGAGGGACAAGCACATATTCTCAGAGCGCATTGTGGAGAGGAATGCCATTGAATTTGGGTGTTTTTTCATGCGCCAGCCTCTTTTGTGTGCAGGCTAAGGAAGTCCATTGTGCAGGCAGACACCCTGAGAAAAGAGGCGAGCTTGGAGCCGTTGTCTGCCGGTGCTTCTGCAGCGCTCGGGCCCTAAAAAGACCTGAATGAAGCTCTGCCATCGGAAGCAGCCGGCCCTAACCGAGAGACAATGCCACTGGGCAACTTTGAACACCAGCAACAATTAAAAATGCAGCTTCACTATATTAATTATGCATTCATGCTTTTGTCTTGGTTTCTTTTTTTTTCTTGGGAGGGGAGAAAGGGGGAGCTGTGGGGTTTAAGATTCAACAGGTCTGAGGCAGAGTGAGAGATTACAGTGAAAAAACAACACATGCAAATGCTTCTGCGAACGCTGCTGCTGGAAATTCACTGGGGGAGAAATGTGTGTGTGGTTGGCTGCGAGTTTCAGGGGATTACGAACACTAACAGGAACTTATGGAATAATAAAAACACCCCAGTATTTACCTAATAAAACCAAACTTATCCTCAAAAAAAAAAAGAAGCGCTGAATAAAATCTCAGATCCAAAGAGGTCGGCGAAACTCTGGGTTTCATCTTGCAGAGCATGTTGCTAGGAAACTCTGAGTTACAGCTCGGAGTTGCACTTTGCAGACTTTTTCTTTAAGGCCTTTCTCCTCTCTCTTCCCTCAGTTGCAGGCAGGACACACATAAAGCAGCTTTCTGAAGGCATTGAGGTGAATTTCTGCTGGCTGGCGGCTCTGTCAGGTGGCTCTGTTGTGTTCCGAGTCGCCAGCAAATGGCTCCTTTTGGACCAGTGGGAAGGTTTATTCAGAAAAAGCCAACACTGGTTTGAAAAATCGCTCTGTTTGGAGGAGAATTCATGCCTCGTTTACAACCAAATCTGTCACACTGTGGACAGGAGAACGTGGACTCACAGAGTCTCCCCCTGCTGGTCAAGAGACAAACTGCTTATCCATCAGTTTTCAGATTGTTGATCAAGTTTTTTGGTCATATTATTTGTTTCATAATCAGTGATGCAATCCTGATTTAAAAGCAGTAATAGATGAGATGGGATCCTCAAAGGTTGGACTCGGTGGATGCAGACTGTTGTCATAAACCTGTAATTGGTCAATGATTTTGAGCGGCATTCTTCCTTCCTTCTGCTGTCCATGTGGTACCGTTTCCAAATCTCCTTCGCTACAGGAAACAACAACCTCAGAGATAGAAGTAAACACTGGAGGAAGTAAACAGTGACCAACAGGACCAGACTGGCCGACCCGTATGCTCTCACTCAGTGGATGGATGATGTCACAGGAAGCCAATCTTGTTTGTTTTGCTATGGAAGCTAACGTTAGCTAATGTGCTAAAAAGTTAGCATTCCAGAGAAATCCAGTCTTCCTCTTAATAGCTCCCCAGTTTCTGATGAGGTGGACATGATAACCCTTAATACACATAACGTTCTTCATCCCTACAACAGGAAATACTTTGTCCCTAACCTGATATGAAGTGTGCGCTGCACATGTGAGCATTTTTGATGATGGCCTCCATCCAGTCCTTTGGTCTGATCACATTTAACCATAGCTGTCTTTGTTTTTGTTGACGGGCAGTGGCGGCTGGTTTTGAGCCATGACTCCTTCTATTCTGGCTCCCAATAACACAACAAGACCACATTTGAAGACTCCTATGTAGCCTACAGCCCTGTGGGGGAGAGGCAGCTTCACCTCCAGGTGATCACATGACATCATTGTGACATCAGCGCTGAAAGGGTCTATAGCAGAAACATAATTGTTTTTTCTAGACCTTTCTCCGTCACTGACACAGCGCTGCACAGACAGGTCTGGCTAGACTAGTCTGCAAGACTACATAACCCAGAAAATTTTTTTAATGTGAAATATTGATGCTAGCTGACAAATTAAGCTAAGACTTTAAAGTTAAGTAATCACTTATTCTAATTAATTTTAGTATGTTTATATCAGGTTATTCTTTTTTATATATAAAATACATTTAAAGAGATGCTCATAAAATCACAAAAGGAGAAAACTCAGTCAATTTATTTCATTTTTTTATTTGAAATTGAAGGTTTTTATTTATGTGAATTCTTTAGCACATTTGATACAAAATAAATGGGTTTTTAAAATTAGCAAAAAATATTTTGAATTTAATCTAACTAACCTCGTCCTTCTGTGGCTGCTGTGACTTTATAGCAATGTCTTCTGACTTCCTTCTTTGTTCATGACAAGAATCATATTTGTTGGGACGACAGTGACGCAGTGTGAAAGATGCTTGGTGTGATGTGATCAGCAAAACTTGAGAACCAGGTTTATAAAACCTAGAATTTCATTACTGCACGTTGAGCTGCAGTGTCTCTAATTTCCAGTAAATATCGCTCCAAAAACTGTGGCTGTTTTCAAATGAACTGGAAAGACTAAACTTCTTTGTACAGATAGAGAGTGAATACTGTTTCTTCCATACCACGGAGTTCGTTCAATGTGGGGACACTTTACCAATGTCAGTATTTAAGTGACATCAGTCTCAGCCTGACACAGTTCAATCATGCCTGTCCTTGACTTGATCCTGACTCGTCAGAGGTCAAGGGAACTCATCTAGAAAAACAACATGACAGGAAACGGACAGAGGAGGAGGGAAAGTGAACCGAGCGGTCGGCGGTGAAACAGGTTTCTGTGTCACACACAGAAACATCCCAGAGATCGATTGTAATTAGCTTCAGGAGGTTTGTGGATGCAGTAAACAAATGTGTGACAAACAGCAACAGATCAGAGTGTGTTATTATGTTCCATCTATGAGAACACGCCTTTTACTTTTTAAAATAAATGACGGAGAGCAGAGTGGACAGGTTTTACTGACGGACCCTTGAAACGGATTCAAAACATCGCAGCAGCAAAAACTAATACCATACAATAACCTACAACTTCACACATCGTTTCTGATTCAGCTGTGTTCCTAATATTTTGCCCACCCCATTCAAGCTGTCCTCTCCCAAAAATTGCCCCTATAGGTCATATGGACGGCGGCTAATTACGACTGTAGACCATAGAAACAATGAATGTAGCCAGTGTGATGTCACCCACTGTGTTTGTGGACTCCTGTTCAGAAGTCTCGAGGTCAGGATTTTAAAAGTGGCCCTAAAATAATATAATATTTCAAGGGATCTTTATGATAACAATATTTTTGACAATATGACAAATTAGTAAAAAAAAAAAGAACATAGAATGTCAACAAAATAAGTGATCTATTTTTACAGTTTGCTTCAAATATTCAGTAAAACCTAAAGAAAGATTATCCCTCATTTCTTTAGTTTGTGAACAACAGTAACTCAGAGTGAGGTTCAGATTCTGTATACAATATTAATAGTTCAACTAAATCAAATCTACCACTAATTACACATTTAAACAGCTCCCAAATACAAAACATGTCCCCTGGGATCTATATATATAAATCAACAGGTGATTTCCTTCTTTTAGAAAAATCCTAAATGATTGAGTTGGTTTTTTTTCCACCTGCTCCGTCCAGCACTCGCTGTATTTCCTCATCAGCGGTGACACAGATGGAAGTCTGCACCTGGTTTATGGTCCACAGAACGAGGCTGCACGCCCACATTTTCAGAACAAAATACAACAGGCTGCAGTGAGAGTCTCTCTCCATGGGATATTTCAAAATAGCAGCTTTGTGCATTTAGTCCTTCTCAGGCAAGCTCAGGGGTTTAGTGTTGCTGTAGCCCACAGGAAGTGAGGATTAGAATATATGACCTTCACATAATCTGCTCCAAATCAATCTATAGAAACACTTGAAGATCCACTCATTACTAAAAGTGTCTGTCATATAAAAACTAAAGTGATGCTCAAAGTTGTCACAGGTAAATTTAAGGTGTGCTGATGGATTCACGTCATCAACTCATGCATTGAGTAACATTACAAGTTAACGTTCCACCTTAAAAGTTGCCGGCAGTCGGCCCAGTGAATGAAGTGATTTTTTCTCCGACTCCAGCTGCTGTGAGAGGCAGCAAAACATCCTTTCATTTTATAGTTCCAGTTTACTAATAAAACTCTCCACAGTATGAACAGTGGTTACATGAGCCTCAAAACCAGACACAACTCAGCCCTGAGCAGAGTGAGCGTCCTCTACTGACCGATCAGACTGCAGTGTTCACAGCTCCACCTTTTAGTACCAGATCTGTGTGCTAGGTACCCCAACAGAGGGGGGACCAAACATGGGGACGCTAAGGAACGCTTCTATTGGTACCATCCACAACTTTTCACAGTGAACTGAACGGCTCTGTGGAAACGGGGCTTTAGATACACTAAAGGGTGCCCTGTGCGTCACTACGAGACACTGAGGGGCCTGACAAAGTGTTAGTGCTTGACATCTTGAGAATGAGAAGGGGTTGTATCAGAGGTTAGGAGCAAACAACAAATGTGGGTTAAAGGATTTGTTGCCTGATTTATATCAGTAAATGTAGACTGAATATTAGAATAAATGATTCAATTCAACAGCAACTACAGCCTCCAAAATGCCCAAACAGTCAAACCAACAACTCTCTAAACCCATCTTTAAAACCTAAACTTTATGACCTTCATGCAGGGCTTCAGTGTTTTATTAGATTATTAGTTTTAGCTGGTTGTACCTGATAAACTGCCAGATGAGTGGAGTTCCCAATTATCTTTTCAAAACCACAAAAATCAGTTTATAGTGTGTCTGTAATGAATTTGTAAGTAACATGTTTTTTCAGCCACAGTCTTTGACCTTCACAACCAGAATCAGACACTTTATTATACATCATTAACACTCGTTATGTTACTTAATATTTCATAATTTTCCAGGTAAATTTAATGTGACGGCTGAACAACTCTGATTTATGCTTTTAGTAAACTGACAAAATGACTCCGAGCTGCTGCGGTTTCTCTTCCTCCAGCACAAACACATTTGAACACAACACTCATGACGGTGTGCTGTGGAGTGCAGCAGGGGTCAGAGGTCGCGTGTGTTGGCAGCGTGTAACTCACCATGTGTTTCAAATCCAAGCAGGACTGCCTGAATGAGCGGCTGAATGCAAAGCTCATTAGTGCTGCAGGAGGCTGTGCGAGGAGAGTCAGAGATCGTAGAGTTGAAGTGAACGCAGAAGAGCCTCAACACATTCCTGCCTCTTTATTAAGGTGATCTGTGACCTCGTCCGTCCCAAAATAGAAAGTTTTTCCATTGTGTGCATGTGTGTGTGTGGTGGTCGGGGCTAATACAGTGCATATCGGACCTCTTCTCTCCTAAAAAGGAACTTGTTGTCAGTGGAGAGACCACTTAGTGCTCTTATACTCTCGTCAGTGTGCAGATAAAAGCGAATCAGACCTGCTGTTTTCTGAAGCCTCCTCCACTGGAGAGGCTGGAGAGGAGCGTTTTGTTTCGCCGCTGGTATGCAGAGAGCGGCCTGGATGCACAAAGACGCCGGTAATAACAGTTAATCTTCGCAAAGGTTCAATGGCTGCCAACCAACCAGCCACGATTCAGAGCCTCCCCAACAATGCTCGACGAAACATCAAAGTCGGAGGGAGCGCGGAGCGGCCGGTTCCCATCACCTAAATCAACAAGGCCTCGGCAGAAAGTAAACATGTAGGGTTAACAGACGGAGTCACATTCATACGGATGTTACAGAGCACTTGTTTGGACGCCTAAATACGCCACAACAGGCATTTCCATCTTAATTACACGTCCAATTACCGAGGCTGAAAAGGATGTGTCTGAAATAAACAGTGTTCTTCCAATCTGCTCCGTCTGTGCTTCAGTCTTTATTTTTTTAGAACAGATTTCAGTGATCAACCGAATCACCAGAATAAGGCTGCTCTCAGACCTGTCGTTGTCTCCTTTGGTCTGAATCAGGGACTCATGTTGTTACATAGTTGTATAATTGCCTAGAGTTGGTTCGTGTTCTCTCAGAGGCATTTACAAGCGGACCAGATCAAATGCCTTGTGCAAGGAAGCTGCTCTTGATTGGTCAGAATTTCCATCCATCCATCCTTTTGCATAACTGTTTATCCTCTTGAGGGTGGCGGGGGGGTGGAGCCTATCCCAGCTGACATTGGATGAGAGGCAGGGTTCACCCTGGACAGGCAACCAGACAACCATTCACACTCACATTCACACCTACGGACAATTTAGAGTCACCAGTTAACCTGCATGCCAGAAAATGTATTCAAATCAGAAGAAGCTGAAGGTCAAACAGGCACGATGACGCCATAAACAGCGACCAACAAGCCTGCATCATCATTTGTGTGACACAATACACCAGGATGGAGGACGCTCAAGTTGTTCTGTTGTTCCTCGTGTTTTACTACATCACATATAAAACCATGTGATCTGCACGGAAAAGACGACAGGCGTTATTAGCAAAGACAACTGTGAACGCCCGAAGCTTCTTATAATCTTGCTTAAGTTTCTTCAACTTTTCATGAATGTGTTTCAGCATGTGCCCTATATTTAGCTCCGCCAGCTTGTCAGCTATTCTTCCATAGACTCGGTTGTTTCGAGTCGCCGACTCAAAGTCCCGCTGAATTTCTTCCTGGGCAAATACGCTCCAAAGAGCCTGGACCTCGTCGTCCATCCACTTCTCGTAGCTTCTCTTCTTTTGCTCCATTTTCCAAATGATCAAAACACAAACCAAGTGAAGCTTGTAGAAATGAAATAAAGTTTGCAGCCACACTAGGGTTTCCATCCACCTATTCTTATTCGAATTTTCAAAAATAGCGAAAATAAACATTCGAAATTTGAAAAAAGGCCGAAAATTCGCAAAAAAGTTTTTACGCTTGGAGGGGGTGGATTTGTCTGCGCATCGATAAAAGGAAAATACGACTTTTTGCTATGGAAACAGGTTTTGCGGATAAACGATGACTGGACCGGAATATATATGTATAATTGAGTGTATGAAATACATTTAATCCTGTTAATCTGGGGTAATTGATTAGAGAACTGACACTTGAGAGCTGATTACTACAGGACAGGTGAGTGTAATTCAAATTTCCCATACACATGGAGAACAACGCGGTGGTCTCCTTCCAGCTATTTCCGACAGTACTCTTAACATTAAAATTCTTCCTTGTCGTCTCTTCTTCAGGATGGCTCGGTACGCGGTGAATGCTGACAAAATGGTGACCAGAGTTCTTCCAAACGCCGACAGGTCGATCAGGAATCTGTCCATGATCAGTTGTTGACTGTCAGCCGAGTGTGTTGTTTGTTTTGTGGCAGAGAGACGCTCTCTGATGACGTCATCTCATGGTGCACTCTCCTCTCAATAATCGCAACATAATAACAAATGGGAATGGGCATAAAGTCGCATTTTCTTTTTGCGCATTTTCACTAAATTCGCTCAAAAATTTCGAGACATTCGGATGGAAACCTGACTAATGACACAGAAGTGTGGAACGCTGCAAGTGTGTGTTCCACCAATCAGCGTTCTTCAGCACACAGCCCCGCCCCTCAAGAATTCCAGGGAATCTGAAAAGTCCTACCCCCCTACTAGGTACTTTTTTCAGGGAAGGTTTGGGGTTGAGGGAAAGTTTTTCCCCGGGTAATTTCGGTGGAAACGTGCCGAGGTTTTTCAAAATCCCGGGTAAATGATGAAAGTTCCTGCGGTGTAAAAGAGGCTCATGTGTCGGCTACATAACCACAAATGTAACACGTCCGTGGTTTGCAGAAACGTACAATGCTAACAGTTATTCTGGTGGTTGGGTTGGTTCAAGTAAACGTTACCAGACTTTACACAGCATAGCCAGGAGTCAGGTGCAGTCACTGTTGCCAGTATAAGTGGGCGTGCAAAGTGCCCTCAGGTTTTCAGTCAGATCCGCCCCTCGTACCGCCACAGCTCCACCTTCTTGTCCAAATATGGTCACTTCTGGCTCCAAAAATGCCAAACTCAAGGCGTCAGGATGGGAGTGAACAACCGGTGGGTGACGTCACGGTGGCTGCATGGGTCACTACACGGTTCCCATATGAAACAGTTCACTACATGTGCTGCTTTAAATCTGTAGCACAGCAGGTGTAGCTCTGCGTCTCCTGATTCGAGCTGCTGTTTCTCTGTGTCTGGTTGATCTCTGAGTTTGATGTGTTTGATGTGTCCGGTCTCTCTGAGCGCGCTCTGCTGTGAACTCGACCCGTGTGATCGATGGATCCGACCGACGCTTTGTGACGTGGCGGATGTGGGTCCGATGAGGATCCCCAGAGGGCTCAGAACCTGCTGCCTGACTGTTACCAGCTCCAGAGTCTGACCTCTGACCCCTCTGTGAGGACGGAGGGGGGTTATACAGTGAGTGAGGTAGCGGGGGGGGGGGTTAATGACACCCAGTCTGTTCTGTGTGACATGACCTCATTACCTCAATCCATGTATTGATAGTGGGGGGGATTATCCTCAGTCTGACACACTCAGCTCCACTGCTGCTGTTAAAGGGTCACTTCACCCAAATCATAAAGATGGATACACTGCAGTTATGTTAACATGTGTTTTTATATGAAGTAATCTGTTTAAAGTACTATATTTTAAATGCGTCATTATTTTTATGTTTTTCCTAATTTTAACTGCTGAAAAATCTGAAAAATATCTTTGTCATTTAATTTTTCTTTGTCCAGTTTTTTCTGTTTGGTTTTATTAACCTCTTCCTGTTTTTGTCCCTCTATTGTTATTTTTTTTATTTATTTTGTCTCTCCTTGTTTTTTCTTTTTCTTTTAATGTCTTGTTTTTTTCTTTTATTTTCTTTATATTTTTTAAAACTTTGTTTTAACTATTTCTTTTTCTTGTCATTAACTGTTTGTCTTTTCTTTAATCTTGTTTTCATTTTCTTTTTTACTGTCTTTTGTTTGTGTTTTCCTCATCTTGTTTTCCTTTTTGTTTTGTTTTCTTTCATGGCAGTTTTTTTCCTTTACATTTTTTGTTTTTCTTCTTTCTTTTTTAACATTTTCTTGTTTATTACTTTTTCTTGTCATTATTTGTTTTTCTTGTCCTTTATTTTCTTTCTATCTTTTACTTGTTTTTTCCCCTTTTGTTTGCGTTTTCTATGTCTTGTTTTCCTTTTTGTTTTTTTACCTTTTATGGCTGTTTTTTTTTTTTTTTCTTTAATTTTTTTGTTTTTGTATTTTCTTTTATTTCTATCTTTTGTACCTTTTCTTGTTTCTTTTTCTCCTTAATTGTTTTTTTTTTCTTTTATGGTTGTTTTTTCTGTTTTTCTTTTCTTTGCTCTTGTGTTCATTTTCTTTTTTATATGGTTGTTTTTATTTTATTCTTTCCATCATTCTTTCTGTCTTTTTCTTTTACTTGTCTTATTTTTTTCTTTTTCATTTTCATGCTCATTTCTTTACTTTTTCTTGTCCTTGTTTTTTTCTGTTTTTGTTTTCTTTTTTCTGTTTGTCTTTCATCTTTCTTTTCTTTATTTTTGTTTATTTCATTTTCTTGTATTTATTGTCTTTTTTCTCATGTGTTTTTACTTTTATCCTTGTTTTTATTTATGTTTTTTTTAAATAAAAATGATTAAAAATGTAAAATGTTTCTTGTTTTATGAATATTCAGATGTGTGTGATGCATGTGTTGGAATCAAATCAATGTAAATCTAATGAAAATATTATGAAATGTATTTAGCTAAACAGATATATTTTGTTAAATATATTTTTAAAATATTTAAATTGAAAGAGAAAATGGAAATGAAATCCTAAAATTCAGGTCAGGTGATCCTGAATCACCTGAAGTCTGTAAACTCTGACTCAGGAGGTAAAATAACCAAACATCCATCTATCAGTTTACTTTAAGGTAAAATTACATCACCAACACTTAGACACGTCCACTGGACCGTCCTAATATCTGGCGCTCAGTGTTACCAGTGTGAATTAGTTGACCTGCATTAACTTGAGGCGGGTGGAGCTGAAGACGAGCACAAAGCTGCCAGAGTCTCTCTTCTCTAAAAATAAAGGTTAAAAAACACATTAACAATAAAAACTTATCTGATGTCCTGAAAACGCCCTGGGAACCTTCCCTCAGGGGATTTGTTGTTGTTTGTTCGTTTCAATAGCCGCTGCTTTTTCCCACGTAACATCATCCGAGGGTGGAACCTGTCTGTGCATCTGAAACAAATGTTTGCTGCAGCGTCGTCTGTGACATTATTTCTTACATTGGTGCTGAAACAAAGATGGAGGAGCTGTGGACCTGAAGGGCAGTGACGTCTGAAACCTAAACAACAAATACGGTCGTCTGTAAAGTAAGAGCATCTGGAACCATCAGTCCCCAGCAGTAATGTCTTTTTTCTTCTGTCTTTGTTTGTCGAGGTGACTTAAACTAAATATTGCTGCTGTTTATTTACAACACAGGTTTTATTTTTGTAGTTCAGTCCATTATTGTCAGTGACATCGTCCGGTCTGGAGACAGGTCTGAAGTAACAACAATCACCATCACACAGTTTGGAAACTGGTTAATCGGATGATCTAAACCACTTTATTTGGAAGTGAGTGCACCGAAATGTTGCTAATAATCTGTCATCAAGCAAAACTGTGTGACCACAACTACAGTAAATACGACAGGTCAGAGTTGAAGCAGGAAGTGAGTCTGTAAGCTGAGCCCCGCCTCACTCTGAAGTCGTAGAAATCTGATGCTTGGGCAGTGACCTGCAGCGTCAGAAACCAACGAGAAAAGCTGTCCTGTAACATCGGCATGACACGCAGCCGTTTGCTATTATACGCTAATTTATACAATGGAAAATGCCATAGGCTTGTGCTAATAATGTTAGCATGTTGTTTTGCGTGTTTAGTATAAGACAGTAGTTTTGTCAGTGAACCTTGTGAGCTGTAATGGAGCTGAATTTTGTAGCGTTACCTTTGTTAAATGTTGCTGTTGTCCCTGGCTTCATATGAGATGAGGAAAAGATTGCTAGTTGCTAGGCTAATTTATACAATGTAAAATGCCATAGGCTTGTGCTAATAACATTAGCATGTTATATTTGTTTGTTGTTTAGTATAAGACAGTTGTTTTGTCAGTGAACCTTGTGAGCTGTAATGGAGCTGACTTTTGTAACATTACCTTTGTTAAATGTTGCTGTTGTCCCTGGCTTCATACGAGCAGAGGAAATCTCCACTAGCAGCTAGGCTAATTTATACAATGTAAAATGCCATAGGCTTGTGCTAATAACATTAGCATGTTGTATTTGTGGGGAAAATGTGTCCAGATAAAGACAAGTGTTTGGCTGTGAATGCTGCGAGTTATAGTGAAGCTGATTTGTGTACTTCTGTTTGAAATTGTCTCTATTACGCCATGTTTAATGTGTGTTTAATGTGTGTTTAATGTGTGTTTTGAATCAACTAAACTTTACCGCACTTCAGGTTTCTGTGAAAAACCTCTGCTGTCAACTAGTGTTTTTGGAGGTGTAACTGCAGAGTGACACAAACACACCACTACACAAGTATTAATGCTCACAACAGCGTAGGCGATGTGCGTACGGTCTGCTGCACAACTATAAATCCTGCTTTAGTCAGCACCACGTTCTTGATGTTGAATCATCATCTGAATCTCAATCGTGCTCCTGAGAGGATGAACCATTCGGACTTTTAATATAATCAATCAATCACAGAACACAGCAGCAGTTTGGTGTTTTAGTGTGTCATCAGAGAATAAAATCTACCACAGGCTGGATTCAAACCTGCAACACTTCCATTAAAAATGCTCCGTCACTGCTTCACTTCCTGTGCCGATTGGCCGATCGATCAGTGTCCCTCTGCTCTCCCTGCGGGATCAATAATCTGTGCACAACTGTTCAAACCTTTGAGCCACCAAACTCGCTCTCTGCCTCCTCACAGCAGCTTGTTTTTGTCCTGGATATGTTCTCTGCTGTTTGATCATGTGGGCCGGGCACCGTGAGAAACGGCTCCATTCAGTGAGTCACATAGTAAAGAGGTGAAAGAGAAAATAAAGTCTGTCTCACTATCTGGCCTCTTAGTTTCCCTCCAGAGATCACTTCAGGTCACAGGCTCGTGTTGGAGGGAAAAATCATTCTGAGCCTGAGAGCAGTTTGTAGGAAAGTCATGGAAAACTGTCCGAAAGCTCCCAAAAAATCCCTGAATGGGCGCTCTGTGGGAGTACAACTAATTTTATTAGCCCCCTTGGAAACATTCAACCTAACAAGTGGAAAGCAGTTTCTGCATAAATTAAAGATAATCCAGAGTAAATTATGCAAATGTATTCGCTCAGATAAAGGAGGGGGTGGTGTGGTCGTTTATTGTGAGGTTAAAAAATCTGAGCCAGTGGTTGAAACTGAACCGAGGGAGACTTCACTTTAAAGTCTGCGAGGGCTCGGCCTGTGGGGAAATAACACCGCCATGTTGCATCATCTGCGGATCACAGAGAGGGACGGAGGAAGCTCTGAGGAGACGAACTTTACCTGCAATAACATGTCATAAAGTGTCAAAATCAGTTTTCAGGTTGATGTCCTTCCCTCCAGGCGGCCATCGTCCTCCATTCACTTCCACCAAAATCAACATGCAGAGACTTTATGCAGAAATATTCCATCGCGTCTATATTAAAGGGACAGTTCGGGTTTTTTAATGTGGGGTTGTATTGCATTCTTATCCATAGTCAGTGTGTTACATACAGTAGATGTTCATCAGCACGCCTAACACGTTCTCATGCCAACCTCATCACATGTCAACGTTTGGTCATGGACTTTCCACGCCCACATACGACGTCCAAGGTACCCTGGGTGTGTTGGTTGTTGATGTTCTGGGACGCCGTGTCAACTTCAGCCTGTTACATGCATTGTCTGTTTTCAAAATACACTTCTGTTTTCACAGGAAATGTACAGTTTGAATACAGTCTCTTTCAAAATAAAAGCACTACGTCAGTACAACACTGCAAATTGATGTTTTTTCCTTCAACAAACACACATGGTTCGGTCTCGGACAAAATAACAGGGTTTGGCTTTATAACCTTTTGAAAAGCAACACCGGCCTCCTGGGTGAAGGTCAGTGGTTGTTGGACCCATCCCTCCGCCCTTTTCGGACTTCCGCCACCTTGTGGTCCTGCTGTGTTTCCCCTTGGAGCCGCTGGGCGCTGTTAAACAGTAACAATGACCAGCTGTGTATCATGTCGATATGAAAACACAGCTCTTTCTTTGGTGTCGGAGGTATTGACGACTTCAGAGTGAGACCTGGTTTAGCCAACACACACACACGTGGTTAGGTTTAGGAAAAAAGACCCTGGTTAGGCTTTACAATCATACAGGAAGTGAACCCCAGCCTCCCAGGTGAAAGTCGGTGTTTGTTGGACCCATCCACCCATCCATCTACTCAGACTTTTGTCATCATAACTTTTATTGCTGTCATGCTGCATTTCCCCCGACACCGCCAGTTGCCATTCACTATAATAGCAACTGGCCATTCTGCATGCTGACATGAAAGGATGTCTTTTTCCGTCTGTGTCTGACACTGGAAGTCACTGACCAAGCACTGGATTTCAATGACTCTGGAGTGAGACCAGGTTCCTCACCCATGTAGAAGGGTTTGCATAGATATGTGGACGTTCATCCCGCCTGCCCTACTTGGACTTTCACTGTCCTAACTTTTGTTCCTGTCCCGCCACGTTTCCCCCTGATGCCCCTGGGCACTGTTAAACAACAAAAGCAACCGGCGAGGTATCATACCGATGTGAAAGGACAGCTTTTATTCGTCAGTGTCTGAGGCTGGAAGTTATCGACCAAGCGCAAGATTTCAACGACTTCCGAATAAGACTGCAGCTGTGTCTTAATTCAGGGGCTGCAGCCTTCGAAGCGATAGATTGCGTCACATCGGTGCGGCCAAGCCTGTCTCATTTCAGAAGCTCCTTCAAATGCAGCTGAGAAATGCAGCCTTCTTTATAAGACTTTAGAGGATGCAACGGATGAATCCTCTGTGGTCCAGTCTATCCCAAGATGCACTGTGAGCTGGTGACAGCTGGGTTGTTTTGTTTTGTTCAAATAACAGACTAACGTACGTGATGTTAGTGATGCTAATTGATGCTAACTGATGTTGCTAGTTAGCTTCTCTTGTTAAGCGCAGCTGGTTGCTAGGTAACAGGAACACCAACGAGTCAGGGTGAGCACAACTGGTGGTGCAAACAGGAAATCCTCCGCAGACCAGACCGTCCCATTTCAGAGACTGTTCAGTTTGGCTGAGGGCCAACAGTTACAGTTTCCCCCTCCTTCCAGTCTGCTAAACATGGCCAAACCAACAACCTATGAAATACCGCCGCTCAGTCAGAGGACCTACACGTCAAACTGTGACACACTAGGTACCCTCCTGCATCTGTTTTGGACGTTCAGGGACAGCGTGTCAATTTATGCTTGTTACATGAATGGTCTCTTTACAAATACAGGTCCATTTTCACAGGAAATGCAGAGTTTCCACTTTTGAAATGCACACAGTGTTTTTCAAAATAAACTTACGCTTTAGGTAAAATTGTCTATTCCTCACCTTAATTTTTTTCTTATTCTATTAATTGATTCTCTGTCTTAATTTCAGTTTTATTTTACTTATTTATTCATTTATTGCTCAACTTAATTTATTTATTTATTTTATTTATTTATTTATTCCCCCACCTTCATTTCTTTTTCCTACTTAATTTTTTTATTCCTCTCCTCAATTTCTTTATTATATTCTATTTATTTATTTGTTTATTTATTCCTTACCTTAATTTTTATTTATTTATTCTTCATGTTAATTTCTTTCATTAATTTCTTCATCCATGCTTCCATAACTTTTCCTTTCTAATTTATTTTTTTAATTATTTCACTTATTAATTTTTTTCTTTTTGTCTTCTTTTTAACTTTTCATATTTCTTATACTGACTCTTATAATGTATTCTCCCTTCACTCCAGCTTTGATGAAAATAAAAATAAACAAATAAAAGACTAAATGAATAAAAAAATAAAACTATAGAACATACTGATGTGCTGTGTGTGTCATATCACCGATGAGGGTGCGTCTGTGTGTCTGTGTGTGACATCCACTGACAAAGCAGCGATATTTGAAGAGTTGGGAGTGAGAGTGTGCTGGCTAAACACGTCCTGTTTCCTCTGTGCTGGACTCACAGTGATGAAGCTGGTATCTGTCTTCTCTCGTGACACACCAGGAAACAGAGAACAGGATTTCTTAAAATGTTCATGTGTCCTAAAATCTTTACGAAGCCTCAAAGTTTTAAAATATCAGATTCACAGAACAGCCTCTGTGATCCTGTGATCTGAACCAGCATTTTCTCACTCCTATAGACATGAAGATGGACTACACACACACACACACACACACACACACACACACTTGTTCCACATTCCCAGAGTGAATTGTGATTTCTGGGTCACCGCTGATGTTTTGGTCTCCATTTCAGGGCGAGGTGGAAGCGTCTCTCAGGGGTCAGGAGGTCAACCACCCTGTGAACTCCACCACACACACTTAAAAACAAAAAGACTCCTCTCAGCCGTTTCACTCAATTACTCTTTATGTTGCGTTCATGGCTCCCTGCCGTCTGCAGGAAACAGAGTCACAGCAGCTGGTGACGACGTTTGATTTCTAAAGAGAAACTCTTATGATGCTGCAGAGATGAAATCCACACACTGTGACACACAGGTTCCACATCAAGTCCTGACTAACTGTTTTAATGAGAACGACTGTGATCAGATAACTGATGGTCGATTAGGAGGATTTTGGTTATGTGTTGTTTTGTATCCACATTATTTCTTGCCCCATGATTCCATGATGTAGGAACACGACCTGTGAGGAGGTGAGCTTACAATCCTCCTGCTGCGTGTGAAACTGAAACTACGGCCCTGATCCCACAGAAAGCGTTTTAGCAGCTGGAGGTAATTGTTCTACTGATAATGAAGCTTTTTGCTCGCTGTTTCTGCGCTGCAGGTGCCTGGCGTATTTTGCCAGAGTGCTCTGAACTCCTCAAGTTGGAAAAACTTCAACTCAAAGAACGCCCCAAGTCATCTCTTCTTTCATCATCTTTTTTCGCATTGTCCAATCAGATGATTTGAGAGGCGGGCCTTCTGTGGTGGTCACGACAACAAGTTTACAGTTGGTAAACAATGGAGGAGAAACTGGTGGTAGTGGTTGCTGGATACCCAGAGCTATACGGCCTGATGATAGACAGCAGGTTGTCAAACTGCCCCTGAGTCATCCTAAAATATGCCTGGAAACATCCATCATGGAGGAGAAGCTCCTGGACCAACTGGTGGTACTCCCCATCATGGAGGAGAAGCTCCTGGACCAACTGGTGGTACTCCTCGTGATCCAGCCTCTTTTTTAGGGTCTCATGTACCCACACAGATCTCTGTTTATCTGCTGACAGCCTCTCACCCTCAACCAGAGCTACAGACAGGAGCCTGAGATGGCGCTGCTGGTTGTGGAAGTCTGTTGGTTATCAAACTTCAAACCAACTTCACCGCAGTACAGCAGCCATGGCTGGCTTGGCTGCAGTGCTTTGGACTGCACTGGCGTTTGGAACAAGATAACATGTTGTAACTGGAGCATTTGCAGCCAACATGCTCGTCACACATACAGTCCACATGATCACAAAAACTGGTCCGCATGCAGACGTACACATGTCCGTGCAACCCTTCATACATGGGTGGAGATCCTGGTCTCATTCCGAAGTCAAAATCCAGTGCTTCGTCAGTGACTTTCAGCGTCAGACACCAACGATTGCCGTTATTATTAAGCGGCACCTGGCGGCATCAGGTGGAGAGGCAGAGGGACGACAACAAAAGTTAAGGTGGCGAAAGTCAAACTAGAGCAGTCAGGAAGGGTGTCAGATGGGTCCAAGAGCCACTGCTTTTCACCCGGGAGGCTGCTGTTCACTTCCTGTATGACTATAAAGCCACACCCTGTTCTTTTTTTCTAAACCCAACCACGTGGTTAAGTTTGCAAAACGTAACCACGTGTATTTATAATGTTTTTATAATCCACAAACAAGCGTGTCCCCAACCTGGTCTCACTCTAAAGTTGTTGAACACTGGTGCTTGGGCAGTGACTTCTGGTGTCAGACACTGACGAAGAAAGCTGTCTTTCACGTCGGCTTGATACACAGCTGGTAGCCACTTTTGTGTGATGGCGCCCGGCAGCATCAGGGGGAAACATGGCGGGACAACAATTTCCCCTGGGGATCAATAAAGTATTTCTGATTCTGATTCTGATTCTGACAACAACATAAGGTGAAAAAGTGTTTTCTTTATTTGTGGAGTGTTGAGCTCTCAGGGCCACCGTACGATCGGGCCTGCAGTTTACTTTTTGCCTCTGGGACCTGCTTATAATGAATCCGGCCCTGTAAGTCACAATAAAGTTTGAAGAATCAAATCATTTTAAAACATATTTCAGTTGCTCAAAATGTCTGCCTTTTGTTCTTCAAACTGTGCCGATTCCTTTTTCCCTCTTTCCTCTTCCTACCCACTGTACACGCTTTCCTTTTTTTGTCTCTTTTCACCTTCACATTTTCTTTTTGTTTTCATTTGTCATTTTACCATCTTTATTTATTTATTTATTTATTCCTCACCTTCATTTCTTATTTATCTATTTGTTGCTTGCCTTAATTTCTTTTTATCTATTTATTTAATCTGTTCCTGACCATAATTTCTTTTTTATTGTGTTTATTTATTTATTTATTCTGCATTCCTCAGATTAGTGTAATTTTTATTTGTTTATTTATTTTTCCTCACCTTAATTTCGTTTTTATTGTGTGTATTTATTGTTTATTTGTTTATTTCTCACCTTAATTTCGTTTTTATTTATTTTTATTTTTATTTATTCCTCGCGTTAACTTCTGTCGTTCATGTCTTCGTCCATGCTTCCATTATTTTTCCTCTCTAATTTAATTTTTAATCATTTCACTAATTTTTTTCTTTTTGTCTTCCTTTTAACTTTTCATATTTCTAACACTGACTCTTGTGATTTATTCTCCTCCTCTCGCTTTGATAAAAATAAAAATAAATAAAACAGTGAATGAATAAATGAATGAATGAATAAACACTGATGTCGGTCTGACTGTTGGTGTCACTTGTGGTTGATGTGTGGAGGAAGTGAGGCCGGTGTGTCTGCGGGCTGTGGGCGGTGCACAGCTTCAGTCTGGCGGCTCGTCCTCAGTCAGTCAGTCGGTGTGGAGGAGAGCGGACGGAGCGGAGCGGCGCACCGTGACCCGGGATCTGTACTACACACACACACATACACACACACACACACACGGCAGCAAGACCACAACCGAGCGGCAGGCAGGAGCCGAGCAGCATGGAGCTGTGAGCTGCGGACCGACCCGGGACCTGCTCCCCAAACACCTCTGTTTGGTTTGTTTATTTACCGCATCTACGAGCTTTCTTTCCCCAACATGGAGACTACAGGCTGCAGGCTGCTGCTGGCTGCACTCCTCATCCTCCTCTGCCAACAAGGTAAGACGTGTTGCCATTCATGTTCTGTCCTCACATGACACAGAAACACTCACATGTTCTGATTTGATCTCATGTCAGTGTTTTCAACCTGCTGCGCCAACTTTAAGGTGATGGCGCAGGTGAGTGTGAGAGAAGTGAGCTGTGTCCCAAACACACCAAACAAGTCCTCGTGCACTGTGTGTGTGTCTGTTATTGTTAAAACCTCTGCTGTGTATCCAGGGTTGAACCTGCGGTGCGTAACGCGCTGTGCGTCTTTGGAAACATTCAGGGAAACGAGTCCAAATCGTCTGTGCGCAGATTTTCTCATGTGACTGAGACTTGCTTCTGTTGATGGTGAGCGTCACTGCTCCTCGGGGTCTGTGGGATCGCAGATTAAAACGTCTGAGAGGCGCAGGGCGTCACATACATCAGCTCCAAACCGGAGCTGTCAAGCATGAAAAGAGAAGTTTGGACACGGTAGTCTGACTGGCTTATTAAGGGTGTCAGAGGCTCCATATCTGGCAACAACAACAGCAGTAATCCCATAATGCTCCTCAGAAACAGATACTGTCACTGCAGACACTATACACTGATGCATGTCTGTCTTATTTCCAGTCCTGAAGCATTTTTATAAAACATTTATGCTGATGTTTGAGAGAAAGAAACACACGGAGCTCCTTAAATCTCTGGAGAAATATTAAATAGGAGTTCATGTGAGCAGTGAGGCCCTGAGGTGTCTGGTCAGGAAGAGACTTGTTGTCATGTTCAAAGTGTCAGTCAGTGTTTTTGGAGACTCGTCAGTCTGCTGTGGGAGTAATTCAGCTACTTTCAGGTTTAGTTGGTGTCAGTTTGGACTGCGGTGACTGTTGCAACCTGCCTGTTTGCACAAATGAAGGGATGCAGGTTGTTTTAAAATAACACACTGAGGAGCGTCCAGCAGGGTTGGAGCTCCAGGAGCTGTAAACCTCGTGTTTTTTGGTGCACAGCAGCAGCAACGCCCTTCTGTTTGGTTCATTTAATGTTTAATGTCTGTGATGTGATGACGTGTGTCAGCAGTGATCGTGTTGCTCTCCTGTACGATTGTTGGAAAAGTGCAGATATTATAAATGTCAGTGCCAAAACTGAAAGTCGATACCTTTTACTTATAAACTAGTTTTTCTACAAAACCTTTTCTTATTTTAAAGGTCCAGTGTGTAAGATTTAGGAGGACTTAATGGTGCCTAGTGATGAGGACTGCAGATTACAACCAGCTGAAACTTAACTCTCGGTTAAAATTCCTTCAGTGATTGTTTGTTTAGAAGGTTTTTACCTGGAGCCGAATTATCTGCAGATGACTCTTTGTCCTTAAAACAACCAGACCAGGCGATTTAAAGCCCAAATAAAACACTAAATAGAGCAGTTTTAAGTCAAAGATCAGTGTTTCTCTGATGCTGTTTGGCACCTGCACCTGCTGATGTGTGCTCACCTTTTTTCTCTGATAACTTAAGATCCAGTCGTTCAGGAGGTTGTTTCTGAGTGCCGAATTATCCACAAAGGCCTCTTTGTCTTCAAAACAAATGGACCAGATGATTTAAACCAGTAAAAACACTGAATGAAGCACTTTCACGTTAGAAAATCAGAGTTTCTCCAACATTGTTTGGCATGTTGGAGACGTACTGCTAGTCCAGCATCTGCTAATGTCTGCTCACTCTTTTTCTCTGATAACTTAAGATCCAGACGTTCAGGTTGTTTCTGAGTGCCGAATTATCTGCAGAGGCCTCTTTGTCTCCAAAACAAACAGACCAGGCGATTTAAAGCAAAAAAAAAATCTGAATAAAGCATTTCAAGTCAAAAACCAGTGTTTGTCTGATGCTGTTTGGCATGTCAGTGACAGGCTGCTAGCACCTGCTGGTGTGTGCTCACCCTTTTTCTCTGATAACTTAAAATTCAGACGTTCAGAAGGTTTTTACCGGGAGCTGAATTATCTGCAGAGGCCTCTTTGTCTTTAAAACAATCAGACCAGGTGATTCAAAGCCCAAAAAGCACTGCATAAAACAGTTTCAAGTCAAAAACCAGTGTTTCTCTGATGCTGTTTGGCATGTTGGTGACAGGCTGTTAGCACCTGCTGATGTGTGCTCACCCTTTTTCTCTGATAACTTAAAATCCAGATGAAAATAAGTGTTTGATGCTTAAAATTCTCTGGCAGAAGCTCCATTTCATGTGAAGGGTCACTGAAATCCTAATAAACATCTAATTACAAATTTTGTTCATGAGAACTTTTCCTTCCAGCTAATTCTGCTTTAGTGAGTTCCTGTGAAATGTTGACGGTACGTTCCTCTGCAGTGTGTTTGCCTCCTGTCGTCTATAGTCAGACAAGTGTTTACTAGACTAGTGACTAGTCGTTCATAGTGATGAACCTCCAGTGAGTGATCAGATGAATCTGCAGCTCCTCTCTGCTTTTTGTAGCTTTGTGGTGAGTTTCAGCTCATTGTTCATCTGTCTGGTCACAGCTTTACAGCTCTCATGGCATCGTGTCAGAGAAGAAGCTGTAAAAAGCCTCTGTGCAACACCTGCCCAGCAGCAAACAGCAGACACATACAGTTGGAGAATATAGCAGAGCATTTAGCAGCTCAGGAGTTGGTGGAGACCAAAATCAGAGCTAAAAGAGAGTGAATAATGGACGACATCATCAGGTGACACAAACACAAGGACTCCTAATGAATCATTATGTTGCTCTGTAACTGCTGGATGTGGATGTAAGCAGCTGTTTGGAAACAAGTTCAGCTTATCAACTTAAAAGCTGAAGCTGAGGAAGAGAGGATTCGTCCGGTCAGGCTTCAACGTAATGTTATTGTCTGCCTTCTGCTTAATGGTGGTGAATTTACAAGTTAAGACAGCAGAAATCTGAGTAGAGCGGGCGGGAATGGTGGCAGACGGGTCCAACAACCACGGACTTTCATCCGGGAGGCTGGTGTTTGCTTCCTGTAAGATTGTAAAGCCAAAGTTGTTCTTTTTTACTAAACCTAAGCACGTGCATGTGTTGGCCAAACGTAACGACGTGCATTGGTTGTGGAAGGAAAAACTTCAATTCAGTGTTGTATTGATGTAGTGCTTTTATTTTGAAAGAGACTGTATGCAGATGTTAAATTTCCTGTGAAAAACAGAAGTGTATTTTTAAAGAAGACAATACATGTAACAGGCTGAATTTGATACTGTGTCCCAGAACGTCAACAACCAACACACCCAGGGTACCTTTCACATCATATGTGGACATGGAAATTTCATGACCAAATGTTGACATGTGACGAGGTCGGAGTGAGGATGTGTTGGTTTTAACCTAAAACAGAAACTTTTTCTAAACCTAACCAAGAACGTTTTATAACATTAACGTGCACACTTTGTCAGTCCCTCCCGAAAAACATGAACATGCATTCACAGTAATAAAGACAAATTCAATGAAAGTCCACAATATTTGCGGGGGCTTGCTATTTTCTTTCTTTCAGTTCTCTTTCTTTTTCTGCATTTTTCCTCATTTTCCGACTGACCAGAAGTCGTCACACATGCGACATCATTTGAAACGTCATCAGACGCGTCATCAAATGGCGCTAATGTCATTGCAGTATGGAGAAAGGCTCTGTATTGACATAAGAATTGTCCCTTTGTTTAAATGCATACAATATGTGTTGAATTGATTCAAATGTTATGTTTACAGCAGATGTAGCTTACATGTTGTTTTACAGTCACATTGTCTGCTTTGAGAGCTACAATATTCACTCAGGATTTTTGAAAACATTATTGGAGTCCATGTTTTGAAACTAATTCAATAAAACTAAAGAAGAGAACTGAAACATTTGCAGCTGTTTTTGGAATATTCACTATGATTATTATAGCAAGTCATTACATCACTTATTTTTTGGAGACAGTAGTTAAAAAAAATCACATTTGTTTCTCCTGACTTGCAATTTTTGTCATTTGCCGCAACTTCCTGAAAAAAAATCACATAAAAATGCTGCGTTTTTTTTTTTATGTGATCTTTAACAAAATTGGCTGCAAATTCAAGGTTTTTCTGCAGTGACATCCTGGAGGGACTGACTTTGTTTCAGCTGTGGGTCACATAGAGACACTAAAGGGTGCCCTGTGCGTCTCAATCAGACGCTGAGGGGCATGACAAAGCATCTGTATTTGAGCAGCTTGTTTCAGCACTTCACTGACGCTACATGAAGCTGCTCTGAGGGAAATATTCTAAACCCAGGATGCTTTTCTTCAGAATCACTTACTGCCTAAAAAAAAAGAAATATTATCCTATATTTTATTTTTACAGAAGCCACCAGTGACATTATCTCTAAAAGAATTCAAAATGAATTTGCGTGACTGTGGTAAGTGTTTATAATAACGGACCCACCAGTGCGTCCTGCGGGGTCGAAGAGGTTTAAGAAGTCAGTGGAGATGAATTGGGATTTGTCACCATAAGCCTGAACACTGGAAGGGTTTTCCAGCTCCTTATCCTCTGGTTTGCCCTCCCAGCCGTACGGTACAGTCGCAGCGTGCCAGAGAGGACACTGATCTGCTTGGTTGGATCTTTTCGGGGGGTGAGACTTGAAACAAAGATTAGAGGGGGGAGAAGCTGGTCGGAGCCAGTTTTAGCTGAAGAGATGTGAAACCTTTTGTGCCCGGGCCAGTGAGCCTGGATCTGTGCTGGACGGTTCGGTACCTGCAGAAAGCCTCCGGGCTCCCTCACGCCTCCTCCCTTTTCATTTGGGCTGTTTTTTTTTTTTTTTTTTAATGAAGCTTTGCTGAAACGTCGGGGCACAAAGGAGGTGCCAGCTCGCTGAGGAGGCAGCGCAGGAATGGTTGATGGTGGAAGAAAAGACACATGAGGAGAAAACTCAGCACCATCTGTCCTCCCAAAAGATATTTGTGAATGGGCAGTGCCAGCCGGGCCCTGCGCTGCGCCCGGGCTCATGGAGTCTCCGGGCCTCTTGTTGTCTAACAGGGAGTCTGCTGACAGATGGCCGTCACAGTCAGGCAGTCTGTCAGTCAAACACATGCGGGGGGCGGCTGTAGATGAGATGCCCACCACACACGCCAGGCGTGCCAACACTGAGCTAAATATGACTGATAGTATTTATTGTCCATCTTTTTGAAGGACAGATTCACATTTTTTCGAGACTGGCTGAAAACAAACAATTTAAAAAAAGAAGGCACCAGAATGGCTCCAGGAGAGTGTGAGCTGACCGTCCTGCTTATAATTCATCTGGAGATTATTTTTTTGCCTTTAATGATGGTGTTGAAGCATGAGAGGGGAAAGACAAGCGTCCCTGTTATATGGTGGCTGATCTTGTCTTCGCCTTGGAGCGTACGGAGCGCCCGGACTTCATTGTTTTCCCAGTTTGCGGACATTTCTGGCAGCTGTTCTTCTTCGAGTTAGCTGCTTACTGCTACCAGCTACTTTTAAAATCTTCTGCGGGGGCTTACATGCCACACCATTAAAATGTCACACCTGTGCTGCCCATGATCCTGACCTGCCAAGTGTGCTGTTTGCACAGACATCATTGCGGCCATTCCGCGAGTGTACATTTTAGGGGCCGTACATATGCTGCGGTTTTTGCGCCCTCAAATTTATTGTTTTTGTTTTCAAATTTATTTATTTTATTTTCAATGTAGACGCGCAGCAGGCGGTTCAAATGCCAGAGCGACGCCAGAGTGGCATGCACACATTCCTGAGTGCCCAATTTTCAGGGTGTGACAGCTGCGCCCTGAGATAAACTGAGTTTAACTTCTGGTACGCATCAGCACACACCGCATGTCATGTGACGAGAACCAACCAATCACAGCCAACAGATATCTTTCCCTTCATCCGTAAATATCAGTCTGTGGTAGATATGGAGAAGTTGATCATGTCGTGCGGGGCTACCCAGAGCTTTACATCTGCCCCACGGACGCAACCTGCAGCCGTGCTCCTGAGAGCTGGTACAGAAAAGGCACCTAGTGACTGAACTCATGTTTTCCAGGGGGTAAAAGACATAGCATGTGTACGGCCCTGTATACAGCACGGCGAGGCGGCATAACAGTGTGAAATTCCCACCTTGAAGAGGCTGTGTAAAAGGAGCTAATGATGGTGTTGAGCAGTAAAACCTACAGCTTCTACAGCTGTCACATTCTTCAACAGGCCGCGCTGACCTGAAACACAGTGATATATACACGTCTTAAAAGTCAGCTTAACACTCACTGTAAGTCTTGATTTTTCTGTCCTTCAATTGTTGAACATCTGACCTCACTTTGGTGATGTAGACATGTACTGCAGGGTGTGTCAGTTCACCATGACATCACTGGTGGGTGTGGTTACAGCTGCATCACAGTGGTCAGAGGAGAAACAGACTTTACATTCTTAAACAGAGAGGACAGTCAAACACTGCTTGTCAGCAATATTAATGATGCTCGATAATATCGGTACATCATCAGTATCAGCAGATATCGGCTTTAAAATGAACTATTAGTATCGACCAACATGCTGCTTCTTACTTTGCACAGTGAATGAATATTACAGTGAATTATATTTCATGTCTCCATCTGCTGGTGGGCCGTCATGATGTCAAGATAAGAGTGTGTCATTCTGTGTAAAGTCTGTAAATTCTGTAGTAACTTGATACAGTGAGACCTCAATATTTTCGGAGACGGTTATCGTACCGTGGCATGCGCCAACCGTGCGTGCAGCCTGTTGCGGTCTGATTCTGATCTGATCTCATACAGCTGCAGCACCGTTGGTCCCAGAAATTGGCATTAAAGAAAATAAAGCTGGGAGCAAATTAAATTTTCAATCCTTGTGACAATACGACACATACACATGTCTGAACACAAGCAGCCGCACAAGAATTTGGTGTCATTAAAACGCCGTCATGTCACATAGATAATAATTTGGACAGGTGTGTGATGCTCAGTTGTGTTGACACATCTCATCTGACAGTGTGTGACCCAGTCAGGGTGTGTTCTGTGAGTCACATCCTGTGTAAAAGCTCATTGGATTCTGTTCATCTTTTTGGGGAAGGACACAAACAAGACGCCGGTCACCTCAGATGACCTCCCCTGTCTTCCTCTTTGTGTCCTCCCATCTCTGTCCAGAGCAGCTCCGGCCGGGCAGACGTCCCTCGCTGCCCCGCTGATAGTCTGGAGAAAAAAACCAGAGCAGATTTCCAGTCGTGGCAGTGGGGGTATTTGATGACCAGATTAGTGGGTATTAGGCTCAACGGCATTCACTCAGGCGTACACAGGGGCCACCGGTTTGAATCCTCCCGAGTCGCCCCTCTTTTTCTCCCCACTGGCCCTCGGCTGAATGGAGGCCAGGGTTACGTGGGGAAACAACCAGCCGGGTCCTCGGCGGAGGTCAGCTGAGGAGGCCCGTCCGTCCTGCGCCGCCTCCTCTGGCCCGGCCCGGTGAATTATGCTGTCAGAGGGGAGATTTGTTTTGTAACAGTAGGAAAGGGAGCAACTACAGAAAGAAGGGAGGTGTAGATTGAGAAGGGTGTGGGGGGGGGGAGGTGTGGGGGGGGCGGGGGATTCAGAGCAGCAGAGAAAAGAAGAGGGTGAGGGGTGGTTTCAGGGGGGGAGCATTTAAGCGTGACGCATGATGGCACTGCGATTTGTCCCAGTGGCGGTGGCGGCGGTGAGGAGGAGAGGACGCTGTCACACTGTGAAGCTGGAGCAGAAGTGTGGGAGCGCAGTGTGTTAGGGTGAAGGGGGGGGGGTACACACTCACACACACACACACACACACACACATTCTTCCTCCGACACCTCGAGGTTGGAGGCCTCACAGAGCGATGGAGTGCAGGTTAAGCAGCACTCCTGCCTTCATTAGTCTTCGTTAACACCCCCCACCCCCCCCACCTCAGTATGTGTCTCCCATCACTGTTCTCAGGCCTCCGCTCCCCTCACACACTGTAAAAAGTTACCCGTCCTAACAAGTCACTTGGTCTCACATTCAGCAGGTGGATCACTGAAAACTGTGTTTGAACACTTCAGGTGAAAACTGGTCAAATTTGAGATTTTGGGCTTTTTTGGTTCCATAACGTCATTTAATGTGTTAAACACACATCAAGGTGTTTATTTTACTTCAGATTTATGTTCTGGAAATAATGCAAAAAGCACATATTTAAATTTTATATGTTGTAGGTCAGGTCATTTTAGTTCATGGACCACATACAGGTCAGTTTCCACCGAGCAGTACGGCTCAGTTCAGTTTCTGTTTCCACAGTGAAAAGTTGTGGATGGTACCAATAGAAGCGTTCCTTAGCGTCCCCATGTTTGGTCCCCCCTCTGTTGGGGTACCTAGCACACAGATCTGGTACTAAAAGGTGGAGCTGTGAACACTGCAGTCTGATTGGTCAGTAGAGGACGCTCACTCTGCTCAGGGCTGAGTTGTGTCTGGTTTTGAGGCTCATGTAACCACTGTTCATACTGTGGAGAGTTTGATTAGTAAACTGGAACTATAAAATGAAAGGATGTTTTGCTGCCTCTCACAGCAGCTGGAGTCGGAGAAAAAATCACTTCATTCACTGGGCCGACTGCCGGCAACTTTTAAGGTGGAACGTTAACTTGTAATGTTACTCAATGCATGAGTTGATGACGTGAATCCATCAGCACACCTTAAATTTACCTGTGACAACTTTGAGCATCACTTTAGTTTTTATATGACACACACTTTTAGTAATGAGTGGATCTTCAAGTGTTTATATAGATTGATTTGGAGCGGATTATGTGAAGGTCATATATTCTAATCCTCACTTCCTGTGGGCTACAGCAACACTAAACCCCTGAGCTTGCCTGAGAAGGACTAAATGCACAAAGCTGCTATTTTGAAATATCCCATGGAGAGAGACTCTCACTGCAGCCTGTTGTATTTTGTTCTGAAAATGTGGGCGTGCAGCCTCGTTCTGTGGACCATAAACCAGGTGCAGACTTCCATCTGTGTCACCGTTGATGAGGAAATACAGCGAGTGCTGGACGGAGCATCGCCTGACCTACAAATCATTTATAATATGATGTTTTGTCAGTGCCTCAGCAGCAGGGTTGTTTTAAAACAGAAGTCTGATACAGATTCTTTGTACTGAAGCTGCTGGTTGACAAGTTTTTGTACAATGTTCAGTGTCTTTAAATATGACCACAGTAAGTATTCATTCTTATTTCAGAGAGCTTTGTCCTGGTCGGGATGAAAAACCTCTGATGCAACATTTTACATGAAGTATTTACTCACTGGTTAAATTGCTCCAGACACCTGGCACCTCTCAGCCTTCACAGATGCATCAATATTAGCTGTGCAAAGTCATCTAGTGGGCCGGATTTGGACCCTTTGGCTGGCAAGTTCTGACCCTGGGGAACTGGGGAAGTTTCATGGTGATATCTGTGAGTGTACATTTTTACCCTAGTGTCTTATCTTTTGTCTCAAGGCTTATTTATGCTCAACATCAGATACAGAGACAGACTTGGACAGAGCCTTCTACCTGATGAATACTCTTTTTTGGTGATAAACTAGTGTACAGTGGTTTTTGTCGTGTGTGTGTGACACATCAAGTGAGCACTGGTCATCTGGTGGCACCAAGTCCACGAACGTATTTTATGGTGAGAACTGTTCTTTACAGAGGGGTCTCAGCTTGGACTGTGCTTCCTACCAGCATCACAGATTAACAACAGATATTCCTTCAAGAAGTCACTACTCAGTCCCTCCAGGATCTCACGGCAAAAAAACCTTGAATTTGCAGCCAATTTTGTCAAAAATTGCGGCAATTTTTATGTAATATTTTACGGGAAATTGTGGCGAATGACAAAAATTGCAAGTCAGGAGAAAAAAATGTTTTTTTTTAAACTACTGTCTCCAAAAAATAAGTGATGTAATGACTTGCTATAATAATCATAGTGAATATTCCAAAAACAGCTGCAAATGTTTCAGTTCTCTTCTTTAGTTTTATTGAATTAGTTTCAAAACATGGACTCCAATAATGTTTTCCAAAAATCCTGAGTGAATATTGTAGCTCTCAAAGCAGACAATGTGACTGTAAAACAACATGTAAGCTACATCTGCTGTAAACATAACATTTGAATCAATTCAACACATATTGTATGCATTTAAACAAAGGGACAATTCTTATGTCAATACAGAGCCTTTCTCCATACTGCAGTGACATTAGCGCCATTTGATGACGCGTCTCATGACGTTTCGGGCAGCTGGAAAAACGCGCGATTTTCTGGAGGGACTGACTAAACTAAAACTGATGAATCATATGTAGACTTATTTTTTTTTGGCAGTTCTGGAACATTTTTGTTCATTTTATTTTTATATGGTTCAGTGAGTTTGTGACTATTTTGTTTTTTACTCTCTTTTTTGTCTTAATTTTATCGTCTCACTGATATTGTATGATTTTAAATTGATGTATTGTTAATGTTGTTTTGTGAGCGGACCCCAGGAAGACTAGTGACCACTTTGTGGAAGCTCATGGGGACCTGAATAAAGAATTAAAGCTATAGACACCCCCCTCAGACATTTCCAACAATGTTCAAACTCAGAGGAAGCCATTTTAATCAAGAACACAGCCCGTGTCATTTGATCGCTGTACCCTGTCAGTGTTGTCATATCCCCCTCGTGCGTGCATCAGGGTTGTGGTTGTCTGCCAGAGGCTGTCATAAAGTGACATTTTATCCAGTTTTAAGCCACATTACATACAGTACACTTTTTAGATCTTGGTTGATTTAACTATATATTCTAACCAGGTGAAGGATTTAAGCCATGGGACGTTTGGATCTTAAGTTATCAGAGAAACAAGCTGAGCAGACGTCAGCAGCAGCTTGACTTCAGCCCTGCTGTACCAAACAGCTTTGGAAAAACACTGATTTTTAACATAAAACTGCTTTATGAAGGGTTTTAACCAGTTTTAATTACCAGGTTTGTTTGTTATGGAGAGGAGGAGACCTCTGTGGATAATTCAGCTCCCAGTAAAAACCTCCTGGATAATGAACAATGGAGGAATTCTAACCAGGAGAAACTGAACGCAATGATGGCATTGCTCCATCTTTTGTTGTCATTCTGGCTGAGAGCCTGATGGCAGAAAAATCACATACTGTAAATATTCTGGATGACACACTTCCCCAGCCTTAAATATTTGGGGTCTTTTGAAATCAGATTTTAAAATAAAGTCCTGTGGGTTTAAACAACGTTTGAACAGCAGAAGTTTGTAAAGAACGGAGACTTCAGAATTTAAGATTTTTTAGACGTGAAGATTGAGATTTTTTGCAGTGTATGTCCTCGGGGCCAGATCTTTTTTCTTTTTTGTTTCTTACTCTTCAATCTTCTTTAACATTTTTTCTGTCCACCTCCTTTTTCCTTTTTCTGTCCTCAGCTCTTAATCTCTCATTTTCTTTCCTCCTTTCACAGCTTCTCTGTGCTACTGCACATCCTCCGTCACCCTGTTGTCCCACATTTCTCCCCTTTCAGAGCCTCATGCCTTCATCCTTCTACTGTCTGCCCCCCCTCCTCCTCCTCCTCCTCCTCCTCCTCCTCCTTATCCCCCCTTAACGTTTTTTAATCCTCCTCCTCCTCCTCATTTGTCTCCTCTTTCGTTTCTGGGCGGGTGAGGGATGAGGGGTGTTGAGGGTAGGTTTTTTTTTTTGGTTAGCCAACCATCTTGTCTCTGCTGGTGTCCGCCTGGTGCTCTGCCACCACCGTCACCCACCCCCCTTCCTCCTCCTCCTCCTCCTCCTCGGTGCCCACCGCCCCTCTGGACGCTGTAAT
The DNA here is from genome assembly GCA_019142605.1 of Cephalopholis sonnerati. Taxonomy (NCBI): domain Eukaryota; kingdom Metazoa; phylum Chordata; class Actinopteri; order Perciformes; family Serranidae; genus Cephalopholis; species Cephalopholis sonnerati. The sequence goes on along the minus strand of JAGQAX010000005.1, from coordinate 42,911,864 downwards.
GGATGACGGGGCAGATCCGGGTGGCCCATAGCGCCTCTGAAAGGGGGGCCGCTCACATCGGGGCCCATTGCAGCGGAGAACAAGTGGAGCCCCCGCAGAGTAGCTGGTGGAGAGCCATTTGATTTGTCCTCCACTTTTCTCCCTGTTTTCTCCACTCCTCAGCTGCCTGCGAGTGTGTGGTCTCTCTTCGATCCTGGACGTTCGATGGCCCTCGTCTCTCAAACCGCTGAATGCCCAAAAAAGTGACGCAGAAAAAGGCCGGCGTTAAAAAGGCCTGCGTGGAGGACGCGGGTCGGTCAAAGTCCTCTTCAGCGAAAAGGCCCGATTCACTCCTTTTCTTCCCCATTCAGTGGCGGGTGGAGGGGATCTAAGCAGGTGAATGTGGAGACGCTTTAGGCAGATGTTGGCGTGCACAAAGGGATTCGATGGGCCTCAACAAGGCTTTTCAAGTATTTACAGAACATTTACATTTACATTTCAGGCATTAGTCTGATCCTCTTATCCAGATCAGCCTCCATTGAGTGCAGCAGGAGAATGAGCTTAAATTCCTCGATCACCGACATTACAAGCTAACAGTAGCAGGGGGTCGAGCTGTACAGCACCGTGTCAGGGCCCTAAAGTCTGCAAAGGAGTAAGAGAAGAAGAAAAAAGAGCAGAAAAGAGACCCAGATACGATCGGTGTTTACAACAATGTGAAAGAGCAGACTAACAAGTGAGTTTCACACAGTGTGAATGGGTTTCAGGCCATTTGGGGCCATAAAAACAAGACACGACTAACGTGTTATCACCTTGTAAGGTTGTTATGGCTTTTTTTTACATCCTGTGAAACACAAAGCAACATGATCGTCCCCTCTGAGCCGTGTCTGTCTCCACCTGTTGAATCAAAGTCCAACAGTCTCGCTGTTTTAGCTCAGTTTTTGGTCTCCACCAACTCCTGAGGGAAATATCTGTCTCTTGTGCCTTTCAATCACTTGGATCTCTCATGCACCTTTTTGTCTGTTTCATGGCTCCAGGAGATTTATGTCTGAATATATTTAGCGCTAACATGTTAGCATTCAGCTGTTCCAACTTGCAGACTTTTGACACCTTAACTTTCCCATTTCTATAACTATAATGTTGGCCAGCTGACGTGAAGGGTCGGCTTTTTTCGTTGCGTCTGACACTGGAAGTCATGGCCCAAGCACAGGATTTCGACAACTTCAGAGTAAGACCGAGTTGTTTAAGGTTTACCAGCAAACACTGAGACGTTGAATGACCTTTGTTCAAACCAGTGGCGGCTGCTGGTCTTTCAAACAGAAGAAGCTCACTTTAAGTTTACATCATAAACTTTGTCATACTGTAGCGAGGCAGTAACTTATAAAAGGAACATTTAATTGAAGCCGTTTTTCAACCACACTCGTGCCATAGAACCACAGCAAAACACACCTCAGAGATTTCCAGATGGGTTTAAACACCTGAGCGGCACTCTGTCAGAAGACTCCACTCGCAAATATCCGCATGGGACTGAGCTCGAAATGTGACGATGCCGGTGTGTATTTCCAAAGCGCTGTCAATCACAAAGGGGTTCAGCCTTTTAGACAATTCCTCCAATCATCACGCAGACACCGAGCGTCCTCTCCTGCCTACCGCTCCGTTAGGTCCCACAGAAGCTGAGCCTCCCTGGAAGTGACGACTTTGTGGCATTTATCCAATTAAAAAAACCTGTCGTGTCATGTTTGAAAACTGGTGATAAGCAGTTGATGTTTGAACATCATAGTTACGATGTTAAACGCATCACAGCGCATGTAAATTCTTATTTTAATGTAAATTCAACAGTGCATATTTGACCATTTCTTCTATGATATTTTAGGGGAAGTTCAGCCTGCCTTGTTGTCTCAGAGCAATCGCCCCTGGTTTGAACGTCCAATTAAGACGTCCCGTTATGGTTAAAAAATTGGTCCAAAGTAAAAATGCATGCCACGAAGCAGCAAGCTAGTTGGAAACGTTTACCTTATCAGCTGGAAATATTCCCATTACTTTGATTTTGTCGGGAGGAAAGATGACAAGAACACTGCTGCTGCAGGTAGTCGGACTAAAACTCTTTCCACTGTGAGAAAGTTTGACCTCAAACCTCTGGTCTGAAACATCTTAGCTACTGTGACTGACAATATTACATTATCAAGCTCCAGGAAATACACCCCACCAAAGGTGAACTCTCTGTGGCTGCAGACGTCAGCTATAGAGCTACACTGGCTCAACAACCAAAACTGGATTTTAATCGTGGACAGCTGCAGCTACAAAGAAGTGATGAGGCTTATGGTTTGACATGTGGTGGATGAAATGTTGCTCCATGAGTGACTCTCCGTCTTTAAGGCAGATCTTTGGGAAAACACCATCACAGGCAGCTGGAGACCTCCAGGTGAAAAAGAAGCTATCTAGTCTTAGATACTTAACGGCCATTACCCTGACGTTCACACAGAGGCACACACCTGAATTTTGGGAGATACACAACTACAAGTTTTATGGGGTTTAACAGAAAAGTAATATAACGAGTGTAGTGTAATGAATTACTGTTGGCAGGGAGTAATAAGTAAAGTAATATAATTACTTTTGAAAAGAGTCATGAGTCATATAATACATTTTTAGAGTACTTTTTCACGACCAAACAAATAAATTCTGGATAAAAAAACAAACACAGATATATGCATTTGGTTTATTTTTTTCATTGCAATATAATCAGTACTTCCTGGTTTATAAGACAGGGTCTGATTGGACCAGTTTTGGACGTGCAAACAACGTCACCATCTGGCCGTCTGCCTCTTAACCACATTGCAGTTTTATATGTCCAAGAAGGACCTTTTTTTTCCCAGGGACATTACATCACCATCAACCTAATGCTTGCTGGGATGTGACTCAGGTCTGGTGACATATATAACACACTTATTTTAAGCCAAACTATGAAGACTTTTTTCTAAAGCTAACCACAAATCTTTGCAGCTAAACTCAATGAAAGTGAATGCGACACTGCTCCTGATGTCAACAGCTGTTTATCATGAACAGATAAATGTGTGAGGGGCAGAGTGCTTCTATAACAGAGCATGGTTATTATCATGATCATCAGGTCATGAATATATATAAGGCTGTTTGACTTGTAACTCACTGGTCTGCATTTCTTAAATTGAGAAGTTACAATCTGAATGGTGGGAAATAATCTAATTTAACTGTTAAGTTTCCGAGGGCTTCATTCTGACCTGAAGTCTTCAGGTGTGTCGGGTCTGAAGGTAAATACCTGCAGAGGTCAGCTGTCACTTTGACCTGCACTTTCAGACCCGAGCAGATGTTTCCCCCAGAGGCACTTGCTCCTCAGGAGGAGCATCCGTCCTCCTCCTCCTCCTCCTCCTGGTCTGACTGGTTCTGCAGACGTCTGCTCCTCAGAGGGAGGCCTCAGGTTGTGTTGACACACCTGAGCTGTCGCACAAAGGTCGGAAGTATTTGGGAGTAAATTGTAGACGTCGCCCATGAGGCTGGTCTGCGGGGGAGGCGTGTGAAAGCTGTGAAAGGTTAATCCAGACAATTACAGCAGTTACAGCTAATGGGAAGCAGATATGAAGTTTTCAGTTTGTCAGTGAATGTAGCTGAAGTTGATTTGGGATGAAACCAAAGCTGATGACTGCCAGATGTTCTGTTGCACCCACAGCTTTCTGTTTCTGTTGTATACATTATGTTATTGTTGTTGTTGTGCTCCTGTTCAGATAATCACACAGTTTATTTATTTTGTAGAAAAATATCCAGTCGTGTTAAACTGGAATATAAATATAGTCTGTGGTGAGGGAGGAGACAGAGAGAAGAGTCAGGTGGTCATTAAAGTAAAAAGGGTTGATCCTCAGGGGAGCAGGAGTCACACATTACATCATCCAACACATTCTCACTCCGACCTCGTCACATGTTGACGTTTGGTCATGGAGTTTCCACATCCAGATCCAAGGTACCCTGGGTGTGTTGGTTGTTGACGTTCTGGGACGCCGTGTCAACTTCAGCCTGTTACATGCATTGTCTGTTTTAAAAATACACTTCTGTTTTCACAGGAAATGTACAGTTTGCATGCAGTCTCTTTCAAAATAAAAGCACTACGTCAGTACAACACCATGAACTAATGTTATTTTCTTTCAACAACACACTCGTGGTTGGGTTTAGATTAAAGAACAGGGTTTGGCTTTACAATCATGCAGGAAGTGAAAACCGGCCTGTCAGGTGAAAGTCTGTGGTTGTTGGATTCATCCACCACCACTCCCGCCCTCCCTACTCGGCCTTTCGCTGCCGTAACTTTCGTTCTTGTTGCCAGGCGCCTATAACAGCAATGAGCTGCGAATCATGCTGACGTGAAAGGATGGCTTTATTTGTTAGTCACTGACCAAGCAACGAATTTCGAGGACTTCAGAGTGAGACTCATCATGTGTTTGTAAGTGTTGAGGAGTACTACATGTCTTCAAATTTGTAAAAAGCCTTTAGTGTCTCCAGAGGAAGCTGTGTGATGTCTCATAAGTGTCCTCACATGATGTCACTTGAGTCAGTGTCCTTTGAAGACTACGAGTTTGCTTCAGCTTCAGATTAGGTTTCTTAAAAATGTGACTTAGTTATTTAAATCGACTTCATACATGTGTTTTCTGCATTTCTGGCGTCCCGTTCCCACTTGATGTAATCAGAAAAGAGAACTTCAGCTTGAGTGACCAGACTGTGAGACCCACGCTACTGACCAAACACTGAGCTATCAGTAATGTCTGTCAGACTGTACAGTGATTTAACACTAATGTAACACGAACATCACTTTCTGAGTTTGCTGTTGACGGCAGCAGTGGAGGCATGTCGCTGTCTCCCCTGACAGAGAGGCCTCTTGATGATGTAAGCAATGAGCACATCTGCAACAGAGAGCTGAGACTGAAAAGAGCCTCCAGAAGCAGTTGTAGGTTTTTTGCATTAAGTTTCATATCAAACCATTTTCGTTTAACTTTCTTTATAGTTCTTTCAACAGAGGACACAGAGTTAACGACGCCTGTTACCTCCTTCCAGGCCTTTGATTTACCTGTCCCTGTCACACCACTAGCTACAAACAGAAGAAAATAAAAAGGTTTTCTGCCCCGTTGTAGGGGATGTAAATGAGAAAAAACATCCAACATAAATTAACGTTAACCATATTTGTTGATCACTGGGATGAGGACACAACAAGCTACTTTTAGGCAGCCTGAGGATGCAAAAGCAGAACAGCGTAAGTTGTAGGTATATGGATGGAAACACACTGGACATGATAATACACACGATCGCTGGCACTCTTCTATAAGGTAGCATATAATGAATAACGTGACAACACACAACAACCTTTGGGGGAGTTTTTTTTCTGGTGGTGCACTCACTAAAGTGCAGCAGTGTGGATCAGTGCAGATAAAAGACAATGTACTGATGCATGTTCTTCTTCTTCATCAGCTGGTCGTTAGCTGAACTCTTTGTTTGGCCCCAAAACTGAACACCCGGTGTACCTCCCTCTGTACATGCAGCAGACGGATGTTTCCACGTCTCTGCATGTTACTGGCTGGTTGAACTGGTGCGGTTGCCCAGGGTGGGTACTGGGGATGTTGGGAGGCAGCTGGTGGAGGAGGAGGTGAACAGCAGGAGGTCGGCACTAACCAGCTCCAACCAAACCGCTGCATCTGCACCGCCAGGAGCTGATTTGCTGTAGATATTTTTAGGGACAAAGTACAGTTACAGTTCACCTCCATGTCACATGATCTATGTTTGACTCCCGGTTTAATTTAGATCATTAACAGAGAGCAAAGAGACGATATCATAATTACAGACTTTACTGTAACCAGTCAGACATCTGGGATTTGTATTTAATGTTCATTGTCTCCATCAACAACCTTTCAAACATAAAAATCTCATAAAGACAGAAAATCTGTTTTATAAAATGTGTTTTCAGATGATGATGATGAGGAGGAATCATCTGCTGTCATTAGTTTACATTACTAACGGGGGAGAATCCAGCAGAAGTGTGTCAAGGTTAAAGAAGGACAAAGTGTAAAATCCATAATTTCCTCTGTGTCTCACCCCCCGCTGCTCATTTCAATTAGGTCATTCCTCAAAATAGTCACGCATCCCCAAGGCACCGTCACAAAATGTCCGCCTGTTAATGAGCTGGTGATTGTGCTGATGATGTTCGCCTGGTTACACCGAGGCGGCGCCGCGGATTCATGCAGGTGAAAAAGCAATTAGCGTGTTTGGCTGCAGACCTGCCGCTCCTGCAGGGCGACTCCTGCCGCGACCTGCAGATGATGTGGCGATGACATCAACTGGAGGTCTGCGGAGGAGGTGGGACATCCTGCTGAGGGAGGGAGAGAGAGCAGGTGAAGGGTTGTCTGGACAGAGGGCTCATATTTTACTCTTCAGGAGACACACTGGACCAGACTGGAGGTTTTTACTGGTCTCCAAGTCATCAGGTTTTTGATTTTTCCTTCCTGTCTGCAGCTTCTTCAAACGTGTGCTGTTAGGATTTCATCTGAAACAAAGGAACATAAAGATATGTCACGGATCCTTGTGCCTCTGCTCCTGATCGATTTCCTGGTCGAAGATTTTTACCAAAGCGGCCTGAAAACAAGAAGCTCTGAACAGCATTTTGTAATTTTGCTAGCTTAGCATGCTAAGATGTTTTGTAGACTTTTGTAGACTTTGTAGACTGTATTGTACAGACGTTCTGCACAGGTCTGATTTTCAAGGCCCGGTGTCCACTTCTTTTTCTGGCTGTTTACAGTGTAAACCTGTAAGTCCTGTCAGCCAGATCCGCCTCAGTAACCTACCCATCTACCCTGTAGTACACTTACCTCATCAACTAGCACCACATCACTGAGTATGACTTCATATTAGCACCATTGTAGTTTAAAAAAAAAAAAGACTTATGGAGGTGAGGATAGCATCTCAGTTCTGTGGTTATTTCCTGACAGGATGTGACTGACAGATAAGCCGACCAACAGAAGAGCAGCAGAGCCTCGAAAGAACGTTTGTCCATTTCCTAAAATGTGCAAGCTCAGAGAATCTTAGTAAAACAAAGACGAAGTGAAAATCAAAATATCTGAATCACAAAACACAGGTGACACAGTCACACTGAAACTTTGATTCTGAATGCAAATCACATTCATTTGCATTTTAGTTCGTTACCATATTTTAGAAAGATGGTACTTTGGGGTCGCAGTTATTTTTGATTCATTTGAGATGCCACGTTTTTTACTGTTTTTATTAATAAACAAAACAAATCCTGTCCTTTTCTTCTTCCTGCAGTCTGCTGTGAAATGCTGTCCCCTGGGTCATTACAAGGTCGCAATTTAACTTTTACAAATGTGCATTTACATTTGATGCTTTTATTGTTTTACTTTTCCACAATACGTTTTTCTGTTCTCGCACTTTAGTTGGGTATTTTCCTCGCAGTTCATGAAGCTGTTTTAACCTTATTTTGAAAAGTGATATATAAACTAAGCACAAAAAATAAGGATATTTGTGTTTGGTAGATTATTTCTTTGTTGAACCAATGTTTCTTGGCAATAATTCATATATTGTTGGAAAGCCTGTTTATTTTCCTTTTAAATGGCGCCACATCTGTAAGGAACATGCATTTGTGGGATGAGCAGCAGAGCTGAGTATGTGGGTTGTGCCAATGAGAAATGGTGCCAATCAGGCACCTGACTGTCAGCACCTGGGGACACCAGAAGCTCAAAATAAGAGTCAATAGCAACAGCAAAAAAAATCTGTTTGGCATTGGCAGAGAAGATAAGGCAAATTTTTCATGGGTGCACTGTGGTCACTGTGAACTTGCGTCCGTCTCATTCTCGTGAACATAATATCCCAAGAAGACCATGAGGGAGTTTTCTCAATTTTGGCACAAACGTCAACTTGACTGAAGAATGAACTGATTAGAATTTGGTGGTCGAAAGTAAAGGTCATTTTTGGCCATAACGCAAGAATAGGGCCATATTGCCCACCTCGACTTGCAAGTTTGTGTCTTTGCTGATTTGACCCTTTTGATGACTTTTTGGAAATTTGGTTCAAATCTTCGATACATATGGACAGAGAGTCGTGGTGGCATTTTACTGAATCTGAATCTTTTCAAATCACCCTTTTAATGTATTAATATATTGCTTTAAAGATTTGTTTTTTAAAAGAAGGGAAGGGACAGAACCAGATGGTGTTTTACAGACTTTTTAAGATTTTAATTTTATGGTTTTATTTACTTTTTTAAGGATGGAAATTATAAAGCAAAAAGTAAGACATGATTGCAGTACTTTTTAACCTACTTTTACATTTGATTTATAAGGTAAAATCGTCCATATCCGTAAACATTATTCATGAGTTATTTATATCGCTGCTAAAACAGGCCTCACTTTAGAATTTGAGCTCGGACTGCCAGCCTCTGTGGATTTGTTCAGTGTTTACTGACTGTTTTCCCCAGTTGGCAGCTTAGAAATCCTACATGACTTGAATGCAGCATTAGCTCCCGAAATTCACTCAATAAGTAATCTTTTAATGAGAAACGTGTTTTTACAGACATCATTAACAACGTGAGCCTCATCTGCAGCCCGAGCTGAAGAGCAAATGAATTAGTAAAAAGTTTATAATATAAGTAAGTGGCTTTCACACACACACACACACACACACACACACACACACACACACACACACACACATACACACACACTCACACATACACACATACACACACACACACACACACTTCCTCTCTCATTGTCTCTGCTGTGGGATACAGCGTTGGCACTCTCCTTGGTCCATTCAGCTCCAGTGTTTAATTAAGTCGTTTTTCTGTTAGAGAAGCTTTTCTTTGGGCCTCTGACAAACTGTTTCGTCACCGTGTGTACGATTAGATTAGAAACACGTCTGCTGGAACCAAAACAGCTCCGCTTGGAACAGACGCTTCATACATTTGGGGGGAAATCTGGGTGAAGAAGGAAACCCACTGCTCCTTCATTAGTGATCAGGTATTCAGGATGGCGACCTGTAGAGACTCACAGGCCTTTTAAACAACAGTTAGAGATTCATCCTCTGTATGGTGGCCTCTTTAGGACACCTCGGGCTCGGCTCTACAGTGTCAGGCTCAACTTTCGTCAGACTCAGCTGGACTTTCTCACGAGGGTGTTAGGTTAGAAAATAGTCCTTGATAGCTCACAGGTGAATCCGTCCAAATTTGGCCGATTAAAAGGACCCTGCAGGACGTGGATAATAGAAGCCAGACACATGTTCATCACCACACAGAGACTAGTATGTTAGAAATAACACATGATGAGGTGTCACAGAGATATGGACTAGAATAGAAACTTTAGTGCAGCTGGTTTTGCTAAAATTAAAGTATACAAGTCTGGTGATCAGGGCTGCCCCTTAATAGTTGACCAAACGTTAGTCGACCAGAGAGATCATTAGTCGGCAAGATTTCATCGGTCGCTCAGTCGCAGAAAAAATAACAACATAAAACTCCATTATGAGCTGCACCTTGGTAAAATATATCAAAACCTATATGACTGGACCATGTGGGAATTTAAGTCAGGTTAATCTCCAGGGCTGGTACCTGCGGTTATTCCACAGGCTAGTTAATAACATGTGGGGCAGGAAATCCAAAGTGTGGGATCATTTTGAGAAGGTGAAGGACCAACCCAAGGTGATATGTAAACTCATCTTCATTGGTCCACTACAAACATGACGTATCATGTGAAACATGGAAGTAGCTACATGCCCATTAGCCCACAGCGTCATTAACAGGCGGCTCGCTCAGTGTGTGACGTGCACTTGGAGATAAAATATAGGCCTATATTAATGAAGGTTCATTAGTACGGTTTGTATTTCTCTGTAATGTAGCACAGTGTTAACAATGTTACTGAGACTATTCTTTCTCACACCTTCAACTCAAACCACCAAAATATATCATTTCATCATTACATTCATATCACAAACATGAGGGACACTAGTCCACTGATGACTCTAAATGACGACTGTTGCCCCACCACCACCACCAGCAGGACAATGAGCCACGCAACACAGCAAAAACTATTCAGGGATGGTCAAACATGACAAAGAGCTAAAGGCGTCGGCCTGGCCTCCAAATTCCCCAGACCGCAGTCTGATAGAGGATCCATGGGAGGTGCTGGTACACCACCTCACAACCAACAAGACTCAAAGGATCTGCCGCCAACGCCCCAGAGGTTCAGTGTCCATACCTTGGCAAGTCAGAGCTAAGTCCATTCCAAGCAGGCCGTGTCATGGAATTGGGGGACCTCTGGGGTACAGGCACATCCACAGATGCTTGATCAGATTGGGATCTTGGGAATTTGGAGGCCAGGATGATGTATGCAGCATTTGTTGGTCAGCCTGTGTGCTCTGTGTCACTTTGCTGCAATAAAAATGGTTGAAGTCAGATAAACAGACTGAAAGCTTTATCTGATGAGGTAAAACTAATAAAGACAAAGTTTCTATTTAGGGAAATAATATGCAGTTGGAAAAAAAGGTAATAAATCACAATAATATCGCAGTGTTTATCCTTTCATTATATTAAACATGCAAACATGGAGAATTATTAGTCTTGTGAATTTTTAATCTATGGATGTTTTATTTTTCTAAAACCTTCCCAGACACACGTGTGCTGATGTTTCTTCAGACTATGAGCTCGTCCTGGGTCACGTAGAAAGGTGCTGCAGGGATCAAATTCATTCCAGTTTGATTGCTGGTAAAGTTTCTGTAAACACCAGGCCACCTGGACGCCATTTTGTTTACACATTGCCCAGATTGCTCCCATCAGAGAAGTCGTGAATGCCACAGAGATGTGATTTAAAGAGAACTTTAGACCACCAGTTCCCCCCAACATACACACCGCTGCTTTGTTCTCTGATTGATGCCAACGTGAGCCACATGCCACCTACATTTAACTCTTCCACATGTTTTTATTCTTTAACTTGTTGCTGTGCCACGACGTCATAAATCATTATTTATGTTCTGCTCTGCAGCAGCTCAGACATGAAGCTGAGGCTGGCACTGCGCACAGTGAAGGTTTAAAATAAATAAAGTGGCTCTGAGATGGCTGTGCTGGAGCCGTACCTTTCTCAATTTCCCTTTAAATCTTCCTCTTCCTGTAAACAAGTCGCTCTGAGTGGGGGCTCTTTGTTTTAACATCCCCGTGGCTCTCTGAGTGTTTGGAGCCGCTGGCTGTGGAGGTGACGGCCGGGCAGACGAACAGAGAGAGGCACTCTGAAGGTTTTCGGCTGCAGGGTCTGTGTGAGATTGATGCAGCGGCAGCAGCAGAGGCTGGCAGGCAATGAACGGCGGGCAGGTACCCAGCAGACATTTAGATGTTGAATAGGTGTTGATGGGACAGCCTGCGTCAGCGCTGAGAACTGGTGTAAATACAACAAAGAGTGAAAGTCGAGACGACATCTGCAGTCAGCCAGGGCTGGTTTAGTGAAATCAGGACCTGAGCATTTGTCTCCAGTGTTTCCAAAAGCTGTTTTCATTTCGTTCTTTCATTTCTTTTAGGTCCTGTACTTTTCTACAGTGTTGTTGAAAAGAAGTAAAATCCTGAACTCTGTAATTTTGCCTCATAAAAGTCTCTCCACTGAAACATGACAGTGAGCAGGATTTTGTTCTCTTTGGGATCAACCTGTTTCTTAGCGATACCAGCAGTGTGGCTCTAGGGATGGAAATGTCAGTCAGTTTTTGAGTCCACCTCTTTGGTCCAAACCAGGGGAAGTTAACCTTAGAAATTAATAACAGCAATTTTTTTACATTTTGATTTGAATTTTTCACTGTGGTAGGCCTTGAGTGATGCTCAGGGTGCTTTCACACCTGCCCTGATTGGTTCGGCTCAATCAAACTCAAGTTCATTTGCCCCCTCAGGCAGGTGTGAACACAGCAATCACACTCAGGTGTGCACCAAAACACCAAAACTTCTTGAAGAGGTGGTCTCAGTCCGGTTCCAAAGGAACTCTGGTGCGGTTGGTTTGTGGTGAGAACGTGTTCCGACCTGGATCTGAAGCAACTGCAGTCACATGACACATTGTTTGGGTTAAACATGAGCATGTTACAGTCCTGGAGGATTATTAATGTGCGCCTCCTCCTGTACTGCCTTAATATGCACATTCAGCACATCCAATGCATCAAAACATTGTTTTCTAGTTGGAGCCGCGCCTCGTTTTCAAACTGTATGCTTTGACTCAAATGAACAATGACAGCAATATAGTCCACGATGAGCAGCGCTAAAATCAACCTGCGTAGTTGTCCCTCCATTGTGACATTAGAAAGTGTCACACATGCTTTTCATTTCCTGGTCCATCTCCGTCCCAACCCTCACCTGTGGTCATGAGCTCTGGGTAGTGACTGAGAGAATGAGATCACAGATACAAGCAAGTTTCTTTTATCAACATGACCAACATTAACCACAACCAGAGCTTCTGTGTGTCAACTGAAAATGACATTAACAGGACAGATATGACTCTGGAGACCAAACCTGCTCATTGTTCAGCCGCAGCTCACAGAATTAAACAGAGTCTAAACGAACACAGTGGCTGCAGAGTGTTTGGCTGCGGCCCAGAGAGGCTGCTGATGGAAACTGTAGACAGTCAGATCCATTATTCATCTGCTCTCCCCACGGACACGTCATTTGTTTCTGACCACAGATACAGGTCACACATGAGTGCATGAACACACACACACACAACCCAAAACACACACACACTGACACACACAATACACACAATACACACAAAGCTGTCACAGAGCTGTTCAGTCTTATCACAGTTCAGTGCAGTGGAGCCGGTGTTGGAGGATGTTGACCAGAGACGTTACACTGCAGTTAAAAGTTAAAACCATGACCACACACACACACACAAACACACACACACACACACACAGAAGTGAGTGTGTTGACTGACAAGAAGAGGCCAAGTCCAACAAGTTAGATTCACAACGTCAAGCCTATAAAGAGTCACAGTTTGTGACTTGACGGTAAATTTTCTAGAAAGTTGAAGGAGCAGGAGAGACTGAAAGAAAAAGAAAAAGAATTTACGGGCGACTCCTGAACTGTCCCGCTACAAACAAAAAATAAATTTATAATCTCATTTAATTAAATTGTAAAAAAAAAAAAAAAAAGACAGAAAGAAAAAAGGCAAGAAACAATAATGAATCATATTTATATATTGACAAAAACATGAATTTGTGGGGCGTTTTAAGTTTGGTTATACAGACTCTTTTACTGTTTGTAAACAGTGTGATGTTTTTTGGTGGGCGGAGCTTAGCTGGAGGCAAAACAATGCACCACAGACATTAGCTAGCACTAGCTAGCAAGTTCTGCTGTCTTGTTTTAGACGATGGAGGAAGATGATGTGAGTGAAGTGTTCAGAAACACTCATTCAGAGTGGCAGAGCGCACTCTGGACACTCTGTCTGTGGAGACGGAGCAGCAGAGCGCCGAGCGGAGTGAATGTGTGATTAACTTAAGCGTTGGTTCATTCATGTAGAAATATAAGGCTCCGTTTCTTCCACCAACAGGGCTCTCATTTTAGTGTAGAGCGTCAGACTGAATTTACCAACGCACCATGTCAGGTCACTCACTCTCCGGGACCGCCAGTGTTACTGGAAGAAGTAAACACTGACCAACGGGACCAGACTGGCCGACCCGTATGCTCTCACTCAGTGGATGGATGATGTCACAGGAAGCCAATCTTACAAAGGAGGACGACACTTGAACGGTTTCCTCCAGTTTGTTTTGCTATCAAGTTTATTTAGCTCATCAGAGACAAACATGGACTCAGAGCAGATCACCTTCATGTTGCTTCAAAGACGTTTTGACAAAGCTGATTTACCTTTTTGCAAAGAGGCATGGTTGCACTCAGTTTTTTGTGCTATGGTTTTTAAACGTCTGTCCTCATTTTTATAATGAAATGAATTGACCCAGTTGGTGTGTGACAGAGCAGTCAGGTCACCAGGAGAGAGTTTGGTAAATGTAGCTGCACATCGTCGGCAACGTGTGCTGAGGTTAGCACAACAAACTGATCAGCCTGAGTGTAAATGAAATGTTGGAGCTGAAGGATGCGTCTGCAGGTTATGCTAAGTGCCATATCGTAGGCAGCTGGACTTGCTTGTGTTTCTTGAATACGTTTCGCCTCTCATCATGACTGAGAACCTTCACCGACATGTCTGGAGGTTAGCGGTCAGCTGCAACAGAGAGAGCTGTGTATGAGACAGGTGTCGGTGTCAGTGTTGCTCCACGGTCGTACGGTCTGTGTATACGATGAAAAAGCCAACCTGAACCCACCTGATCATCTCTGCTGCTTTGAAGCAGATTCATTTTCAGTTTCATATCATAAGAGATGCTTTCACTTTGACCTCCTGGTGCGACCTGTTGCCTTTTAGGAAAGTATTTGTTCAATGTATTCATGTAACAGGGTCAATCATTAGTATTATAATCACACAAAATTTATTTCAGTTTATTATCAGCTGACACACTCAGGCCTCCGCTGTCAATACATGGAACGTTTGATACTCTGTCCCTACGTTCACCTTTGGGGGTACCCCACCTATAAAGGGGTGTCTCCTGCCTTATCTCTCCCCTTTTTGCTGTTGTACTCCGTGGGAAAGGTGCTGGAGTTATGTGGTTGTAATTGACAAAGGATTTCGTTTTTACCTCTTGCTGTCAGAAATAAATGAAGATTGCCTCCAAAGAAATCCACGGTCTGGGCTTCTTCGTATCAACCAAATGACAGGAAGTCATCATGCATGAGATGTCATCTGAAACGTCATGAGACGCGTCATCAAATGGCGCTAATGTCATTGCAGTATGGAGAAAGGCTCTGTATTGACATAAGAATTGTCCCTTTGTTTAAATGCATACAATATGTGTTGAATTGATTCAAATGTTATGTTTACAGCAGATGTAGCTTACATGTTGTTTTACAGTCACATTGTCTGCTTTGAGAGCTACAATATTCACTCAGGATTTTTGGAAAACATTATTGGAGTCCATTTTTTGAAACTAATTCAATAAAACTAAAGAAGAGAACTGAAACATTTGCAGCTGTTTTTGGAATATTCACTATGATTATTATAGCAAGTCATTACATCACTTATTTTTTGGAGCCAGTAGTTTAAAAAAAAAAAAAAATCACTTTTTTTCAAATCAAGTCTTCTGACTTGCGATTTTGTCATTTGCAGCAATGTCCTGCAAAAAAAATCACGTAAAAATGCCTCAATTTTTATCACAATTTTTTACAAAATTGGCCACAAATTCAAGGTTTTTTTGCCTTGAGATCTCTGAGGGACTGGTTAGAGTCCACCGGTTCCTTTCATACAGTGTGGTACAGAGAAGTTTGAAATGTTTCTTATTTTTATAATGAAGATAGTTTGCCAAAGTGGCCAGTGGACAAAATGTCCCCCAGTCCCCAGCAGGAGGATTTTGACACTTTGAAACTTGCACTACTGTTTGTTCAAAATCAATAAAAAGAAATGAATACTTGTGTATTTGTTTTTTTTTCCTGCTGCACTAAACTCACACCTGACCGTGACTTTGTACCGTAACACCCCTGCTCAACACTCCATCAGGTGACTGACTACAGATGATTTCCCTGCAGCACTGGGTCATATTTCCACTTCAGTCGAGCTCCTGCAGTCTGTTTTCCTGCCTTCATTCCTGGCGTGCACATGTGAAATCATCCTCTGAGCAGCTCTGCGTCTTTCATGTTTCCTCCTCCTTTTAGGGCTGATGGACTCGGCCTGTAGATAATCCACAGCTTTTGTTCTTTGCCATTTATAGTTAAAAGGGAAAGATGAGAGCGGCTGATCGATGAGGAGAACTTCAACCCCGAGGCCTCCGCTCGGCTGATGAGTTTAGTTTTCCACCGCCGCCTCTCCCCCGTGTTAACGCTCCCAGCAGCAGTTTTTAGGTAGAACCGACTTTTCATTTGTCTAATGCCTGCAGCGCTGTGACGAGGCGCTTTGATTTCCTGTTGGTGGTCTCATAGTGAGGTTTTATGGAGGTTCTGCTGTATATAAATCCAGCAGGAGCACTTTGATGAATCACTCTGCTGTCTGAGCCTCACAAAGGTCAAAATCTGTTTCTGCGCCAGCCAGTTTGGAAATGTTGATATTTTTGGTGCACTTGAATCAAAATTGTTTTTTTTTACCTGCAAAGAAAAAGGAGAAAAGAGAGCAGGAGCTGCAGGAACAGTGAGGTGGAGAAAACAGGGTTTGAGGTGAGAAGGCTCTGAGACAAAGTTTGTAAAAGATAGAGAAGTTATTTGTGCCTTTTAGGCGTGAATAACTTTTAGTTACTTAAAGGAGCAGTGTGTAGAATCACGAGGCATCAGGGTCAGACAGGGAACAAAATTCGGCCCTGGCTTTTTCCCCTTGGACGGGCTGGTCTGGCAGTCCTCTGTTAACTGTCACTACGTGAGCTAGCTTAGCATTAGCAGCATCACCTGTTGAGACGTTGTCACATTGCTCGTCCTCAGCAGCGGGCAGCGACCTCCTCTTTCTGACCCTGGTCTGGAGTGTTATCTGCTGCTGTCAGCCTGCTGCTGCTCATCTGTTCACGTCATGGCCTTTGCACACTAGGGCTGCAACTAACGATTACTTTCATTGTCGACTAATCTGTCGATTATTTCTTCAATTAGTCGACTAGTCATTTTATCGAAAAATGTGTTAAAATTATGAAAAATGTCGGTCTGTCTCTCCCAAACCCCAAAATTATGTCATCTAATGTCTTGTTTCGTATTCACGCCAAAGGGTTTTAGTTCACCGTCATGGGAGAGTGTGTAAAGCTGCCAATATTTGAACGTAAGAAGCTGCAATAAGAGTATTTTGGGGTACTTTTATAGTACTTTTCTATGAAAAATGACTCAAACTGATTAGTCGACTACTAAAATAGTCATCGATTATTTTAATAGTCGATTAGTCATCGATTAGTCGACTAATCGTTGCAGCCCTAATGCACACTGAGTCTGTTTTTTTGGATGTGTTTTAATAATCCGTCATCCGAAATAAATGCACACTGAGTCCGCTCTGTTTTATTGTTCTATTCGTTGCTAAAATTTGCAGTACGTGACAAAATGAAAAAACATGTCCTCCTTTGCCTCTCTCCACTGGAGTTACCTATCTGACTGTCACCACTCCCTCCCTGTCTTTCATTTGGCACTGATGCTGCATGAAGGGGTGGAGCTGTCCTCCACATCCTCCTCCTCTTCATCATCATCCACCTGAATATTACTATCTGACCTGTTGAAAGTAGCTGTCTGAGTTATGAAATGATTCTGTGGAGCCAGTTCCTCTGTCTTGTTGCGGCTGTGTCCCGCCGCCACAGTGTCTTCACTGGTTCTTGGTCAAACGTCTCTAAAGACTCTGACAGGTGTGAAAAACACAGAAAAATGAACCTGTCCCGAAAATTTTAATGACGGACAAAAGTGTCGGACTCATTTTTTGACTCCTTTATCCATCCAGTTTGTATTTAGACTCCACGCAGTCTGCTCTCTCTGTCTTGATGTCATTTATTTCCTGCTTTACCTCTGACACAGGTGGGGGGAGGTGGCGACGCCTGGTACCTCTGCACCTTCTTTACAGTATGTGAATTTGCGAATCCTAGGATAGCGAATACCTTACTCTGGCTCTGATTGGCTTACCATGGCATTCTTACCCTAACCTTAACCAATCCCACTCCTCTTGCCTAAACCAAACCAGTCCAACCAACGAAGGCATTGAGTACTAGTCACTCATTGGCAGAGTAGGGCGGGTGAGCTTGGATTTGTTCAGGAGGGTTTTATCAGGAACTGAGTTATCCACAGAGGTCTCTTCCTGGATGGACCCAATAACAGACAATGCATGTAACAGGCTGAAGTTGACATGGCGTCCCAGAACGTCAACAACCAACACACCCAGGGTACCTTGGACGTCATAAGTTGACACGGAAAGTCCATGACCAAACGTCAATATGTGACGAGGTCAGAGTGAGAATGTGTTGGTAAATCCCTCTAAGTCCTACACACTGCAGCTTTTTTGGGGGGAAGATCATGTTCAAATAAATCAACACTGACTGTTGGTAAGAAACAGGAAACTGTGGTGACGACAACGGCCTGTGATGTCACACACTTTGCTGACCTGTCCATCCACCCAGACGTCCTCCATATGAGACTTTTGCTCATAGGAAGTGTCAGACAAAGAGTAAACTGTAACCCACAGCTCAGTACTGTTGTTGCTTGGCTCATGTTCTTACTTCATCTGAGATCTGCATGGATCAACAGACTCAACAAGCTGCAGCTCTGTTTACTGGACAAAAGAGATTTAGGGCGCATTCACACCAGGATAATCTGGGGGACTTGGTCCGATGGGGCAGGGAATACCGAAAAATTTCACCCCTTCATTTGGTTCGGTTCACTTTCACACTGCACTTTTTAAAGCGGACCAAACCGCCTGGACAACGCAGTTATAACAGCTGCTCATTTGGGGGAGGTATTGCCCGAAACGACCACTGACCAGGAAGAAAAAAAGCACGAGGAAGAAGAGAACCTGGCTCATCGATTGGCCAGGACCGAAAATGGAAGTCCATCACCTTCAGCCGGCTTGGTCACCACAAAAACTATGGAGCACCACCAAATATATGCAGTCTGCAGGGTTTCTGTTTTTAGTTTTTCTTTTTTTGCCTCTGCTTCTCCCGCTATTGGCTTTGTTTTTTTTCCACCCAAAATGCACTGCTCTCTGCATCACTTCCTCTCTATGGTCCGCTGGATAGTCCGTTTGCATTTCCCACTGTAAGCGAACCACACCAGGGTTCACTTGCAAGTGAACCGAGCCCTCCAGTTTTCAAGCGGACCAGGGTTCATTCATTTGGTCCGTACCAGAGTTCCAATGAGCGTTCTCACCACTCCAAATGAACCAAACTATCCATGGAAGTGGACCAGGGTTAGTTTAAAGCGGACCAAATAGTGCCAGTGTGAATGCGTCCAAAATTCTACAGCTCTCCTCCATGAGAGCACCAGAGGTGGATGATGGGAGGTTTGTGACAAAAAAACCAAAACATCATTTATAGCAGATAAGATCATGCGGCAGGACCTGTACAGCAGCCTCAGTGGACGTGTTATGACAGCAGAGGTTTTCCCTCTCAGTCTGCTGACAGATCAGGCCTGCAGTCAGACCTCTGAAGTGTAAAACACTCCAGCTGTTCAGACTCGTCCTCCTATGGCTTCACAGCTTTAAGTGTGTTTCTGCCCTGAGCTCAGTCTGCCAGGCAGAGCTTGCAGTGTTGTAACAGTTTTTAGAGACCACATCTCAGGAGCCTCTCTAATTGCACGGCTCAACAACTTCAAGATGGATTACTGTGAAATTGTGTACATGTATGTTGGTTTTGCTGCTTAAATTTCCCACAGTATTTGCTGCAGTGACATCACTGCTCTTACTGCGTCACTCTCAGCAGAAAACCAATCTCCAAATTTGAATTCATCTTACATCCAAAACACACCTATGACTAATTAAAGGACTATAAACAACCCCTTTGCCACGTGTGCTTTAACTTGAGCCCAGATTATGTGCAGTTTAACAAGCTAAAGTGGAGCTGGACACGCCCTGAAGGCACTTGTCATTTGCTGCAATTTCCTGCAAAAAATCACATAAAAATGCCACTTTTTTAATGTGATTTTTGACAAAATTGGCTGCAAATCCAAGGATTTTGGGCCGTGAGATCCTGGAGGGACTGATTTATACTTAAAGAGATGTTAGTGAAAACTCTCAGTCGTCCAGGTCATTGTAATCTCGCTTGAGTTTCTTGAAGACGTTTCACCTCTCATCCAAGAAGCTTCTTCAGCTCTGAAGCAAAAGGTGAAACGTCTTCAAGAAACTCAAACAAGTCCAGTTCCCTACGATACAGCACTTAAGATATACCTCAAGAGCCCAACCACCCTGGTACGATGCCACCACTCAGGTCCTTTAAAGAAATACAAGCCCAGACTGTCCACAGATTAACCTGCCGTACCCTCCCAGTCTGAGCGGTGGGTATTACTCATACCACCCCCACCCTCCTCAGACCCTCGTCCCCCTGGCATCAGGAGAGGGGCAGGGATCCGTGGAGGTGGGGGGGGGGGGGGTTGTCACACATTCTGGCGTGGGCACCAGTTCTCACCCCCACAGCCTGTGGACGTCCCGGCTCTCCCAGGGCTCGGCTAATCCTCTTATTCAGCGTCCGGCTGGAGGCTGCGGGGCTCCCACAGACCGGAGCGCAGAGCCGGCCACTCTCCGCTGAATAAACACACTGACACAGTTGTGGTCTTTTTCTCTCCGTACAGACGCTGAGCAAGAGTTCTCCATAGAATCTATTCTACTCATTCACTCTTTTCCAGTAGAACATAAGCATGTAACCCCCCCACCCCTCCACCCCCGCTCTCTGTCCTCATCATGAATTACATCCCCCCTTTCTCCTGCTCCATCACCCTCCCATCTTCACTTCCTTCTCTACATTCGTCCTAAATCAGCTTTTCTCTCTCTGCAGCTCCTGATTTTGCTCCTTTAACAAAACTTTTTCTTTTCAGAGCGCTTGTTTTATTTCTGCAATAATTCTCCATCATTACGACAACAATCACAGGAATTTTATTCGCTAAAAGAAAACAAAAAGTGGCAGCTTTGCGTAGCGTAGCATCATTTGACACCGTTGCCACAAAAGCTCTTAACTCCTGAGCCAAGATCCGGCACTGGCTCTGAAATATTTGTGACCGGGCCCCAAGGAAACAAAATGATGAGTCAAAAAAGGCTGAATGATCAACATGTTCTCACCCCTAACTCATCAAATATTGCTGTTTGGTTAGTGAACTTTCACGTCTACACATAATGTGCCAGGTATCCTGTTGTTGACGTTCACACCTGTTACATTCATTGTCTGTTTTCAAAATTCTGTAACGGACCAGGTGACGTTATGTTAACTGTATGGATTCTGTCACTGTTGAGAATGTGTTATGTTAAGCTACAGTAAAAAGGTCTGTTATGGCGGTTACTGAGTTTTCCGTAATGTCAGTGAACGTGTTCCTCTCAGCAAAGTTGTGTGTTTTTGACGCTGTGAAGCCTGTCAGTGAATACAAACACCTGCAGCCCTGTTTCCACCAAACGCTTTCAGTATGGTACCTTTGGAACCAACAGTAACCCTTCAGACATGGTACCTAGACCCTAGTGTTTCCACCACAAACAGTCCTCTTAAATGTGGGCGGGGTTGTTGTCACTCACTGCTCCGTCCAGCACTCGCTGTATTTCCTCATCAGCGGTGACACAGATGGAAGTCTGCACCTGGTTTATGGTCCACAGAACGAGGCTGCACACCCACATTTTCAGGATAAGCAATTATAAAAAACTGTCACCTATGGACAAATTAAGGCCTGAAAGAGGCGTATGCTACCTCCAACACAAAAGTTGGGATGTATAGAAACAGACTAGATGGGAAAGTCTTTGGCACATGCATACAAATATCTTGGAGACGGGAAATTGGCGACGGAGATGGTGAGATAGAAGCCTGACTGTAGAAATGATTGAATATCTTTTTGGTGCATGACATTTTTGGCTTTTGTCCATACCTACAATTTTAGTATGGATCCTACACATTGTTTTAGAAATGAGACCTTTGACGAAAAGTCAGAGGAACAGCAAATTCATTAGAATTTATCCTGAGAGGACCATGAATGTCTGAGACACATTTCATGGTACTCGATCTGGTAGTTGTTGAGACATTTCAGTGTGGAACAAATACCGCCCTTTACACCTGGCATCAACATGCGTTTTGTGTGATCGGATTGCAATGAGATAGCTCTTGACCACATACATTTACACGTGGTATTAACATGTGTCTCTGGTGTCTACATCCAGATCTGTTTGCTATCTGATCACACTCCGTCACGCTGACGTCACATCCTCCTCTTCTTCTTCTGCAAACATTTCCAGCAGCAGACTACAATGTCATATCCTGTGCACCACAATAACAACAACAACAACAAGATGTTAGCTGCCCGTGAAGTCACGTTATTGTATGGACTCCTCCTTGTTTTTCGAGGCAGGGGAAGAAACTATCTTCGACAAGCAGAATACCAACAAAAGCAGAGGAGACAGCTGTGTTTAGCTGCCGCTTTTGCTTTAGCTGAGCTCTTGTTGCTATCTTCTTCCTCCTTCTTCCTGTGTCCAGCTGGAGCACCTCGCTCACGTATTTCCGCCCACGGAGTTGTTGCATGTGGATTGGAGACACATTTGCATTTACACTTGTGTTGGATGTGGTCACAATGCGTCCCTGACCACCTTCAGGAGTGGTTTGGCAGATCGGATAACAATCTGTCCTCAGTGTGTTTGGAGAGTATTTACACCTGTACTTTCATGTGGTCAAGAACAATCTGATCCCAAAAAACGCATGTTAATGCCAGGTGTAAAGGGGGTAAAAGAGATGAGCAACACTGCTGTCCACAGAGCGGTGCAACAGCTGGTCAGTGTTAAGGTCGTGTATCTGCGACCGGACAAAAGTAAGAAGAGTGGATTGTTGTAGCTGTGAGAGCTGAGATCCAACACCTCCAACATTTAGATGAGGAATTAAATCATCAGTATGTTCGCTCTGTCCAGTAATTTCATTCAGTGGCTGTATGAACACTGTAGACCAGTGTCGTCTTTTTTGTATGCAGTTTTAATATTTCCTGTCTAACACAGGCGCCCTCTGACAGACTCAGCAGGTGTTGTCTTTGTAGTCACTGACACAAAAGGTCTCCAACCCAACTCATGTGTCAGGCGTTGTCACGACGCCAGTGTGGTCTGTAACTGAAACCTGCAGCGTTTGATGAGTACATATCGGACAAGTCGTGTTTGTCCTGCAGCACAGAGAGGATCAGACACACAGGGAGGACACGATGCTCAGAGTCCTGATGTCCTTAAGGAGACAATAATTAAGTCCCAATGTCTTCAAACGAGTACTTCCTAATTAACAGCGTCTTATCTGGTTACTGTTTCTAAAATTGGTCAAATTTGTTGCCATATCAAACTACAAACATTATCAATCATAAACAAACAAGTTTCAGCCATAACATGTGATCAGGTTTTGGTCCTCTTCTGTGTCGGGATCGGCTGCAGACTGACTTGGCAGAGATGGCTGCCATCTTGTTTTCACATGGTTTAGTGTATTGTGCTCTTACTGCCACTAGATGGCACAAAAAAGTGTCCACGAACAAGGACAACAGGTCTGAGTTAAGCAGAATGAAGTATAAGGTGCAGTAAACCCAAAATGTCACGTCTTCATATGAGGACACAGGGTCGAGGGGGCTATACTATTCAGCCTCTAAATGTCTTCCTGATATCAGTGATAAGCAGCAGGGCTTCTTTAGGCCTCGCTGATTTGGTTATCTTACAGTTCAGCAGACAGAAAGTCACCTCAAGCGTTCAGCTCCTTGTCACTGACCCTTAAATCTGTTACCGTCGAGGTGGTCGACACCCACAGGGTGGAGGAGGAAGATGATATCAGACGATAATCTTGTATAACTGTGACGGCCAAATTTAAACTCTAAAGAACCGAAAACCGAACAGAACATGATCATCAAGTTGTTTCCTGTAAACTTGACACACAAAGAGTACGCACACACACACACACACACACACACACACACACACACACACACACACACACAGACTGTAACAGACCCTTGCTGATGTACTGTGCGGGGAGCCGACAGGTGTTTCATGTCAGAGCGGTTGTTTACACTGTCTGGTTTCCATTTCGACGTTAACGGAGACACAGCTCACGGCTTCCTGTCTGTCCTGACCCACCTGACTGCTCCGAGGTCACAGAGGGAGAAACTGGAGGAGGGAGTCGTCGCTGATACCGTCTATATGTCCACAAGCTTTACGTTCCAGTAACAGGGATCAGAGTGTCAGTCTGTCGGATCAGTGAAATGTCTCGACAACTAACTGATGGATTGTTCTGAGGTTGTGTTCAGACGTTCATGTTCCCCTCAGGATGTGTCTCAGTGACTTTGGTGGTCCTCTGACTCTTCTTCTGGTGCCATAATAAGGTTGACTTTTGTGGCTTAGAGTGAAACCATGGCTGTAGATTTAGTCTAACACAACAGCACAGCAACTGCTTAGTACTGATGACTGAACCAGGACAGTTTCATACCCACTTACACTATAAGTCACCAAACCTTGTCTAAGAGAACATGAACCAGACCGTCACTTCTAGGAAACAATACTGTGGTACCAGGTTGATGCCAAAATTCTGAAGCTGTCCAATCACAGTGGAGGAGGGGCGGGACAAATAGCCAACCGTAAAGACCCACGGTCACATCTTACAACACATTCTCACTCCAACCTCGTCAGGTATCAACGTTTGGTCATGGACTTTCCATGTCCAGATATGACGTGCAAGGTACCCTGAGTGTGTTGGTTGTTGACGCTCTGGGACGCCGTCTCATCTTCTGCCTGTTACAGACATTGTCTTCTTTCAAAATAAACTTCGGTATTCACAGGAAATTTAACATTTCTCTCTCAGTCTCCTTTAAAATAAAAGCACTACATTGGTACAAAACTGCAAATTGATGTTTTTGTCCTTCAACATCGAATGTATGTGGTTAAGTTTAGGCAGCACACGTAAGTGCTTAGGGTTAGGAAATAGAACAGGGTTTGGCTTTGCAATCTTATAAGGAAGCAAACACGGTTCTCTCAAGTAAAAGTCAGTTGTTCCCCCTGATGCCACTGGGCACTGTTAAACCATAATGGCGTCTGGCCGCGTATCATGCCGATGTGAAAGAATGGCTTTCTTCTGTGTGTGACGCCGGAAGTCACTGCCCAAATGCTGGATTTTGACGATTTCAGAGTGAGGCCCTGACACATCAAGCTGACAGTCAGCCGTTGGTCAATGCTGGGCAGTCGGCAAACTTCTGTCACACAGTTTTTGGAGTGTGTCCGGCACTGTTGGCCCTAACTGCCCTTGTTGGCTTTTTTTGGACTGATTCAGCATGTTGAATCGGTGTTGGAGACAATGGAGCCCGTCAGTGAATGACATCACTCTGACTGGCAGCTCAGCTCATGAAAAGAGAAATGGAAGTGAGGAAAGTAAACAAAGAGCTAAAGTCAGGAGGGAGTGACACCAAAACAGACTTGTTCTATAAAGTAAGATTATTCTTCTTTAGCCACTGAGCTGTTTGGCGGAAAAGTTTCCTGATAATTTTTATAGTTCACTGGTGCTCAGTAAATGTACTCTGTTCTTTCAACATTGGATTGTGTTGTTAATGTGCTAACTGGCTAACTAGTATTGTGATGGTCTTCTAGTTTCTCCTTTTGAATGATGATTACAGACGACCGCCGTCTGCTGGTGTGGAGAGTTAATTCCTCTCACGCAGGTGCAGAATGTACGTGTTGGTTGGTCGTCGGCTGTTGTCTTGTGTGTTCATGTGCAACTTTTTGGCCGTGACACAGGTGACATGAAGCTAGGCAACAGTCAGCTTTCATCACTGCTAGTTCTTTGATTTTGATTTGGTGTGTCTGGGCCTTTACATGTACGAGTAAAATCTCATCTCATGAATCCACACAGACTAGTACTTTGTGTTCCAGGTGGATCATCAGGGTTTAACGATATAATTTAAATTAAATGGATGTTTTTAATAAAGAAGTGTATGTTTAAGTAGATGGAATTTATGGTTTTGTTTTTTACCTGGTATCAAGTTGGGTGTTGACAAATGTGGAGTTTCACTGGTATTGGTTTTGTACTTTATCTTGTATAAAAGAAGAAAGTTTTTTCCTCATAATTGTGCCAGAGGTCAGGAGGTCACCCAAATCATCAGTTAATTAATGAATATCATTTTAATCCATTCATTCCAGTAGGAGTTGAGATATGTGTCTCTGGAGAGGAAACCTCCGTTCTGAGGCGATAACGATGTAACAACATCCTCACCACATTAAAGCTGCTTCTTGTTACTTGAACTTCTCACCTCTGAACCGTTAAACTAGAGGTCACGACCCCGCCGCAGTCTGAGTGTTGGAGGTCAGCGATTAAGTGAAAGCAGCGGAGTGAATAACGCCACCAGAGCGAGGCGGCAGCACAGAAACATCAGGACAAGAAAAACGATGTCACTTCTCCCTGATTGTTTCTTTATTGCCTCCTTTTGAAGGAAACGAGCTGCAGCCGGCTGGCGGGGGCTGAAACGCAGCTGGAACACGTTGCAGTAAATCATCCTCTATGTATGTTCATGCAATGATTCATGGGAAAGTGGCGGGGAGTGAGTTTCTGCCTCATCGGGAGGTTTAGTTCCACTTTGGTGCTCTGTCACTCCTTTATTCTCCAGAAACAAACGTTTAGAGTTTTCTCTGCTGGATGTCATGTTTTTACATTGAAACCAGGTTTAAAGATTTAAGGATCAGACTGTCTGCACTAAAAGAAGTGATGACTGGACCGTCTCTGGGATGATCCACGGAAACCGAAAAACAAGAGGAGTTTTATTCTCGAAGACGAAAGCCGCAGAATGTTTTCCCTGAACAGTGTCTCACAGGCAGATTGACTGTATCCTCCCTTATAATCAGGAGTTGTAAGTTATAGAAGGCAAAACTTTTACTCACTGACGCTCAGACTCTTGTGCTGCTGCTCACAATTTCTCACTGGGTCCTGTTTATATGAAGCATTATAGACAAACATGTAGAGAGAGACAGGTGGGCAGCAAAGGCCAAGTCTTAGCGATCACGAGATGATTCAGAAGAAAATTCAAAACACAAATCAGTTTTTCTATTTCTCTAATTTTTGCTCTTTTTGTCAAATGTTGGATAATTTATTTAAATTAAAAAACATCTCTCTGATGGAGACACGAGATGAGAAACTGGTAACCGCTGGTTTAATCGTTATCAGTAAGTTGTCCTTTTTGATAAATGTGATGTTTTTGTATCGCCACGCCGGCGATTGACGTGGTCGGAGTCAGTATGTTTTTGGTCGCCCGTCCCATTCTCCTAAACCAGTGTTAATTTTGTTGACGAAAACTATGACAAAATTTTTTTTTATCAACGACCTGTTTTCCACGACGAAAACGAGACAATGACGAGCAGAAAATAGATCTTGGTAATAAAAACTAAGACGAAATCTGTGTTTCATTTTCATTGACGAGATGTGATGAAAATGTTATCGGTTGACTATTGGACGTTGAAAGCTGAGAACTGCTGTGCTTGTAACTATCTTCAAATGGAGCATGAGCGACAGGCTAAACAGGTAAACTCCAGTAAATAGTCTGCACCAGGATGTGTCAGTAGCCAGCAGAAACAGTCAGAGTGGAGCAGTGTCAGCCGCTGGTGCGAGTTGTGAGCTGTAACTCAGCAGTAGATAATCAGCCGTGTGTGTCTGACTGTGGATGGTGGCGCTGCTGAATGGATTTGTGGAGTTTGTTAGTTGCAGCCTTGGCTGTTAGCAGTTAGCCCCGCTTGTTAGCTGCTGAATGGCAGCAGAGCAAGCAGCCATCGGCCATCTTTCGGAGATCAACAGATTTTGCACCCAACTGTGGACTGTCTCAGGAAGGTTTATGGTTTGATGGTGTTTGACAGGCAGGTAGGAGGCTCAGTTATCTAAAACCTAAAAATCTAAAATGGATGGATTCTTCTGACATACAGACCTTATTGTCTTATTTCTTCAATGGATTTCTTTTTTGTCCTGGTATTTATTTAGACCCTGTAGAAAGTCCTCCCATCTGCTGCAGCTCTCCTCTACTGTAAAATCCACCCTGCAGGAAGTTTTAAAGCCCAATCTGATCCAAACTTTCAGAGTGACTCTGATCTCCTCTTTACTCATAGACACTTAATCCGGTGCAGCTCCTCTGCTTTTAAAGCAGCCAGATTAAAGGCAACCTGCCTGGAAAACACCTGCTTTACATGAGAACTGTACTTCCTGTACGCAGGTCCTCGTACTGAAGGTGCTGCCCTGCAGGCGACCTCTTCTCTCTGCAGACTGTCAAACATGTAATCCTGGATTAGACCCACTATCATCCAGAGCTCAGAGGGAATAAACACCGCGCAGCAGGAGACCTCATCTCCTAATTTACTGCAGACTAATACTCAACCGACCGCAAACAGGTCGAGACATGAAATTTAATTTGGAGAGGAGGTTGGAGACTCTCAGAGGGATTTCTGACTGTGCGGTTGTCTCGGCTTTAAGTTTGTAACACTGATTTTGGTTCATGATATTTGAGTTGTAATCTGGATGTGACAGAATATTCAGACAGAGTCAGGTGTGTGTGTGTGTGTGTGTGTAGTGGTTGCTGCTGTGTATGTGCACAGGCTCTCCACTCAGATTTTGGGACATGGCTGCAGGGATTTGCTCAGCCACAAGAGCATCAGTGAGGTCCAGCACTGATGTTGGTTGATCAGGTCTGGTTTGTTGGTGCTGCTCTGGCTCATCCCAAAGAGGTTAGATGGGGTTGAGGTCAGCGGCCCGTTGCACCAGCTGTACGTGAGTTCTCTCTTAAGTTATGTTTGTTCATGTTGTTGTATGAAACATGAACCCAGTTTGCCGTTCAGTGTGATTGGCTGGCTCTTTTAAAATGACTCACCATGTTTCTGAGGAATCAAAGCCTTCTCAGGTTTTTGCTTCAACCTGCCAAGAAAAAAAAGACACAAGGTGCATTGTTTTTGCTTTTTGCCTGGCAGCTTCTCATCGTGTAGAAAGGTGCTGGTGAGTCTGAAAAAAATGAGCTCACCAGACCTCTGCAGCCTCCAACCTGATCTCCACAATAAATGTTTTGCATTGTACGTTTCTGCAAACCATGAGTATGTCAGATTGTACATATGTAGTCCCTCCAGGATCTTGCGGCATTCTTATGTGATTTTTTTTTTTGCGGGAAATTGCAGCAAATGACAAAAATTGCAAGTCAGGAGAAAAAAAAGTGTTTTTTTTTTAACTATAAAAAAAAAAAAAGTCACATAATCACTTGCTATAATAATCATAGTGAATATTCCAAAAACAGCTGCAAATGTTTCAGTTCTCTTCTTTAGTTTTATTGAATTAGTTTCAAAACATGGACTCCAATAATGTTTTCAAAAAATCCTGAGTGAATATTGTAGCTCTCAAAGCAGACAATGTGACTGTAAAACAACATGTAAGCTACATCTGCTGTAAACATAACATTTGAATCAATTCAACACATATTGTATGCATTTAAACAAAGGGACAATTCTTATGTCAATACAGAGCCTTTCTCCATACTGCAGTGACATTAGCGCCATTTGATGACGCGTCTGATGACGTTTCAAATGACGTCGCAAGTGAGACGACTTCAGGTCAGCTGGAAAATGCGGAAAAAATAGCTGGACTTTTGAAAAATTGCAGTTGCATGTGAGTGAAAGCAAACCTTAACGTTAAGTTTCACTTTCACTGCGCCTGCCGTTCTGCCAGCTGAGCACCTCATGAACGGTCCAGCTCCAACAACAGAAAATCAAAATGAGGCGGCAGATGTTTTAGAAGAGGAAGAAGAAGATATACTTTATTAATCCATGAGGGGAAGTTCAACTTTGTCCACTCTGTTGTCGTATACACACACAGGCCTGAAATACACACACATACACAAACAGGACCTACACATGCATTAAACAGAGTGATGTCAAAGTGAGGGGGCAGCTCATGGACAGGCACCCTGAGCAGTTGGAGGTTTGGTGTCTTGCTCAGGGGCACCTCAACAGTGCCCAGCAGGTGAACTGGCACCTCTCCAGCTACCAGTCCATGCCCTATTTGGTCCGGACTTGGAATTCAACCTGCAACCCTCTGATTACCAACCTAAGTCCCTATGGGCTGAGTGACTGGGACATTAGCGTCAGTTAAGAAGCCTCGTTTCCACATTCATATGAGTATGGAGACGAGTCAACTGGACTGGGAATCTCTGTGATATCTGATGTGCCTGTGAAACTCCTCCCCTCCGTAATATTTCGGTCCAGAATTTCATTATAAATTACATGTTGTTTTATTCACTTTAAAGTGAACTGCTATCATTTCTGTCAGATAATCTGCAAGGTTCAATGTGCCCCACATTTCAGAGGCACTTTATTTATTTCAGATGTTATTTTAGTGGTTAACTTTTGACTGAGTTGCCGTCATGTTCACATTCATACCACACGGTGCAAAGTGTCTCGTACTTCAGCAGCATTTAAAATCCAACATGGTTGTTGAAGGTTGTGATTAAAGGCTTCAAAGGGCTCTTAAGGCACACTATATTTTTGGGGACAATGTTTGAAATACTTAACAATAAATTGGGCTAAATTTTGACTGTTTTCTGAGTGTTTTCCTCTTTTTAGACTAGTCGACTAGTCTTTATTAAAATTTTCATTAGTCGCCAGAAACATGCCTAGTTTCTATCCATCTTTAAAGAAATGCACTTCCTTGTGTTGGACACTAGAGGCATTATCTGTATACAGTATTTAAGGATCTATGGACACCAGACTCGTATGTAAAAAGAAATTAGGTGTTAATCGTGGTGGCCCTGTGGCAACGTGTAGACGTGTACGAAGTAGCAAGCAAGTGTGCAGGAATGTTTTTGTGTTGCCTGGTGTTAATCCAGCTGCGTTTGTTCTGGAAGAGCCAAATAAATCATTAAATGAACAAACAAAAACATCATAATCTGTTGTGGCTTTTTACTGTTAACTTATAAAGGACACTTGATGAGCTGCTGTATCAAAGGTCGTGCTGTTGCTCTGAATAGCAGCAGGCCTGAGAATCGGTGGAAGGCGTGACGCCTCAGGCTGCCTCTGTGACATTCCTTAATTCTCCATGTTTGTTCATGTTGTTGTGGGAGACATGAACCATGAACCGTTCACTGTGATTGGCTGGCTCTTTTAAAATGACTCACTGTGTTTCTGAGAAATCAAACCCTTCTCAGTTTTTGGCTCCAACCTGCCGAGAAAAAAAAGGCACAAGTGCATTGTTTGTTTTTTGTTTGTTTGTTATTTGATGCCAGATGTGGTTTATGAACCCTGGAAGCTTCTCATGCCGCTAAGTTTGAAAAAATGTTCGACATGTGAGCATACCTTTAGGCAGAGTTCACAGCCGGTGCGATCTGACGCCTGGAGAAAACTGATTTGTAAGAACATAATCCAGCCAGTTATTGGAGCGCAGGGTTTATGAGCAGAGACATAAGGTGGTCTCTGTTGTAATAAAACATAAGTGCACATTTTTCTCCTTGAGGGAAATTCCATCAATGAATTCCCAACATTTCTCTCCGTACTGTGACTGCTTGTAAACACACACCTCATCACGTCGACGTATTTCTTCTTGGTGTCATGTGACCTCTGCTCTGTGTTTCCCAGACGGGCCCTCGGCGCTCTGTTATGGTAATGAGGTGTTGTTCTCTAACGGCCCTTCGGGGCGTCGACTCCACTTCATTAATGTGACAGATGCCTGGACAGCCGCTTGGGTTAATGATGTCACTGCGCAGGAGCTCATTATATACATGGAGTCGCAGCGAGGCAGGTTGGTCAGCAAGGTCGAGAGGAAGGTAGGAAGGTAGGAAGGTTGATGAAGGAGCTGTGTGCTGCAGATTAGGCATCAGTCTTGTAGACGGCAGAAAAACAGCCATTATTACTTTGACTTTTAGCGATTGTTCAGCACATTTTTGGTCATTTTGAGCCAAAATATCCAAAAAGGTGGAGCTCAGGTGGTGTGACAGGTTGGTGCGCCTGTCAGGCAGGTCAATTTCCCCCTCTGTGGGGACCATAAAACATCCCTGGTTCCAGTCCAGCTGAGCTCTTTGTTACATGTCGTTCCTCATCGCTCTCTCCCTTCATTTCCTGCCGTCTCTTTATTTGTGTCTCCCTAAAAATTAAAATGCCCAAATAAGTATTTAAAGGTTATTTTGTGGAAGATTTAAGAGGATTTGTTACAGTGGTGAGGACTGCAGATTGTAACCAGCTGAAACTTCTCCTAGTTAGTTCAGGAAGTTTCCTGCAGAGGTCTCCTCCTCTCCGAAACAGACAGACCAGGTGATTGAAGCCAGTAAAACACTGAATAAAGCAGTTTCATGTTACAGATCAGTGTTTCTCTGACACTGTTTGGCGTGTTAAAGATGGCCGGCTGGCCCACAACATGCTAGTGTGTGCTCACCTTTATTCTTTGATGACTAAAGATCCAGACGTTCAGGAGGTTTTTAGCAGCAGCTGAAATATCCACAGAGGTCAGAGGGATGAGAGTCAGCACCTCCAAGTCTGAGGCCATGGTTCTCTGCCGGAAAACAGTGGATTGCCCTCTCCTGGTTGGGGGAGAGTTACTGCCTCAAGCGAAGGTGTTCAAGTATCTCGGGGTCTTTGGTGCAGCTTCTGCAGTGATGCAGGTGCTGCACTGGTCCGTCGTGGTGAGGAGGGAAGCTTTCGATTTACTGGTCCATCTACGTCCCAACCCTCACCTATGGTCATGAGCTCTGGGTAGTGAATAAAAGCATCAAAAACAACAACACACAGTAAATAATCACTAACATACATAAATAAATCTCTTTGTCTCTTTTGTCTCTCTTGCAGTCGGAGGGTATGCATACAGGAACCAACGTAAGTTCTCAGAGGACATCGAGTGGTCGTACGCAGGTGAGTCGCAGAGGAGCACTTAATATGCAAAATAAAAACAAAATGAAAAGTGACTTCGCTGCTGAGATGTTAAAATGCTCCGACAGTTCACCTGTGTGTTTACACGATGAGATGTTTTTCAGTCAGCAGGACAGGAAGTTCAGGTGTTGAGTGATTTCAGCGGCGTAAAGGCTCTGTGTTTATTTAGATGCTGCTCTGAATGACACTTTGTTTGTTTTGTTGCAACACGAACGCAGATCTGGTGTGGAGTGAGAGGAAGGAAGACTGTAGCTCAGTGGTACGTACAGTATGTACGCAGGTTAGCTGCTAACAGAGAATAGACCAAGAAGATTAATGGTTGCTGCACTTCCTGCTGAAAGGAGGAGTCTGAGAGAATGTGAAAACTTGGTGATGTGTTGATCCACCTTATTCCTGAGGACTGTAGGAATGATTATGTGCACAACTTCCTGTGAGACAGAGGAAGTAGCAGTAAGCTAGTTAGTCCCATAGACTGTCTGTGGTTAGTCCCAGTGGCTACTCTTGGTGGCTAACCGCCAACGCTGGTTCTTTTCCAAAGTAATTTGCCTTCAGTTTATTTTTGAACAAATATTTAACTCATGTTAACTCAGCATTTTCTAAAATGTCTCTGTGGAGCTCTGGTACCTGTTGCACTGTCCGTGTCTGTGACGACTAACAACCAGTCTGAGCTACATTTTTGTCTTCAGCAACTGTGTGTTGAACATGTGACCAGAACAACAAGGGGTTGTTCCTGTTGCCATGGTTACCACTGATATGAGAAATAAAACCACAAGAGTTTAAATCAGAATTATCAGAAGAGAGTGACACGTAGACTGACAGGTCCGTCGCTCAGTGTCAGTACATGATATCCCTGTCTTTCCCCGTCTGACTTCATTCTCAACCTACATTAGAAAATAAACTGTGAAATATGTATTTAGTCATTAGGGCTGAGAATGTGTTACTGATTTACCCTACTTCCTTTATATCATATGAACACATGAATGTCTTTTCCTCCTACTTTATATTACTATGACTGAAGTCTGCTGCTAAATTCAGCTTCATGTTTCACTCACAACAGTTTGTAATAAATCACAAGTTATAAAAACATGTAAACTGCGTGGTTAACGCAGACGAGCAGAGGATTAGCTGGGAAACATCCCATTTATTCACTTTACATGGAGCTACAGTTAATACTGAATGATGTGTTAGTGTCTCTTAATAAGTCATCAGAGATCATAAATCATCTTTAGAAGGAGCAGATGTTTACCTTAAGCTAGCTCAGGACATGTTCAAGTTAACTAGATTATAACGGAGCAAGGCCAGCTAATTGTTAGCGTGCTGGGTTGCTTTGAGATGGCTGTCAGAGATGGCAGAGGTATGATCACATGATCCTGTTTGAGCTATAACAGGTGGTGTGTTCCACCTTTTATTTCCCAGTTGCTCTTGGAAAGAAGAATAGAGGACTGGAAACAAACTGGAAACAAACTGTAAACAAACATTGGAAATCACCGGTTTCGGTTCAACACCAGAAGTCGCACACATAATTCACACAAAGGATCATGGGGGCAGGAATAAGGTGGATAGAGTTTACAGGATTTGTGTGTGTGTGTGTGTGTGTGTGTGTGTGTGTGTGTGTGTGTGTGTGTGTGTGTGTGTGTGTGTGTAGTGCTTCAGAGCGGTTCACACTCTGATGTCTCGTCTCAAAACATAATTAAGGGAAACGATGTCGTCCTTCTCTGCAGAATCACAAGAATCCAATTTTACCCGCTTCAGTCTCATTTTAGGATTTGCATATGAATATAAGCACACACACACACACACACCCACACACACACACACACACACACACACACACACACACACACACACACACACACACACACAGAGTGTATTTGATCTCTCTGGATCAGAGGAAGTGATGGCACTGAAGAGAGCTCTACATAGTAAACAAACACTAGACAAACACTAGAGATTTAATAACAGCGATCGTATGTCACGTGTCCTCTGATCATCCTGGTGTCACAGGATGTGTTCATGACCTTTGACCCTTCACTACAGGCAGCGTGTCCATAATAAAAATGTATGTTTTACTATTTCTTCTCCTATTGAGTCTTTTAAAAATGAAAATTAATGTTAAATGGTGTGTTGGTTTCCGCTCTTAAGAACAGTAGGTCTAAAAAAGACACCCCCCCCCCAGTGTCCAGTGAAGAAGGTGCTGGACCAACAAAACATCTGACAAAGTAGAAAACAAATGTGTGATGTCTGAGGACGAGCTGTAGGCTTGAAACATCACTTCTTCTCCTTCTAATTGGGAGCTGCTTGCTGTGTAGATTTATTTGTTTTCTACTTTAGTTTTGCTTTTAGTTAGTTGAGATGTTTCACTTTCATTTTCTGGAGCCCATCCCAGCTGACACTGGATGAGAGGCGGGGTTCACCCTGGAGTACCTGGAGAGAGGATACATAATCCAGCTCCCTGTAGAAACCTCCTGAACAATAAAGGAACTTCTAACCAGAAGTTTCAGCTGGTTGCAATCTGCAAACCTCACAGACTGACACCACTAAATCCCCCTGAATCTGACACACTGTTCTTTTAAATCCAAACCATAATGTTTCATTACACCAAACCACCACAGCAGCACCTCAGAGATACCTGGAAGTTTGAATTACTATTTTCTTACTCAACTAATGAAGCATTTCAACAATGTGACTCATGACTCATTTGATAACAGCTTCTTATTGTTTTCTTTAAACTTTTCTGCTACATGAGTGAATCGAGGTTTCACAACCCTGTGGTTTAAGGTCAGGGTATGTTTACAGCCCGTGTGTGTGTGTGTGTGTGTTCTCCATTGACATGCTAATATCCGCCCTGACCCAGAAGCCTGTCTGACCTGGTTCGGGCTCTTTGTCCGCTGGTGGCAGAAGCTCCAAACAGCCAATCAGAGCGAGGGCAGAGAGTCTCGTGACTTAAGACATACCTGCTGACAGACACCACAGCAGCTGGCTGAAACAACACCGCAACACATAATTAGCGCAGAAGAGTTAAATAGCTGCGAACATCTGCAAGATTACCGAGACAGTTCATCACGCTGAACATCTGGGCTGTTTTCTGCCGAAGGAATCTGAATAAATGAAGCTCGTAGTGCTTTAATTACAGATAAATTTGGGATTTTATTCAGGTGAGAGATGCTCTATTACTGCAATAAAATGTATTGTAATAAAAGCCATAAACAATCGAAACAGAAGAACATGTAATCAAGATACAGACAGGCAGTTACAGGGTGATTACTGCAGCTCTTATTATTCATGCCAAGATTCAATGACTGTCACCTCAACCCATAATTTAGACGTCTTAACCTTTATTGTAATGTAATGGAAAAAATGTTTGTACTTGTTAATATCTGTCTGGGAGCAGTAACAGTAATCATGATGATGGAGCCGGGGCGCTCAGGTAGAGCTGCAGCCTCCCTGATACTCAGCCTGGACGTGTTGTAGCTGTGTGTTGTGTCAGACCTGAACAGGGGATCACATGGAGGCTGACTGATAGATTACAATGTTGGCTAGTTGGCACAGAGCTGACCGTAAGAGGTATAAAAGGATGGATGGTACCAACAGAAGCGTTCCTTAGCGTCCCCATGTTTGGTCCCCCCTCTGTTGGGGTACCTAGCACACAGATCTGGTACTAAAAGGTGGAGCTGTGAACACTGCAGTCTGATTGGTCAGTAGAGGACGGTCACTCTGCTCAGGGCTGAGTTGTGTCTGGTTTTGAGGCTCATGTAACCACTGTTCATACTGTGGAGAGTTTTATTAGTAAACTGGAACTATAAAATGAAAGGATGTTTTGCTGCCTCTCACAGCAGCTGGAGTCGGAGAAAAAATCACTTCATTCACTGGGCCGACTGCCGGCAACTTTTAAGGTGGAACGTTAACTTGTAATGTTACTCAATGCATGAGTTGATGACGTGAATCCATCAGCACACCTTAAATTTACCTGTGACAACTTTGACCATCACTTTAGTTTTTATATGACACACACTTTTAGTAATGAGTGGATCTTCAAGGGTTTCTATAGATGAATTTGGAGCGGATTATGTGTGAAGGTCATATATTCTAATCCTCACTTCCTGTGGGCTACAGCAACACTAAACCCCTGAGCTTGCCTGAGAAGGACTAAATGCACAAAGCTGCTATTTTGAAATATCCCATGGAGAGAGACTCTCACTGCAGCCTGTTGTATTTTGTTCTGAAAATGTGGGCGTGCAGCCTCGTTCTGTGGACCATAAACCAGGTGCAGACTTCCATCTGTGTCACCGCTGATGAGGAAATACAGTGAGTGCTGGACGGAGCAGTGAGTGACAACAACCCCGCCCACATTTAAGAGGACTGTCTGAACAGACCGAGGGTCTAGGCACCATGTCTGAAGGGTTACTGCTGGTTCAAAAGGGACCATACTGAAAGTGTTTCGTGGAAACTGGGCTTTGTAGACTAATGAACAGACAGATTTAAAAGAGGAGCAGCTCTGTGTCTCCCTGAGTGTTGCTGGAGAACTTGTGAATGAATGAGTGGGGCGGAGCTGTGCAGACAGCGTGAGAGAGAATAGTGTTATGTAACACAACCTGACCCTGTATTGATATAAACGGTGTTAAATAAATAAACACTTATTGGATTGTGAAAAAAAGTGCTCTTACTGAATATAATCCAGGCAACATAAAACTGATGTCCAGATGATTTGGTAGCACATAAACACACTTTGTCTGAAGTTATATTTGACTCTAAGTCCATCATTAAGGACGCACTCTGTTCATTTAGACTGTGGACGTCCAGCTGCTGCTGTTCACCAGAGACGCTTAAAGTGAGTCCATCAACTCTCAGTCTGTGTCTTGTCTCCTAAACGTGACCGTCTGTCAGTCTCAGGGACGTTGTCGTCCGCTGAGTGAAGACAGTAACTCTGAGCAGATGTGAACGAATCCACATGTTGCAGCAGCAGGATATACGAGCTGAACCTCACATGCTGCTCACATTATTTTTGTGAAACTGAAGTGAAACTAAAAGCCTGAGGCTGTAGATCAGTGTGACGTGAATCTGAGCTGCTGGATTAAATCTGTTTGGTCCAGTACGAGGAGCAGCTGACACACACACACACACACACACACACACACACACACACACACACACAGACGGATAATTTGTATTCTTGGCTGTAACACTTTCCATACTGTATTTATGTCATCCATCATGTCAGCGTGTTCTTTGTGTTTGGAGGTGAAGATGAAACCTGAAACCTGAACTCTTTCCTTTGAGCAGCGGTTGTTAGCCGAACGCTGCGGGCTGTACTCCAGACAAATCACCTTGAACATTGAGAAAACTTTGACCTTTTGGGAGCTGAAAGAGAGAAACATGTGAGCTGATATTAAAGCCAGAGTGCAGCAGAACAGCTGGAGGTTATTAGCTTGTTAGCTCGTTAGCTCATTAGCTCATAGCTCTGCCAGAGCAGAACACCTGTACGTGGTCATTACGTTATTGGACAGAGAGAAATCTGCACTTCATCAGTTTGTCCGAATAATGAAAGAAGAATATCAACAAAACCTGGACTGTTAATAACTTCTTATGCTCATATAATACTGTATATTTGTGCTTTAGTTTTGGTCGTCTTCCTTTTACAGTTTCTGTTTGAATCACTTGTTAAAATAACACTCAGATCATGACGTGTGTGTAAAGGTGTGGGCGACATATGGATCATACTCGATGTATTACAGCTTGTTCTACATGAAGTGTGTGACGTGACTATGTTGTAAACATTGAGTATAAATTATCACATTTGTTTAACCCAGTGGCACAAACATGATGCGTCACACACACTCCCACACCTATCCAGACCACTCTCTCCTGTGCAATAGTTTGAGGCTCCAGACCGCAAACATTTAGTTTTGTTTTGCGACCATGGAGCACCAGTGCAACGTGGAAATGTTTTTAACATATGAACTGCAGAGCTGTTTGTTTGTCTCCAGCTCACAGTGAATAAACACTCATGTGTAACGATGCTGCTGTGACGGCTTAACTTTCTGCTAACTGCTAAAGCTAACTGCTGCCCGGAAGCTTCAAGATAAGCTGGGTGCTTCAGAATAAAAGCACCAGTGGTTCCACTTTGATTTATTTCTTCACAACACCTTTTCATTTACCTTTATTTTACCAGTACTTTATTTAACTTTTTTAAAACAGTTATGTATTTGAAGTTCTTACAATAATACTTTATTTAACTTTGTTAGAAGACAATTTTATTCAGCTTTGTTAAAACACTACTTCATTTAACTTTATTATAATGCTACTTTATTTTATTTTATCATAACCATACTTTATTTAACTATTTTAAAACAGTACTTTATTTAACTTTTTTTTATAATTATACTTCATTAAATTTTGTTATAATGCTACTTTATATAACTTTATTACAAGAGTGCTTTACTTAACTTTGTTAAAACACTACTTTATTTAACTTTATTATGACAGTACTTTATTTAGCTTTAATATTACGGTGCCTTTTCTAGCTCTATTATAACTACTTCAACATTATTATGACAGTATTTTTATGTAATTTCATTATTCCACTACTTTTAACTTTTAACTTTATTACAATAATACTTTATTTAACTTTATTATAACAGTAATTTATTTAACTTTATTACTACAATACTTAACTTTATTATAAAAATACTTAATTTAACTTTATTTTAACAGTACCTTATTTAACTTTATTACAGTACTTTATTAAACTTTATTATGACAGCACTTTATCTTACTTTATGTACTTTATTAAAACACACTTTATTTACTAGTTTCGAATTATAGTAATCTACAATACTTACGTTTTAAGATATCGAGATATATATCATGTATTGCCATACAGCCTCAAGATATTGCAATATTATTCATAGGTCATATCACCCAGCCCTAAGTGTATATTGACTTGTTTTTTAAAAACAAACAAAAACAAAGTATTTCTCTGTAGTTTCAAAGTTACAGAGTTCATGGAGCAATAAGGACCATGTGCCAGAGATGGTGTGTGTCCCGGAGCACACACAAGTTTCTTATTTGCCTCCCCTGAGTATGTACGTGTTTTGACCAGCAACACAATGATAACCTGATTGATTCACAGCGACACAGTTCAGTGACAAATCAACTTCAGACCCAGTTTTTAAAAAGCAGCTGATTGATCACTCTCCAGTCTGGTACACTAAATAACACTCGACCAGATGTGTTAAAAAACAGCTGGAGCACACGGGTTCATATCAAACATGTTCACTGATAATGCTGCAGTCTAAACACACTGTGTTGTTTACTCCTGCCAGTGATTGACCTGTGTGTCAGAGATGTGTATTTGGCACTCGGAGGATATAAAATGGATGGAAATTACACACCTGGACGGCCAAAGACGTAGACAGCTGTCATATAATTGTGTAACCCATTTGGGGTTTCTCCACGCCCTTTAAAATACATAATTACACTTTACCCAACTTGAACTGACAACTTGACAGCTCTGTAATTGTTGGGGCTGTGAGAATCTGGGGACCTAACAACAAGGTCAAAGGTCACTGAAGGTTAAATAACTTCAGAGTAAAATGTTCTGGCAGTCAGTGTGCAAGACATTATAGGACCACGCTGACATTTTTGCATTTGTGACTACAGTCCGCTTTCTATGAAAATCATGTGGTAATGTTGCTGTGAGCAGAAAGCTGTCGTCAGAACTCTTCCTTGGTGCTGCATTCAAGTGCCTTTAGGAAACTTGGGAGTCAACTGCTAAACTTGTTTCTGTCTGCCTTCCAGGAACTTTAAATCAAAACAACTGGGCCAAGAAGTTTCCCTCCTGCAGCAACGCCAAGCAGTCTCCCATCAACATCGAGGAGAACCTGGCTCAGGTGAAGCTGCAGTACCAGAAACTGAGGTTTGAGGGCTGGGACAGTCTGACAACCGACAGGACGATCATCAAGAACGATGGCAAGACGGGTAAGGAGTGACTGTGACTGTGGTCGCTGAGCTAAAGGATTATTCTTAAATTATATTATCAGTACTTTTAATTAACAACGTAAAAACAGTGTGGTAATGTGAAAGGTGTGTCTTGCAGTGATCAACCAATGAAACTGCAGCTCCTCTTGACTTAACAGAGCTTTATACTGAGTTTCAGCTCATTGTATATCTGTGTGGCCACAGCTTTAGGCCCCCATCACACAGAAAGTGTTTTATCTTTTTGATCGTGTTTTTTGCGTAGCGAAGCGCCTTGCATTTCTGTGCTCTAGGCGCCTGGTGTTTTTGCAGGAGTGCTCTGAACTCCTCGAGTTGAAAAGACTCCAACTCAGAGTGGAAAAGCACCCCACGTCATCTCTTCTTTCATCATCTTTTTTCCCATCGTCCAATGGGATGATTTGAGAGGCGGGCCTTCTGTGGTGGTCATGACAACAAGTTTACAGTTGGTAAACAATGGAGAAGAAACTGGTGGTAGTGGTTACCCAGAGCTATACACCTTGATGATAGACAGCAAGTTGTCAAATTCCCCCCAAGTTGTCCCAAAATTTGCCTGGAAACGGCCATCATGGATCTGTGTGATCAGGGCCTTACAGTCCTGGTTCGCTGTCACCGCTCCCATAGTTTCATTTTCAGATAAAAAGCTAATAAAAGCCACTGTACACCACCTGCTCAGCAGCAAACAGCCGACAGACACAGTTAGAGAGTAGCTTGTGAACACAGTGGAGTAATAAGCAGCTAAAGAGAGTTGGTGGAGACCAAAATCAGAGCTGCAAGAGAGAGAATATTGTACTCACATTTATAAGGTGGACACAAAGACTCCTAGTGAATCATGTTGCTCTATAACTGCTGGATGTAGAAGTTAACAGCTGATTGCCAACATGTCAGCCCTCAGTATATTCAGACATGTATCTCCTAGAGCCGTAACATTTGGTAGGGGCTCATACAAAAAGGTGCATGACAGATCCAAGTGATTTAAAGGCACAAGCAGAATTCATATTTTTCTTTACTGGCCTTTTAAAATGGGAAAAAAGTGCAAAATGGATGGTTTTAGGGCCCCAGACATTCCCCTAAAGTATAAACATATGGGTGTTTCCATACTTTCCAACACATTCTCACTCACTTCGTCACATATAGATGTTTGGTCATGAACTTACCATGATGACATATAACTAGCAAGGTACCCCGGGTATGTGGTTGTTGACGCTCTGGGATGGCGTGTCAACTTCAGTCTGTTACATGTATTGTCCTCTTTCAAAATGCACTTCTGTTTTCACAGGAAATTTAACGTTTACATACAGTCTCTTTCAAAATAAAAGCACGACATTGGTACAACATGACAAATTGACTTTTTTTTCCTTCAACAACAAAGGCATGTGGTTATGTTTCGTCAACACACACATGTAATTTGGTTCTGTTAATCAATTCAAATTGTTTTAATGTGAGTTGTCGAGTGTTGGAGATATCACTGTGAAGGTTTCTGCCTTCTCTCCAAGACAATAGAACTAGATGTCACTCAGCTTATGGTGCTAAAAGCACCAAAAATACAACAAAAAAACTCAACATCAATGTCTCTTTCCAGAAATCATGACCTGGTTACTCAAGATAATCCACAGACCTTGTTGTGAGCAGTTTCATGTAGGAACTATTTTCTTTCTACCTAACGACACCATTAATATTAACACCTTGCACTGTTACAAGCATGAGCCATGAGTAGATGCACGCTTCCTTCTTCTTCCTTCTCTGATACGGCACCTCACACATACCCCCTGAGACCCATATGAGGACATCCCATTTTAGGTTTACTTGACCTTATACTTCATTCTACTTAACTAAGACCTGTCGTCTGTCTTGGTCTTATGCTTAAGGAATCTCCTTCAACACAGTAAATGAGTTAATGATTGTCCTCAACTAAGGACATCTTTTAAGGGATTCTGTGCAACTGTGTAAGTCCGTCAGCTACGGAGAAATTACTTGTCTAGTATTCATTTATTTATTAATTTATTGGCATTGCAAAGCTCCGCCTGTTTGTTTATCTTTGTACAGATGATTTCAGGGTTTAAAGATCAAAGTGCCATTTAGATCAATCTTGCGCATTTACATCATGAAATAGTATTTTTAACATGACTTATTCAGACTAATTAACAAAGGTATAGTAGCAGTCTGAAAACTAGTTTAAACTTTGTCTTACTGCCACAGTCTGCCACTGATACTGAAGGTACTTAGAGCTGTTTCTTATTAAGTGACAATGTTCTTTTAAAAAAAGTTTCCCCACTTCCTTCCCTCCCCCTTTTGTCCCTCCTGTGTCGACCTCCTGTTTTTCTAATGACAGTTTCTCCCAGATAGAAACTGAGCGACAGGGCCTTTTCTCATACAGTGGTGTCCTATTGTAAAGGATACAGTTACCGGTTTCTCATTTGACAGGATCGAGAGCCTTTTATATATTTCCTCTCTCTAAGTGGTGTGACACACAATAACCTACAGTGTGCATTCAAGGTAATTGTTAAGTGAAATTGTAGACAAGAGGGATCCCGCCTCGCCTTTCGAAAAGCCCCAAACAGACGAGTCCAGTGCTTCTTAGCAACGGGACTCTCAGCGAAATAAGAAGCACTCTGTTGTGGTTGTTGTTCGGCCGCCAGCTGCACCAAAGGCTTTTATTAATGGAGATGTTTGGTGGACAATCTGAGCACGATTCAGGCCGACAGT
Source organism: Cephalopholis sonnerati (assembly GCA_019142605.1). NCBI lineage: Eukaryota > Metazoa > Chordata > Actinopteri > Perciformes > Serranidae > Cephalopholis > Cephalopholis sonnerati. Next base: position 42,868,566 of record JAGQAX010000005.1, on the reverse strand, counting down.
ACTTAAACCTGTTTTTATCAGCCCACAAATGGGCCCGGCGTAGGTTCAAGGCTCAGACTGCCATCCATACACAGTCTTTCAAAGCTGCGGGGCTGTGAGGTTTACACTCTGCCACAAATGGAAGATTTCAGTTGTAGAGGAAGAGGTGATGGATGGAGCGTATGGATCCATTTGTGCCTTTTCAGACGAGGCAAACAAACTTGTCAACAGGAGTGAATCAGCGACAAGTTGAGTCAATATTTGCCCTACCTTGAGGGGATGTTAGGTTTTAGACAGGGTTAAAAGAAAACATAATGGAACATAAAACACACACACAGAGACCACAGACAACAAAGAGGACATGAATGAGGCCAACCACAAACACATCAAAGAGGTGGAGAGGATAAAAACCTACCGTGAGCTGAGAGAGTCCTTAAAGTGTTCAGCACATCGATGTTTCGGCAATAATACATTTTGATGATGTGTTGACATGAAAAATACCTATTATCTGTGCAAAAGATAGTCACATAACCATTTTGTTTTTAATGTAATGGACTGAGATGTACATTATAGCACAGAAGATGAAAGGACTGTGAAATGTTCCACCAATCGGACGATCAAAGAACATTTGAGGGGACCTTTTGTCAGGTCAGACAAAGACCGACCTGAAGAAGATCCCCTTGTTGATTGAATCATTGTTTGATGGTCCAATAAAGGTGTTAGTGGAGTACTGTGTGGTGTACGAGCCCTCGTCTTTTGATCCTCTGTACATTTATAATCCATTATTTCAGTGAGAGGTCATGCTGTGTCGTCTTTAAAGCTTTAAATGCAGTAGACAGATTTGAACTGGGTGGTAAAGCTTGTTCAGCCAAATTGGCAGAGGAAATGTTGACATTGTTCTTTTCTGCAAACCACAAATATGTTACATCTGTACTTTATGATATGGCAGATACATCAAAACTTTATGATTCAACAGCGCTGTGGTTAACATGTGGTTAAGTTTAGACACAAAAATCTGACATGTACCTCGAATGTGCTGTATCTCTAATCGGACATTTCCATTAGGACACTCACATGAAGTATATCTGGCACGAGAGCTGAGCTGAATACTCGGATGAAACGAGTATCCAATTCAGAATTTGTGCTTTTTACGAGTACAAGTATCGCACAGGTACAGTATCTGTACTTGTGATGAACTGTGATCAACAACAATCTGAAGCTCAATTCTGAGGTTGTTCTGTAATTTGTTTTCAAGTGAATAATAAATAAAGCAACTTCTGATCAAACCATATCAATATCAGGCTTAAAATACCATTTTCTGGTTAGGTCCCACCCACTTTGGATTTAAATTCCATACACTTCCTTCTTAAACCCCGCCCATTCTGAGTATAGCTACGGATACAAATAATTTAGTTTGTTTAACCCTTTGAAAGCTGAGCAAACTGGCTTGATTTCTTATAATAATAATAATAATAATAATAATAATAATAATAATTATAATTATTATTATTATTATTATTATTATTATTAATATTTCATTTTCCTTAGTTTTTATCCCCTAGTTTTTGTTTAAAAATAATCTTCTAAATCTATTACTTTTTTGGCAATGTATGTGACATTTCTTACAAATTTGCTCATTACCTTTTTTCCCCATGTTTTTAAAAAATAGTAATTAAAAAAAAAAATAATAATTTAATTTTTAAAAAATGTAATTATAATAATCATAAATGTATTTTTTCCCTAGCTATTTCTCCCCTAGTTAAAAAAAAAAAAAGTTTTCTAAATCAATTTTTTTTTTTGCAATGTATGGGACATTTCTTACCAAATTGCTCTTTGAAAAAAATGTAATTATAATAATTATTAATATCATTTTCCTTTAGCTATTTCTCTCCTAGTTAAAAAAAAAAAGTTTTCTAAATCTATTATTTTTTTGCAATGTGTGCGACATTTCTTACAAAGTTGATCATAGCCTTTTCTCCCATGTTTTTTTAAATAGTAATACATAAATAAATACACAAGGAAAAAAGTGCTTAAAAATTACTATAGTTCTGTACCAAAATTTTAAATATGTAATAATAATAATTATTACAGTTATTAGCGAGCTATATTTCTTATCTAGTTTTAGGTTTTTGGTTTGCTTTTTGCAATTTGTAGGACATTTCTTACCAAGTTGCTCATTGCCTTTTTTCCCCATGTCTCTGAAAGAAATCGCACCAATTTGCTCAGGGTTCAATGGTTTGACTTCTTGCAAAAGGCGTCTGAAAGCAGCACAAGAAAAGTGATGTCGCTCCAGGTTTCAAAGGGTTAACAAATACAGAAACAGATGTTTCGCTGGTCTTGAACAGTGGTCTGCAGCTTGGTGTCTGGGCTAGATGCCACAGCATCCACCATCCCCTCCACCTCCCTAAGTCAGCTTATATACATGTGATCACAACTACGTCACTTTAGAAACTTTGACATGATACAGTATGTACAACGTGTACAAATGTAATGTAATGTAATAATTTGTGATTTGCAAAAACGTTCTCCTCTAGCGACGGGGCTGAGTTTGTCACACATGATGGTTTAATTAAATAAAATACAGCACATTCAGAGTCATACATTTATTTGCTCATGTTTGTGTTTTTTTTAGTGGCGGTCAATGTGGATGGAGAGTTCTACGTCAGCGGAGGTGGTCTCAGGTCAAAGTTCAAGGTGGGACGCATCACCTTCCACTGGGGGCGCTGCAACGCCTCCTCAGAGGGCTCCGAGCACGGTCTGGATGGAGTCAAATACCCTCTGGAGGTGAGACGTCTCATTATACGTGCCAAATGTTGAGGTCACTTTAGATACTTTAGATATGAGGTTTATAAAGTCATAAATAATAACTCTCTGCTTTGCTCATCTTATAAGACATACTGGCTCCCTAAAATAGCAAAAGAAATATGTTGAGACAGTAGACTAAGAGCCAAAACTATTTTTCTTAGCTGGCGCAACACATTAGGAAAAACATCTTTGTGGATATGTTCCTCTCATCTACAACCTCTGAAAAGGACAATACTGGCATTAATTATCTCGCCACAGCTTCATTTCACTATGTTTAAATATCAAAAACAAAAAAATCAGTGTGTTAATGGAGTGATTTATTTACTTTTTACCATTATTTACCCATGTTTCTGTTTTTTAACGATGGAGCATTTGTATTTCTGTGACATATAACTCAATCCATATAATAGATTTATGTTTATACATTTAAAATGCACACTGTTTCTAACATATATCATTGTGAACTGTCACTGTCTATATAAATCCTACATGCTGTATATATTGTATTTAGACATGAATATATTTTCTACAACTTACTGAATGTTTTACAAGTTATATTAAGATGCAGTTTTAAGGTACAGCATTAAGTACAAAGTTTTTGACAATAATTATATGTGCTGTAGCTTCCATTTTAACTTTCACGTTTGTGTTTTCTCCCACAGATGCAGATCTACTGTTATGAGGCACATCGCTTTGGCTCTTTAGATGAAACCATCAAGGCCGGAGGCAGAATCACAGCGCTCGCCGTGCTGTTTGAGGTGTGCATGCTTACAGGGCAGACCATCATGTAGGCTACGCTAACGTCACTGAGATCAGTTTACAGGCTAGTTAAGTGTAAAGTGAGCATTAAAATGCAAATAATACGTTCCAGCCATTAAATTTGATTTAGCAGAGGAAGTAGTTTGTGGTGGAAAGTTAAAGTAGTTAACACAAGAGCCAGACTGTTTAGCTGCTAATTACATTCGTTAGCTAAACATAACCAGCTAAAACAGTTAAACGTAAACTGTTAGCTAACCTGAACCAGGGTGTTTAGCTGCTAATTATATTCAGTAGCTAAACCCAAACTGTTAAAACAGTTAAACCTAAATGTTAGCTAACTTGAACCAGATTGCTCCAACTGCTATTGCTATTGACCTGTTAGCTAACCTAAAATCAGTTTTGCGAGCTAAACGGCATCGTTAGCTTTGATTAATTAAACTAAACTTTCAGCTAAGCCTACAAACTGCAAACTTTTATTAGCAGTTTTAGCACAGCTAAGGTTAAAGTTTAAGTTTTGATCTCCTTCACACAACACACACGGAATAAATGTACAAATATTTAAATTAGAATAAATATGAAATATATACAGTTAATTATATACTGCACATATACTTATATACTGGTAAGTATAAATTGTATTCCTATTCATGGTGGAGTGCAGAAGACTGGAAGTGAAAGTATTTAGAGGTTTTTCACAAGTAAAACTAGGCCCAGTAATACTACTGTGTAGAAATACTCTGTAATAGTAAGGAAAAGTCCTGCATTCAAAATGTTTATTAAATTCTAAATGTATTAGAATCTAAATATACTTAAAGTACAAAAGTAAAAGCGTTCATTTTGCAGTAGATTCCTGTTCAGATTAATAAACGTTTTATTATTGGATCATATTTCTGATGCATTTACGTTGCATCTCTATTTGTATCAATAATTGGTATCACTAATGCTGCAGCTGGTAAAGGTGGAGGTAATTTTAATCCTTGAAAATACATCATCATCTAGTCACTGATTTATATTTTGTGTTAATAATCTGAATCTGCAAAATAGTAGAGTGAAAAGTACATTTCCCTCTGAGATGTAGTGGAGTAGACGTATAAAGTAACATAAAATACTTGAGTTAATGTACTTATTCATATTCCACCACTGAGTTTTAACAGTGAAATGTAATTATTTTTGATTGCGGATATGTCCTGAAATGTCAGTGTTAACCCTGCTGTGTGGGTTTACAGCAGTTAGCTCCGGGCTGATGGTTCAGATCTTCAGCACTCTGGCGGGGGTCTTGACTATGAGCATTATCTGAAAACACAGGAGTTTGAGTTCATTTCACAAAATCTCTGATTTGAGCGGCGTATCTGAAGTTCTAAAAGTTGGCAGGTTTGAAACACAGGATGACTTTATGGATGACTTTTTGTTGGAGAAAGATGGAAAAAGTTAGACTGAGGGAATGAATCAAAGTGTTGCAGTGTTATCAGCAGGATGCTGTAGTGATACCTCAGCGAGCGCTCTGCGTTTGAACAGTTTGATTCATATCTTGGCTGAGGATCATTGCCCGGCTCTCGTCTGTGTGTTTTCGTGTTCGGTGCCAGGGTTCGTACCGAGCGTCATGCATACTTTCACTGTGTTTTGCTTTGTGCAGTCGTGTTGCCTCCGGCCGGGTTGGCGTGTTGGAACTGACAGAGGCCGTGTTGGAACAAAACTCAGAGAAACGTCTGATGTGAAGCTGCAGGCTCTGTGTGTGTGTGTGTGTGTGTGTGTTTTGGGCTGCAGGTTGGGTGGAGAGCAGGGTGGGAAAACTACCAAACAACACAAAAGAGCTAGTAAATTTTGTTTTTGTGTGCTGCCAACCACCAACCAGCTTTCAAACTTTTTTAACTCTCCAACATTCATGTATACAGAAGTCTGGTGGCTTTGAATCTGGCCCTTTCACATGTCCTTCTGTACTGTCTCTTTACTTCGTCAAATACATTTTGCAAACTATTAAAAAAGTTGCACCATTAGCCCACTTATGTTCAGCTGAACACTTGCATGACCTTAAACTTTACCTCTCAGTAATATTTATGTGCTCAGAGGATGGAGTGTTGAAGGGTTTCTGTGCTGAACTCCTGTCAGACTGGTTTAGATGATGACCGCCCACTTTTGTGTTTCTGGATCTGACATCAAAGTCTGTTAATCTTCCTATGAAGCTTTTCATTATGCCCTCAGAGCCAGCATCAAGGAATCCACATGACCCTGCAGCGTTTTTACTTCAACCTGATTGAGATCTTACAGCTGCAGCTTCCTCTTAACTCAGTGATTCACTGACCAAGGTTGCTCGTATAGTTGCAGTTGCCAGGGAGGAGGTGAAAGATTGTAGAGCCGCTCAACTAATCTGAAAAAGTAGAAATTATGTTTGAAGCAAAAAAAATATCCACATATCAAGTGCAAAGGGCCTAAACAATTAGCTAGAATTGATAAAATACTGTCGTGGGATGTAATTAAGTACTGTAATCCAGCTTATTCCTAGCCCCCATGACGTCTTGTGTGCGCGACTTGCGGTGTTGAACCAAAACCAGCGATTTCCAATGGTAACAGTTTGTTTACAGTTTGTTTCCAGTCCTCTATTCTTCTTTCCAAGAGCAACTGGGAAATAAAAGGTGGAACACACCACCTGTTATAGCTCAAACAGGATCATGTGATCATACCTCTGCCATCTCTGACAGCCATCTCAAAGCAACCCAGCACGCTAACAATTAGCTCGCTTTGCTCCGTTAAATCTAGTTAACTTGAACATGTCCCGAGCTAGCTTAAGGTAAACATCTGCTCCTTCTAAAGATGATTTATGATCTCTGATGACTTATTAAGAGACACTAACACATCATTCAGTATTAACTGTAGCTCCATGTAAAGTGAATAAATGGGATGTTTCCCAGCTAATCCTCCGCTCGTCTGCGTTAACCACGCAGTTTACACGTTTTATAACTTGTGATTTATTACAAACTGTTGTGAGTGAAACATGAAGCTGAATTTAGCAGCAGACTTCAGTTATAGTAATATAAAGTAGGAGGAAAAGACATTCATGTGTTCATATGATATAAAGGAAGCAGGGTAAATCAGTAACACATTCTCAGCCCTAATGACTAAATACATATTTCACAGTTTATTTTCTAATGTAGGTTGAGAATGAAGTCAGACGCTTCCCTTCATGTGATTTTTAACATGTCTTACAGTCTGTTTAAGAATTGTAACCGTCAGAAGTCAAACCTGGTCTGTGTTAAACTCTGCAGGGCGTTTATTTACAGTTCCCATTCATCATTAAAAAATGAGACTCAACATGAGATAATTATGTTGTTCTCTCTCCACAGACGAGCATCGAAGACAATATGAACTTTGCTCCCATCATAGACGGCATCAGCAGCGTGAGCAGACATGGTACGTCAGTTTCTCCTTCTGTCTCCTCTCTCGCCTCTTCTTCTGTTGTACTAAAGCTGTCTCGTCTGCCGTCCAGGAAAGAGCGCCGAGGCCATACCCTTCGCCCCGCGAGGCCTCCTGCCAAACTCCACAGACAAGTACTTCATCTACAACGGCTCTCTGACCACGCCGCCCTGCAGCGAGACCGTCGAGTGGATCATCTTCAAGAACACAGTGGCCATCTCTGACGAGCAGGTGAGAGATGCGGCAGCAGTGCTTTTAGAAAGAAGCAGTCAGAAGCTGATTTCTTATTTACTTAATCTAATTTGCATAATTATAATCCAAACTTTAAGGGTGCTCTTATCTCTAAACAATCTGATAATCTGGGTGCAAAGTCCGGTGCAAGGGGCACAGGGGTTGTATTAAGTCCTTGAATTAATCAAAGGTGTGTTTTGGGTGTAACATGGGTGTAAAAAAAGCACCTGCACCTGGTGCATTGCTATTTACATGGTGATTTAGCAAACTGAGGCAGCGAGCCATTAACTGCAGAGAGTAAGAGCAGTAATTTCACTGCGTCAGATATCACAGGACACTGTAAAAAAATCTGTAGCTATAAACTCGACAGAGGAAACTAAAGCTAAATGTTTAGCTTCTGAAATGATCAATGAAGTAATGTTGCTCCTCGTGTGTAAAAGTGAACACCATCTCTGCTATGCTATGTTCACACTTTTAATATTTTTCTCATTAATGATGTATTATGTCAACATCCCCACCCCCCCGTAACATGGATAGGTTGTGTGTAATAAGCAGAGTGTAGGCACGTTGTGAATCCGCCCATGTAGGTACATATTACTACCTGAATAATGTGCCCTTCGAGTAGAAGGAAAGTGCTGCACCATCCTGACTTTAGACCAGGTTTTTGTTTGTCAGTGGTGCAATCGCTTTATGCTGCTTCAAAATAACAACACGCCAACAATGCACCTGATCACACCTCATTGTACAACTTACACGCACATAGGTGCACAGATGGGCACAATTACATATGCTACTTACACAACTTGGAAGATGGCTGTTAACAGTGACGACTGTATCAGTCTGAAAAATCGCAGTGACAGTTGCACTGTGCTTTGCACCTAGTGTAAGATAGGGCCCTCAAACTGTAAAGCAGAAATGAACTGCCGCAGAATGTTGGTGGTGTTGTTGTGTTAGATCAGTGGTTCCCAACCAGGGGGGTGGGACCCCCCCTTGGGGGGGCGCCAAAGAGCCACGGCAGGTCGTGAAGCCCTCTTGATTGTAAGGGGTGTAATAATTTTAATGTGTTGTGTGTCAAAATTTAATTAATTTATGTGTCAAAAACAAATAAATTTAAGGGTTATATTAAAAGTGCATTCATTTATTAAAAATATATAAATAAATTACTATAGAACATTTTTTGAATATGTATTGCGAGGATACCGGCGTGTGTAACGTGTGTACGGGGGCGCCAAAGTCTACAATGGTAAAGATATGGGTCCCTCAAGAAACCACTGGATTAGATTACACTATTACAAAAAAAAACATTTAAAAAAAAAAGGGGGTATTTTAATTTTATTTTTATTTTCTATTTTTTTTTTTTTATTTTAGTCTGAAGTTCTTTTTACAGTATTTGAAGGTTATCATTTTTTATAGTTTTTGCAAGTATTACATGACAGCTTATAACACATTTGTAGATGGCCGCTTAAAAGATTACCTCACTCATCAAAGAAGTGGTTTTCCACATGAATTTGTCTGGTTGATTCTCCTGAATCTCAATAACATAATAAAAGTGTGATAGTATTTTCAGAGATGAGTGGAGGCGCTCAATATTTCAGGATAGGTGGTGCACCCCCAAATAATATGTCATGTTAGTGATGGAAAATAACTAAATACATTCAGTCAAGCACTGTACTTAAGTACAGATCTGATGTAATTGTTCTTTGTTTCCAAATGCTGCAACTTTTTACCTCTACTCCTCTACATTTTAGAGTCACATACTGTACATTGTACTCCACTACATTTATTAAAGAACTTACGTTATTAAGGAGAATCTGATCAATAATGAAAATCTATTAGATAGAAAATGAACTTGGCAACCAGACCAGGTGTCTAGTTGAGACAGACTGTGATGTTTCCACTAGTGAAAGGTGTTCATACGCCAGAGCACGTGTAGGAAAAGAAAACTAACTAAGAAAACAAACCATTCATCTGCTGTAAATAAATTGAGCCAGGGAGTGTTCCTCCGAGCTGTACACAGGGTGGGTTACCTCTAAAATGTTGTCAGATAAGTTTGAACCACCGGTGTGGTCCTTTAAGAAGCAGACGTCGGCTTTGGGTCTTTTGTTTAAGATGAAAAGACACAAATACAGAAATGTCTGTAAATAAGCTTTTAGAAAAACAAGGAGCTGAAAGAAGGAATTATCATACCAGAGCTCAGAAAACACTCAAGTGATGGGTGAGGCAGCGAGACAACAGGCTGTCAACACTGTATGTGTGTGTGTGTGTGTGTGTGTGTGTGTGTGTGTGTCCATGTCATTCAGCTTAAATACCGTAAAGATCTTTTGTGAGCTGATATTTGTTTGATGTAATGACCGCTTCTGTACGGCTGTCAATCACTCTCAGCCTGGGGCAATCACACACACACACACGCACGCACACACACACACACACACACACACCACACACACACACACACACACACACTTGTACAAACATGTGGAAACACACTGACAAAAGAGTTTCAGTAGAAATGCTCTGGTGTGACGCCTGCTGAGGCTCAGACGTCATATTCATTCACTCTGAACACACAGCTGTCAGAAGGCAGGAGGCCTCACACACACACACACACACACACACACACACAATCACACATTTAATCCTGCATGGCCAAAACAACACATGCTCATGGATTGTCTTCTTTCAAAATACACTTCTGTTTTTACAGTAAATTTAACATTTGCATACAGTCTCTTTCAAAATAAAAGCACCACGTCACTACAGCAACTCAGAAGATTTTTTTCTCTCCAACAGCAAACACGTAGTTAGGTTTAGGAACAAAGAACAGGGTTTGGCTTTAGAATCTTACCAGAAGTGAACACTGCTCTCCCGGGTGAAAGTCAGTGTTTGTTGGACCCATCCACCACCACTCCCGTCCGCCCTACTTGGGACTTTCGCTGCTGTAACTTTCATCCTTGTCCTGCCACATCACAGCACCATTAAACTATAATGGTAACCAATCGCATATCATGCCGACGTTAAAGGACTGCTTTTTTTTTGTCAGTGTCTGGCGCTGCAAGTCACTGTCCACGTGCCAGATTTCAACGACTTCGGAGTGAGACTGGGTCGGCCAAAACATACAACTTTCTGCTCTCACCCTGCACAGTTTGATAGACCGGTCATGATGTGTGCTCACAGTAAACACAGGACCCCAGATTGATTTTATTCTCTGACAACTTCAACAACATTTATTAAACGAGACCAGAACAAAGGAGAAAGGCAGCGTCATTTTGCACAACTATAGGTAACTATAGTTACAGTTATATAGTTATATAGCGCAACTATATATATATAACAAAAAGCAACGTACTATATATTATACTGAGCTGCAGGCTGTTGGAAGATGTGTTTGGTCTGTGTGTCGTAGTTCTGTCACAGCACAGTTTCAACTGCACATGTAATAAATATACTGTTATAATATTAAAACGAGTTCAATACAGCTTATAGTGGATCTTTTGACAGCAGCTATGAAAACAGGACCAGAAGTGACGACATAATCGTCATCTATCATCCCATCCTACTGGCCCATATTAGTGTTTGAGGTTTCTACGAACATGTCTACATGCATAGGTTAGAAAAACACATTATGTCTTTCTCCTTGAGCCCCGCCCCTACTGAAAAAGCCCACCCTGCTCTGATTGGTCAGTGTGTCCAGGTCTTCCACATCTGCGCTCTTGGTGACTCTGAACTGTCGTTGTATCTGCAGGAATTTGTGTAACGGCACTGTAGTAGCACTTTCTGGTTTTATTGAGTGTAGTTGTGACGTCACAATTTGACAGAGGTTCTAACAGCTCGTTTAAAGGCACAGTGTCTGAGTACAGACTTAAAAGCATTTTGATACTTTCACAGTGTTTATACAGCACCTATACCTTCTGCTGTTTTTACCGTCTTTTCTTAAAAAACCTATAAAGTCGTCTTTGTGCAGCACTTTGCATTGAGCACTTTGATTGGCTGTTAAACACTACAGGAAACAGTGATGTCACCGCTAAAATAAGACATATAACACTCTCCATCGCAGCGACACATATAAATAAAACTGACACATTTACTATAATCTGATTTTTGCAGTGGGACCTTCAATCATTCAGGTAACTAAACAGGTGACAGATAACAGTGTCTGACCACACCCAAATATAAATGGGTGTTCACCCCAAAATGAAAAAAAAAAAACATATTTTTCTTCTTACCTGTAGAGCTGTCTATCAGTCTAGATTGTTTTGGTGTGAGTTGCCGAGTGTTGGAGGTATCGGCCGTAGAGATGTCTGCCTTCTCTCCAGTACAATGGAAATAGATGGCACTCAGCTTGTGGTGCTCAAAAAATACATTTGACAATTTCAGCAGCAATGACTCTACCCTGAAATCATGACCTGGTCGTTCTAGATAATCCACGGACCTTGTTGTGAGCAGTTTCATGTAGGAACTATTTTCTTTCTACTGAATTACACCCACCGACCAGATCACTGAGCAGAAGGCAGTGTGTATCGGCTGCTAACTCACCTAGCGCCAGTGAGCTAACGTTACAGCTCAGCTGAGTAGGACACCATTAAGGTTAGCATCTCGCACCGTGTCAAGATCAAGCCTTTTATCCACGAGTAGATGCTCCCTTACTTCTGCACAGTGATATGGCACCTCATACATATGGTAATGGTCGCCACTCTCACTTGATCTCACACATATTTAAGGTTTTGGAAACATTACTCATGCTTGGTATTAATGCTGATGACCAGAAACAGACTCTGTTTCTTATTTACTTCTTTTTTATTCTCCAATTTTAGCAGGTTTTTTTTGTCAGATACCTGAAAATGTATAAACACCAATAACTGCTCTATCAGAGAGAAAGAATTAGCCAGCTTGTGTGCATTATCCTGCTGCAGGTCTTCCAGGTTTCTCCAGACCTCAGTGACGTGTCTCAGCTAGGTCCACATTCCAGCTCAGGTTGGCTGCCAAACTTTAATACTTTAAAGTCACGACTTTAACAACCACAAATGGCCTTAATGGGCTCCGAGTGTGGCTGTGCTGCAGTGTTGACTCTGTGTGAGTCAGTGTTGTGTAACCAGAGGGGAAGTGACTCACCTGAGCAGGTACGGAGGCAGCCCGCAAATGAAAGGACGGCTCCTTCACGCCCATTCACTTTGAAACTGCTCAGAGAACTGACGCTGTGTTCTTTGTTTTATTGTTGCAGACATTTAGCATTCTTCTATTGTGTATTGTTTTTGGATAAACAGACTAATATGTGTTCAGAAAGTTCTCATACATTTGTGTTTAGATAGTTTTCCAATTGCGTGGTTAAAAATGTAATTAAATTACTTTCCAATTTGTTGTTGCAGGAGATTAGAGAACTAATTGATGTGGTGCTGGAAATGATGAGTAGAGTAATACCTTAGCTGATGTACATGAAATAATTGACCATCGCTTTGATAATGAATTAACTGCTTCATTCATTTGTCAATCAAAAACTCAAAACATTTCCTGGTTGCTGCTTTTCTCTGTTTTACATCCTTGTACACTTTGTTAGATCTTTGGGTTTCTGACTTCTGGGTAGTGACTGAAAGAATGAGATCGCGGATACAAGTGGCCGAAATGAGTTTCCTCTGTGGGGTGTCTGGGCTCAACCTTAGAGATAGGGTGAGGAGCTCAGACATCCGGAGGGAGCTCGGAGTAGAGCCGCTGCTCCTTCATGTTGAAAGGGGTCAGTTGAGGTGGTTCAACATCTGATCAGGATCCTCCTGGGCGCCTCCTGTTAGAGGTGTTCGGGCACATCCAACTGGTAGGAGGCCCCAGTGCAGACCCAGAACACGCTGGAGGGATTACATATCTCATCTGGCCTGGGAACACCTTGGAGTCCTCCAGGAGGAGCTGGAAAGTGTTGCTGGGGGAAGGGACGTCTGAAATGCTTTGCTTAGCCTGCTGCCCCCGCGACCCTGCCTCGGATAAGTGGTTGAAAATGCATGGATGGAGAACATGAGGTCGTCATGGGTGTTACAGTGTTAACTTTCATCCTTGTCCCTATGTTTCCCTGACACCACCGGGTGCCGTTACACTACAACGGCAACCGGTGCGTATCATGCTGACACTAAAGGATGCCTTTTTTTGTTGGTTTCTGACGCCGTAAGTCACTGCCCCAGCACTGGATTTCGACGAGTGAGTCTGTGCTCTTCTTGCTACTTGCCAAGAGTAACTTTAATAAATATTTATCTTTGTGTGGGACAGTTTCAGGTATTTTTCCTAAGTATATGTAACAAATGAGTAGACTAAATCCATCCCTATTGTCTTATAAATCTCAGCTGTAATCTCTGGCCAATATGTTTGTATTTTTGGGCCCAGAAAACATGGTAATGATTGGTCAGTGAGGTTCTGCATTGCCTCCAACTAAAGCCTCGACTCTGTAAGCCTGTTTGCAGTGCTGTTAGTCTCGCAGTGATACGTGACTGTGACATCATAATGTTTTGCATAAAACACTTTTCTGGCCATTATTACACATCATATCTCAGGAACAGAAGGGGAGACATTTGGTCAGATACTGAATTGTTGACTCTAATCTTGAAACTGTGCTGACTGTATGGATCTTCTGTGTATGAAGCATCCATGTTGTCACAGACATGAATATAAACTGTCAGAAAACTTGACAGGTACACGTAGGCATACAACCGTGGGGCAGTAATTCAAGTTTTGTTGGAGCTGACAGTGCTGACTGTGCTGTGTATATTGTTTTGTTGCAGCTGGAGATGTTCTGCGAGGTGATGACGATGCAGCAGGCCGGATACGTGATGCTGATGGACTACCTGCAGAACAACTACCGAGAGCAGCAGCAGCAGTTCATGGGTCAGGTGTTCTCCTCCTACACCTGGCACCGAGGAGGTCCTCACCCCAGGTACGCAACCAGATATCCTGCACTAACGTTTATTTCACAGTCTGCAAGTGCCACTTTATCATGCTGTACTGGTGCAGCTGCAAGCAGGGACTGCTATGACAATACCTGCTGGTGCATTCAGGGTCACTCTGACATTCTATATATTCAAGAGCTGCTTGATAAGCAGCTATCGTTTGCCATCAGTCGTCGCCGTCAGTTTAATAAAATACAGTTTTGTCGATTCTTTTGTGGATTTCTATTTCCACTAAAACAGCTCACGAACATCTGAGTGTCCCTGAATGCACCATCAAGGAAAGTTTTGAGAACAGTCCCTGCCCACTGGAGTCAGGATAAGAAAATATTTTATTGTTAAACATAAAGGAATCCGTCTTGGTGGTTTGGTTTATATCAGTAAACACAGTGCAAAAGTCAAGAGACGTAATATATAAAAAAGAAAATTTTACGATAGAAAATCTGAAATAACTATAGTGAATATGTAAAAATAGAACTGGCTGGCTGGTTCCAGACCTGAGTGTGACCCCGAGTATGAAGAATCTCAAGTCTAAGTGGATCACAAATGATGTGGGAAAAAAATGACAGAGGGACAAGAATAGAACTCCAGTGACCCAAATAAAATCTCAGTGACAGCGAGAGGAGGTCAGCTTGGTTACCCATTGATTTCAACACTGGTTACATTCGATGATGAGTAATGAGGTGATATTGATTCGTGGTTTTTGGGAGAGTTTGTCCTGACGTTAGAGACCAGAAGACTGTTCGGTGTTTGTTCACAGCTCAGAACCTCCACTCTGACAATTTACCTTAAAGAACAGTTTGTAAATTTTGTGACTTATTTTGTCCTTTGATGCAGTTACACTCTCAGATTATTGTATTTTTATCTCAATTTTTGTACTTTTATTTATTTAAAAACCAGCGATGGAATGTAACTAAGTACATTTACTCAAGTACAGTTTTGAGGTACTTGTACTTAACTTGAGTATTTCCATTTTATGCTACTTTATACTGCTACTCCATCACACCTCAGAGGGAAGTATTGTACTTTTTTTCTGCACTACATTTATTCGATAGCTTTGCAGAATCAGATTATTCATACAAAATATAATAAGCTAATAAATGATGATCCACCCAGCAGTACATAACGTTAGTATGATGAGCTCAACCTTTACCAGCTGCAACAGTAAGGTGATTAACACATTAATGCAGACGATAATATGATATATAATGTCCTGAAATGGGCCATTCTGCATTATGAGTACTTTTACTTTTGGTGCTTTAAATATATTTTGATGTTAATACATAGTATTTTTGCTTAACACTTTGATACCTGGGCAAATTGGCTTGGTTTCTTTCAAAAACATGGGAAGAAGTGAATGAGCAATGAAAGAAGAAATGACTCAAAAATATCTAAGAAATTAGTAAGAAAAAAAAAAGAAAATTAAAAACAAAAAAAAATTGTTTAAAAAAAAAAGGAAAAAAGAAACGAAAGACAAAAACAAAAAACAAACAATGAAATGACCTGGAAAACAAAAAATGGTAATTCTGTAACATAATTTTAAACATATGATAATGATAATTACAAATTACAGTTTTTCCTTAGCTTTTTCCCAAAAATTATTTTCTAAATGTATAAATTTTAGAGTGTATGGAACATTTCTTACCAAGTTGCCCCTTGCCTTTTTACCCCATGTTTTTGAAAGAAATTGCACCAATTAGCTCAGGGAAGGTTCAATTGTTTGTAGTGATGAAACCAGTGGTGCAAATGAGGTATTTCTTACAAAATTTTGTACAATTCTGCGCCTATCTGAATATTTTAATCTCGTAAAAAAGAGGCAATCTAACAATTTTCACTCCTATATATATATATTTTGGGAAAATTACTTTTTTGACTACAGCACATGTCAATGAAATAAGCAGCTGGTGTCGTGTAAGCCCAACCTGTTCTCAGTCCAAAGTCATCAAATACTGCTGTTTTGTCATTGATTTCCACGTCAGACTACATCAATAGAATAAAACGAGAATAGAATTAGAATAAACATAAGAAATGCATACAGTTATGTGCATCGTATGTTTAATAAATATAAAGATTTAAGAGGTGTTGTGAGAATAAAGTCGTATATTGAAAAATATTGCACAGCTGAATAATGTCACAGAGCCTTGCATCAATGAGTTTTCAGGTTTAATGTGAATACGTACTGTATGTGGAATTTTTCATTACTCCGTATTAGGGAGCATCAAAATGACCTCTGCGTTTGTATATACAACAATCCAACATGGAGACAAGAGGTAGAAAAACTGGCTCATTTTAGTGGGAGCCACCATCACCAACATAATTTTCTAAATTTTTTGCAATTTGTGGGGCATTTCAGGTGTCTGAAAGCAGAAAAAGAAAAGTGATGTCGTTCCAGGTTTCAAAGGGTTAAATGGGTCTGTTTTTGAGGATTAACTCAAGTTTTTCTGTCAGATTATGGCTATGGTAATATTTCACTGATAGTTACTCATCATTGCTGTTGAACTGCCATAAATCAAAGTGTCACGCAGGTCTTAGAGGTGTAACGTTGGTACTTTACCACAGTGAGCAGATCAACAGGTGAATAAATGCTCCTGTCATGTTAACACATGTTCTCCAGGCTCACTCTGCCCTCTAGTGGTTAAACTGGACGACCACAGATGTCCTGCTCACAGTGTTTGTCTCTGTATTTTCCTGGGTGGGGAACATGCATTATCTGATTTGTGGTTAAATATAGTTTATCGCGTGTGTGTACACCGCAGGTTTTATCAGCACTACAGCAGCTCTGACACACAGGCGTGACATTTTCCCTTTGATCCCTGAGAGAGGACAAAGGTCAGAGGTTAGTGAGAGCAGAGGCTCAGCTCAGAGCCATTAGAGGAGGAAATGTGTCATTGTTTGTCTATTATCATCCACCCTCAGCCATTTTTAATCTGAGATAATCCAGACCTCAGAGTGTCTGTCATCTGCTCCTCTAATCTCAACTCTGACCCAGAATCAGTGTGTGAAGGAGACTCTTTAAAACACAGGAAGGAACAACATCACAAGCCCCCGTCAACATCACCTGACTTCTATTATATCGTCTTCTAAATCAATATAGATTTTATGTTTAATTTCTTATACATATCAGGCTCGCAGAATCAAATCACTCTCAAAATGTATCTTAAAAAAACGTTTTCATCTGTTCCTGGTTAAACCATGTAAAACATTATTATTGTTATTATTATCATTATTATTATTAATAATAATAATAATAATAATGATGAATAATACCATTGTTGTTGTTGTTACATTACTGTCAAAATCATTTGATTTACAACAACATTGATCAGTCTTAGGAACAGTTGTTCATGTTGTTGGTATAACAATTACTTTCTATTTAAATTTGAACTGTATACTTCTGTGGTGAGAATTTTTTCTGAATTCTGGTATTTAAAATGTATTAACAATTTTGACAATTCTATGTCCTCTGGCTATGGTTTTCATGTAAGCCTGTACAGGTTTCTACCACACCCTCACATGCACTTTTTTATACTGTTTATTCTTTGTTTTGTATTTATGTGTGTAAAAGAATAAAAGGTAAAAGAAAAAAATAAGTCTGTGAAACATAGTATGAATATCGACGGTTCTCATACTGTTTACGTTTGCTTATCTTCTGTAGAAAAAAATGCAACTGGATGGACAGTCAAACTTTTATTTTACTTATTTCCATTTTCAACATCCATTGAAATAAATGGTTTAAAGTTTCAGTCATAGAAATCAAACATTTGTTCAACCAAAACAAAAAGTCTGTTTTCATTTCTTTAAGGCTCATTGTGACTGATAATAATAATAATTCTACAATAACATGATTCTATGAAGCTGAGATATTTTCTGAGACAGTTAATGTTGTAAAATTCACTCGTGCCAACGTAAATTAAGATTTTAAATAATGTCGCTCGATGCTTTAGGGGTTGTGTTGTGTTTTGTTTATGGTGCTGTGTTGTCTGCGGGTGTTGTGTGCAATATGTGAGTGGCTGATGTGACTACTGCTATGTGTAGTGTGTGTTTTTATGTTTTCATGGTGTATGCTTTTCATTTCTTCTGGATTATTATTGTGAGGCAGCGATACTTGTGCAGCTCCTGAGTCCAAGACAAATTTTCGTATGGGGACAATAAAGTTTATCGTATCGAATCAAATCGTATCATATTATATTGTATCGTATCAAGTCATATCATACCGTATCATCTTGTATCGCACCATATTGCAGCGTATGGTATTGTATCGTATGGTACTGTATCATACCATATCGCATCGTATTGTATGGTATTTTATTATATCGTACCATATGGCATCGTATCGTACCATATCATATTGTATGGTATTGTATTGTTTTGTATCGTATCATATCATATCTTAACGTATTGTGCCTTGATGCATCGTATGGTATGGTATGGTATGGTATGATATTATACTATAAAAAAGTAATACTGTTGCAGCCCTAGTCAGCAGGTACTCGTGACTCTGGGAGTGAAAAAATTTGAATTGAAAGGATTTTTTTTTTAAACCTTTTTTTAATGTATTCATTTGTTCTTGTCTGTGTCCCTCTGTCAGTGTGCAGTTCGGAGCCGGAAAACATCCAGGCGGTGCCCTACAACCTGAGCAGCCTGCTGGTGACGTGGGAGCGGCCCCGGGCGGTGTATGACGCCAGCATCGAAAAATACTCTGTCACTTACGGACTGGCCGATGCAGAAGACGCTGCCGCTTCCATATACCTGACGGATGGGGACCAGGATGTGGTGAGCGGGAGAGTTCATAAAGCCACTGGTCTACCAGCTCTATGAGGCCTGAAAACAGCTGCCATAAAGTTGCTCATTGTCAAGCATTGATTATAAAGCCTGACAAAAGTTCCAACTATTAAACACCCACAGTCACTCAGTAACACACTGAGCTGTCTTTAGACGAGATATTTCTGTCGCATGAGTTTCTGTAAAAAAAAAAAAACATTTACCACAATCCAGAGCTCGGGTCAGCCAGTCTGGTCCCGTTGGTCAGTGTTTACTTCTTCCAGTAACACTGGCGGTCCCGGAGAGTGAGTGACCTGACATGGTGCGTTGGTAAATTCAGTCTGACGCTCTACACTAAAATGAGAGCCCTGTTGGTGGAAGAAACGGAGCCTTATATTTCTACATGAATGAACCAACGCTTAAGTTAATCACACATTCACTCCGCTCGGCGCTCTGCTGCTCCGTCTCCACAGACAGAGTGTCCAGAGTGCGCTCTGCCACTCTGAGAGTGCGCTGCTCTGGATAACCCAACGCTACATTCAGACAGCGCCCCGAATGTACGAACGGTCCAGTTTGTGTCAGAGTGCGCTCCGACACTTGGAATGAGTATTTCTGAACGCACCACTCACATCATCTTCCTCCATTGTCTAAAACAAGCCAACAGAATTTGCTAGATAGCGCTAGCTAATGTCTGTGGAGAATTGTTTTGCCTCCAGCTAGCCCTGCCCACCAAAAAAACATTGTAACGGTAAAAGGGTCTATAAAAGTTAGCTCAAACCAGCTCTAGAAAAAAATCAGCCTGTAGTTGATGGTGTTATTAGGTCAGTTGTTCTTCAAATATGATGTCATTTATTCTCCTTCCACCAGGGGGCGATACTCGATGACCTGTTAGCCAACACCAGCTACGTGGTCCAGGTGGTGGCGGTCTGCACCAATGGTCTGTACGGACGTGTGAGCGACCAGCTGTCGGTCGCCATGCCCATCGACGACCCCGGTAAGAGCGACCGTGCCCAAGACTGAGCGTAGAGATGAACTGTACAGATGTTTCTTATTACACTACTTTTTTTTAAAGTTAAGTTGAAAAACTGAAAACTAGTTCTCTGGCTTTTAGAGCGGAACATTGAGACTTAAAAAAAATTAAAGACAACGACTAAAATCTATGGATGCCCATTCCCGACAGGAAAAAAAAAGATTAAACATTTACAATGGCAAAAATAAAAATTTGATTTGAAAATAAGTTTCACTAAGTGTAAATTATGACATTTAGAGTAAAAATTTAGAAATATTTAGTCAAATTTATGACATACTAAGTCAGACTTTTAAAATAGTAAGTTTGTATTATGAGATAGAAAATCAAATGTGAATTTCTAAGTTTTGAGATAGGTTTTTAAAAATGTTTTATTAGTCAAAATTTTGGCAGTTTCATTTACCTTACTATGTAATCATTGTTATTAAATATCTCAAAATTCTATGATAAGTATATTAGGATTTTTTTCCAAACTTTGTCAACATTTGGTCTTTTTATCTCATACTCATGGCTTACTAGTCAATACTTTTTACCAAACAACTTAAAATGTTGTATTTTGGATTTATGATCTCATAATTTTGATTTATATCCTTTAATTTTTTACGTTAAATGACAAAAAGTTTACAGAGTATGTCCTTAAATCAGGATTTTGATTTAGTTATTTACCCTAATTATACATTTTGATTTATTATGATTATTTTTACTCATTTCACAGTTAACTTTTTTACTGTCAGAAATGGGCATCCATATTAAACAATAGTGACTCCAGATAACTAAAAGTTTTTAAATTTACACCTAGACGGAGAACCTGTAACACAAAGACTCGAAGCATGCGGAGACTGCAGCCTTGCTAATATCAAAAGTGAAAAAAACACCCTCAACAATTATTGAATTATGAGGGAACAAATCTACTGGTTAAACTTACAGGAGATATTTCTGATATGGGGTTAGTGTTAGTGGTGCAGTTAACGTCGCTTCTTACTTGTTTTCCTTTTCTGGTCTTGTGTTTTATCATCAGCCACATTTCTTTTCTTTTAGAGACATTTCCATCCTCCCACTCTTCCTCCCTCTGAACCCTGAATGAAACAACCAATATATATATTTTGGTTTTTCTTACTCTTCACCCTCCCTAACCTTCACTCTGGGGTATATATTCTGTGTTTTGTTGGGATTTATTCGCACACACGCAGTGCTGTTGTTTGACTCGTCTTTTTCTACGTGTTTAACAGTTTTACATGTCTCTCTGTGTGTACTCTTCAGATGTGCTTTCTCTATATATTTCTATATCTCTAAGATGAACATGCTTGGTTTGGGGTCATTTCCAAAGTCGCCATCTTTGTTTTGTTGTCATTGTGTGGCGTTCGCTCCATCTGCCTCTCACAGTAAGAGAAATGTTTGCATGTGTGTAACATGGACTGGAACTATAATCATAGTAACTTTGTATTTCAACTGAACTTTATATTAAATAAACTAATATGTCTTGTGACAAAGAAAAAAAACATTGCATCCTATTTCAGTGTCAGCTTGCATGAATGGGTGATATTCTGCAACATCTTGTAGGTTTACGTCACTGATTTTTTTTGTGTCACCATTGTCTGTAGCATGTTGGCTAAGCTAATGTTACGGTCCTATCTTAGCTGCACCTTTAAATGTCACAACTCTCCAAATATTCCACAAAAGTCCTCGTGTGAAATGACAAGTAAAATATTGCATGACGGTAGCTAACACAAAGGCTTTTGCTAGCTTGAGCAGGCGTAAAGATTATAACTTTAGCTTAATGGTAAAACAGTTTGGCTAGCTTAACACTAAAGCTGGCTAGGTCTAAAGCTGTAATTATTTACAGATTAAACTATTAGTTGATCAACAGAAAATTAAATATATGATTTTGTTGATTGATTAATAAATATTTAAATAGAAATAATACCTCACGTTTGCTTGTTAGACATATATTAATGTCAAGACATCACATTGGGTTCTGGTAGCTATTACTGGACATTTTATCAATGAAATTATTCAGTTACAGACATAAATGTATCAATATAACATTAAATCATTACGTGAGGTCATTTGCATCATTAAGAGTAATCATATCTGTCTCATAAATAGCAATTAATATTTACTTGCCCTTTAGATTACTTGTTTCACTTAGCATACTTTTTGCAAAGGCTAGCATCAAGTTATTTATTATTTGAATATTACTTAGCGGTCTAATTTGAATAAGTGTAAATAAGTTTTGAATACAGTATTTTCAGATGTAATTTGAATAATGAGCCAAAGAGTAACTTTAATTTTATAAATAATATTAATTAATAATATTTTGAAATGGTTAGCTGTACCATGTACAGTGCCAATATTTATATTTTTATGCCCCACGATAGCCATGGCCGCATTATGTTATTGGATTGTCCGTTTCTTCATCCATCCATGTCCGTCCATTCCGTCAAGAACGCCTTGAGGGAATTTTCTTAAATTTGGCACAAATGTCCACTTGAACTTGACGATGAACTGATTAGAGTTTTGGTGGTCAAAAGGTCACTGTGACCTCATCTTGTTAACAAAATATCTTAAAAACACCTCAAAGAAATTTCTTCAATTTTGGCACAAATGTCCACTTTGAGTCAAGGACAAACTGATTAGAACTTGGTGATCAAAAGTCAAAGTCACTGTCACTGTCAAACATCAAAGTCATGGTTGCATGGCAGCTGCCCTGACAACCACCTACCCGAAAGAGCATTCTCCAAAGAAGTAAAGAGTTCCTGAAGTCAGCTGCTGCCGCTACAGACCAGGGGTCTCATTTATAGAGCAATGTGTAGGATCCATATTAAAAAATATACGTACAGTCAAAAGCCAAAAATGATGTGCACCAAAAAATATTTGACAGCATTAGGCCTCCACCTCACCATCTGCGTCGATCACAACTTTTGCGTGGGAAGTGGCTTACACCTCCTTCAGGCCTCTTTTTGTGCATACGCCACGTTTATAAATGAGACCCCTGGTCTGTTGCATTCACATGAACGCTGTATTTCAAGAACACCTTTGGGGACTTTCTTCAAATTTGGCACAAACATCTACTAGGACTCAGTGATGAATTGATTAGAGTTTAGCGGTCAACAGTCAACATCACTGTGACCTTGCATCTGTCTCATTCTTGTGAACGCTGTATCTCAAGTACACCTTGAAGGAATTTATAAAATTTGACACAAACATCCATTTGGACTCAAGAATGAACTCATAAGAATGTGGTTGTCAAAGGTCAAGGTCACTGTAACCTCACAGAACATCAGATCAATTTCAGAGCGAAACTAAAGATTGTTTTTACTATCAGTTAATTTAAAAAGCATTTATTTTTGATCTATGAAATGTCAGTGTTTAAATTAATCTAAAATAAGTGTCACCATTTACAAGGACCCAAAGATTATTTACAAGATTTCAAACTCATTTCAAAACATTTAATTTTAAAAAGTTTTAGTGTCATAATTTTTTAAAGTAGCACATGCAGATTTTACCATTATTGAAGCTGTAACATTTTGAAGCTGTAAATATTTGTTTTGTTTTTTTTTAACAGCTGAATAAAACTTAACCTGATTATTAACCTTCTGTTGATCAACTAATCAAATTACGTGTTTTTTGCCTCTTATTTTGATTTTATTCATCAAATACACCTCAATAAGAGCTCTTCATTGATAACTCAAAGTTAGTTTTAGCCGCTTACGTCCTTTTGTTCCAAACCCCGAGTCATCTCCCTCAAACCCAGTTCATTAAACTTGTAAAACCTCACCTCATGCTTCACAAACCAGTTTGATCTGGTCTCCATGATGTGTGACTTAGCCTCAGACAGGTAAGAGCCACACCACCACCTGCCCCACTGACATGCCCGCTGTGTGTTGTGCGTCTGAGCTTGGTGGCATTTGCAAATAACTCTTTTTGTGAGTTTGTTTTATCCCTCTCTGGTGACAGACGGGTGGAGTTTGAATATCAAAAAGTTCAGACAAATTACAATAAGTTCAAATTACTTTTCTCGGCTCGTCTTGTTTCACAGGAAGGATGAAACAGAAAGAAAAATGATTAATTGCAAATGCTTTTTGTTAAAGGTTTTCTGTTTGCTCGTGTCTTTGGGGAGTCCATGCATGAAAGTCCAAATGTGTCTGATGTGTTGCATGCAAGCGTTTGTCATCATGTGATTTTGTGTTTATCATGGAGCCAACATACTGCTTGAAGTGATATCTGCAACCTTTCCCTCTTTGTCTCCTGCTGTCATTTCACACATTTACATCCACCATGACCACATTCACTGTCAGATTTCATTATGCAGAGTTTTTTAGGTTTAGAGTAAACATGACTAAACAGAAAGTTTATTTTTACATTTTTCTGCAACATCCAGAAACAGCGTTCCAAGGGTTTGCCTTTTCCTCACCGTGATATTCTCGTCACACTGTTTTCAAATTGTTTTTACCCTTTGTCACGTGTCTCTGCTTCTTGGTTTACGCCCATTTTAAACCTCAAGAAATAATATAAAAACAACCGAGAGAAATTTAAAAATCAAAGTAGGGTACAGTTAAATTGTGTATTCCACAAGTTTTACATTTTCTAAGACTTATTTTAGTTCTTGTTTTGACAAATTTTGTGTCACTAATGATCCAAACTGTGCCTTTTTCCAGAAAGTGCACTGGATCCAGATTCAGATGAATTTGACGACGAGGTGAGAAAACCTGTTCTTCAAACACTGCATGTCACTGACAAGATATTCTGGTTTCTGACCCTATTTCGAAAAAGACAATATTTCTACTAAGTTGTTTACATCACTAATGAAAATGAATATTCTACTAATACTCTTGTTTACATGCAGCCGTGCATTCTCCAGTTAACATGCCTTAACACACTGGTTCCCAATCTGGGTGTCCTGATCCCCACTAAGGGTTGCTAAAGCTTTACAGGGGGTTCAGAGGCTTTCTTGAATTTAAGGGGTGTACGAAAACTTAAAAAATATATATATACAGCAAGCCTCTGTCTCAGTAGGTGGTTGAAAACTTTTAAAAAATCTTATTTTGATGTAAAAAAGCAAAACTATCACTGTTATTTATTGCTGTCCATAAATTTTGTTCTCACCAACAGGGCAACTATGATCCTGATCTGTCCTGGAATGAACCTGTCCAAACTGAGGATTACAATCTGGCTTGGATGCCTACAAACTCCCCAAGGACCACGACCTCTGCATCGCCTCTTTTACCTCTACCTGGCATCTTAACCACAACAGAAGAGTCAGGTCTGAGGGCAACGACCACTGATCTGGTTCCTCCGGTCAAATCCACCCAGACTGGTCAAGTCCAGAGTCGTTCTGAAGAGACAGCACATCACAGTACCTCCATGCGTCCACCAGAGGTCACCCTGCAACCAAAAACCAAAGGAGGAGCTGACTTCAGTGGCAACGCTCCCTTCTACTCCACAACCACCACAAAGGAAGGCTCCATTTCCATTTCCACTACTCCTGTGTACTCCAAAACAAAGACAGATGGCGCTCCTCACGAAATCAGTCCAAAGGAATCCTTTGACAAAACAAAAGGTGGTGTTAGTACCACACCTCCTACATTCAACAGTGCAGAGACAAAAGGTGGTAAAAGCATTTCTTCATACAGCCCCACCACGACCACACCGAGGTCTCATACCAGCGACATGAGCAGCACAACAACATCATCATCCTTCATCCAGGCTGAGGTCGACCGAGGCCTGGGGCAACCCTTAGACGAAGATACCACCACAGATGGATCTGTGTCTGCCGCACCTGGAGGTCTTCCAGAGATTCAAACTTCGACCACCCAACCTTCCTCCTGGGGTGAAGCTGTTCCACGTAGGCCCACAACTCCCAGCATGCCTCGTTTTTCATCTACCACGACTTCTGTCCGGTTGAGTGGCGTTCTCTTGCAGACCACACAGCCACTGTCCAACGGTGAGCGCCCCCTTGTCCTCCCTTCCACCTCCTCTTCTTCCTCCTCCTCCCCTCTGTGTGACACTGCGGACCCCTCCACCTGCCTGCATGACCCTCCCTCCTCGTCTTGGCCTGTGTTGTCTGCCTCCGCATCGGACTCCCAGCATGCAGCTAGCGCTACGCTGTCTAGCAAAGACCTGGCTTCTCCTTCAACCCCCACACTCCCTGCCTCCACCCTGCCTCACCTCCCTCACCCTTCACACCCCCTGTCTGGTTGGGAGACTGACCCCGTCTTCCCCGGTGTTGGGTTTGATGATAGCGATGGTGATTTGTTGTCTGGGTCTTCATCTTCGTCGGTCTCCTCAGGTGTCCCCTCAGTGTTTAGTGATACCCCTCCTCTCCAAACGGTGCCAGATCCATCTGGCACCACCGTCGTCACCGAGCCTTCTGAATCCTCCTGGGATCCGTCACTCTCAGCGGTCTCTCTGTCTCTCAGCCCCACCCTCCAGCCTTCAGTTCTACTCTCTAGTGACTTCACCCTCTCTGGCACAACTCCGGGTTTATCCCGTCCTCTCTCAGTTGGGTTTGAGGACGCAAGGTACGCCACGGGGAGCACAATAGAGTCTTTTCTCCCCGAGGTCAGTGGTGATGGGTTTCCGTTAGCTAGCGATATGGACCCCATGTGCGGCTGTTCTCTGGAGCCGTCAGCGTCCTCGTCCTGGCTGCATGCCTCTCCTCATGTACCCCTGCCGTCCTCAGCCTGGGACTCTGCTAGCTTAGAGCTTTACTCTAGCGTGGGCTTCCTTTCAGCCTCTGGTGTTGGTGTAGACAATCTTCTACGCTCTCTGTCTGTGGCAGGTTCTGATGGTCTGTCCTCAGACCAGCATCTGCTCTCCTATAGCGCTATCTCTCCCTCATCGTCCTCCTTACACTCCTACCTTCTCCAAGTCACCCATAGTGACCTGCCCGTTTCTGTTGCAGCCACGGCGTCTGCCGTCATGGATCCCTGGTTCTCGGCATCAGACGGCACCTCCACCCTCCAAACCTCTGCCCTCCCTACGTCACCCACAGCATCCCCTTTCACCCCCACCCCTGAAGGACATGCGTTAGACACTAGCAGCAGTGCCTCTGGCTCGGCCCTGTTCCCTGACTCCCAGGAAGGCATAGATCAGGAGTGGGACAGGGCTCAAACCTCGGCCTCAGGAGAGAGCGTGTTCCCTTATTCAACCAAAGTCACCGTCGCCGTTCCCCCGTCTACGACCTCTGAGTCCGGCCAGTCCCCGGATGATTTGGACGAACGCTCCTCAGCGTTCTATTTTGAAAGCGAGAGCGGCAGTGCCATGACCTCCGAGGCTGGAGGCACAGCAACGCCAACCATTCCTACGGTAACCTCGGCTTCACCCTGGTCGCTGGGCGGGGAGGAGGAGAGCGGCTCAGGGCAGGGTGAAAGCCTGTACGACAACGAGATGTCCTCTGACTTCAGTATCCCCGAGCGCACAGAAAGAGAGTCGGAGGAAGAAGAGCCAGTCGCAGGTAACAAAACCGTCCGAATGGGGGAAAAAAACTGCATTTACACCGTCACAGTGCCAAGAGATCAGGAAGAGTCCTGGACATCAAACAGATGACTAATCCACCATCTATCAACAACAAATCTACATTTCATTTGTTTTCATTTTTGTCTGTGAGAACAAGAAAATTCATGCATGCAAGGTAAAACGTCACCCGTTACATCACCAAACAGGATCCAATAACTTCGATCAACGTACCATCACTGTCTTCATCATCATTTGAAATGCATTAATGTTAGTGCCAGTCATCCATCCATTTTCTTTACCACTTATTATGTTCAGGGTTGTGAAGTGCTGGAGAGCCTATCCCAGCATGCATTTGGCGAGAGGTCTGGGAGGGACACTGTGGTCAGGATGGCAGTCTGAAACAGAACTCAGTGCAATACTGTTACACTAAATTAATCCCAACTAAAAAACCTAATCTCCAGTGGTAATAAGAAGTAAAGTTACCGTGTCTGGATTGTTTTAAGTGATTTTATTTATCACTTATCACTATTTTTTTGTGATGGCCCGACAAGCTGTCGCAGTAAGCATGGAGCCCACACTGTAACTAACTGCACTCCCTGAAGAAATATGATCATATTTTCGGAAAAATGAAAGAGTGATTCCAGAGAGAAGCAGACAGAGGGGTCTACAGTCTGTGTTTGAAGGATATGTCCAGGATGTCAAACTGACTCAGCAGCAACAACAGGTTCAAAAGACAAAGATAGTTAGAAGCTAAAGCCCAACTATAGGCTACAGATCACAGTGTCAAAGTGAACCACCACATCACTGCTGATCGACACAGAAGACAATGAATATAAAGGGAAGCTTTGCTGATATTGAACCAGCTGTGTGGCATCACACCCCCATGCCACTGCCAGCACCTGGACCTCCATCGCTGGACAGGCAGGGATCTTCAGGGAAAGTCAAACAGCGTTCATCTGCGCACACTGTGATGACACACAGCTGGTTGAATATGAGCAAAGTTTCCCTGCTTCCCTTCACTGGTTCCTGTACAGCAGGGTCGGTCTTTGTTTCACTGTTATAATCATTAGAAAGCAAAAGCAGCATGTGTATACATTCAGTAGGCTATATCTTCAGTAGCTAGCTAGCTAACCCTACACTTTTCAGGGTTTGATTTTGGTTTTGGAACAGGGAAGAAACGTATATCTTTTTCCAACCTCTCCAGGTAACGAGTATCATTAACACACGACATGCCCCAGGCACAACATTTAGCTCCAAATCCACAAAACCAGCCTGAAAATGAAGGAAATCTGAAACGATTGCATCAGAGTCAATGGAGCACAGCTGTGTTGTTGTCGGACCCTGGTCTGAGCCGGCCTGATGCTACGTTATGATTGGTCAGTCTGCGTCGGGAGTTGGAACTTAGCAAAGGGTCAATTTGTAATACTAATTTTCTCTAATTGTTTTGTTTCTTTATCAGTGTTATGTGGTGTGTTTGTTGATTTTTAAATTCATTTAGGAGCCCGGTCTCACTCCAAAGATATTGAAATGCGGCCCTTGGGCAGTGACTTGCAGCATCAGAAACCCCCAAAAAAAGAGACATTTTTTAACTTCGGCATGATACGTGGTTGGTTGCCGTTATAGTTTAATGGTGCCTGGTGGCGTCAGGGGGAGTCACGGTAGGACAAGGATGAAAGTTAAGGCAGCGCAAGTCCAGCTGGGGCGGGAGGGTGGTAGATGGGTCAAACAAACACCAACTTCGACCCGAGAGCGGTGTTAGCGTCCCGTAAGATTATAAAGCCAAACCCTCTTTTTCCGAAACCCAACCATGTGTGTTTGTTGTTGAAGGAAAAAAAACGTCAATCCGAAGTGTTGTACTGAGGTAACTTTCCTGTGAAAAAGGAAGTGTGTTTTGAAAGTCGACAATGCATGCAACAGGCTGAAGTTGGTGTCCCAGAACGTCAACAACCAACACACCCAGGGTACCTTGCACATCATATGTGGATGTGGAAAGTCCATGACCAAAATGTCAATATGTGACGAGGTCGGAGTGAGAATGTGTTGCTTTTAGATGTTTTGTTTTAAAGCTAATCTGAGATGTACGGGTCCAGTTGTTGTTAACTGCATGATGTGAAGTCTTATCCCTGTCAAACATGCTCTGATGAAGGTTTCACAGGACGACACATCAGCAGATTTGCCAGTCCTTTAGTTGAAAATAACATCACTAAAAACGATCAAGAGGTGGTGACCCTTTAACTCATTAATTAACATTTCAGTGCAGCCTTTTCTCCTGAAACTATTGGTGCAGGAGAATCTCACCTGTTCACTCTTATTAACTAAATCCATCCATTTCAGTATTCATTCAACATTTGGAATTTTTACCTGCCTGCTTAGTTTCTTTAGAAACCTTCGGCTGCTTCAGTACATACCTTCATTTATTAACGGTACATTCACTATCATCAGTCCTCTTATATTTTTGAGTACACGAGTATGAAAAAAAATTAAATACTTTTACAGCATTATCACAGTAATTCAGGGTTCAATGGCATTTTCAAAAGTGTTATTTGAAATTTAAATGAGAGCATCAAATCAAGAGCATGTTGAACCTGTCCCTGTGACACATGGTTAAAGGGATAGTTCAGATTTTTTGAAGTGGGGTTGTATGAGATTCTTATCCACCGTCAGTGTATTACCTGCAGTAGATGTCAGTCGGCACACTCCTAGTTTAGAGAAGTGGCATGCAGGGGCTAAGCAGGATACTGTTTTAGCCACCAAAAAAAAATCAATGATACATTCAGAATGTTTTCACAGTCTTATCTTTCCATCAGCCATCCTGTTACAACAGAGAAGCCGTTATTGACTTTAGTCCCCCGTCTTCTGCCAGACTCCATTGGAAAAAACAGTACTTGTAGCTTGCTCAACACAGGAGCTGCTGGTCTACCACTGCCTCCATCAGTAACTTTGTTTGTGTTATTGTGAAACTCCCTTTTAAACATCGAAGCAAAACAATAACACAAACAAACTAACTGATCGTGGCGATGTTAAATCACTGTTTCTCTCAATGGAGTCTGGCTTTGAAGGAAGCGATTTAAAGAACAGCTTCATTTTCCTGTTGGAAATCACTGTCTGACGACAAGGTAAAGTGGGGAAAATATTCTCAATAGAGCAGTCTAAAGTTGATACAAATTTTATAGGTGGCTAAAATATGTTTTACTGCTGCCTGTCCACAGCGGTACATTGTTCAGCTTTTGTGTCAGACTCCAAGCTTCATTTTAGTTCAGGTATTTAACAGTGCTTTCACACCTGTCCTGTCTGGTTCGGGTCAATCGAACTCAAGTTCATTTGCCCCCTAAGTGCGGTTGGTTTGTGGTGAGAACGTGTTCCGACCTGGATCTGAACCAACTGCAGTCACATGACACATTGTTTGGGTTAAACATGAGCATGTTACAGTCCTGGAGGATTATTAATGTGCGCCTCCTCCTGTACTGCCTTAATATGCACATTCAGCACATCCAATGCATCAAAACATTGTTTTCTAGTTGGAGCCGCGCCTCGTTTTCAAACTGTATGCTTTGACTCAAATGAACAATGCATGTTTACTTCCTGGATTTTTCCGGTATGACAAATCAAGAGCAGCTTTCTCGTAAAACTCTCAGCAATTATGCACCTTTGTAACAAAATTAGTCCCTGATTTGGACCAAAGGAGACAACTCTAGGTCTGAGAACACCCAAACTCGGAAGTTAGCCTTTCCTTGTAACAAATAGAGCAAAAATGCTTTTAAAATCTTGGCTAATGCATCAATGAACTTGAAAATCCTTTAAGTCAGGTTCCAAGTTCAAAGGCTCTGCAGGATTTTCCTTAATAAAAAATCATGTTTAGGCTCATACAGACGTAATCCCTCTCAATCATGTATTTATCTGCAGAGACTCTGTTCTCTGCTTTTATTTTATTATTTTTGTGTTCAGGATGTTCCTGGGCGCAGTGACAAGGTGCCAGACTGTAAGCAGCAAGTATCCCACAAGAAGCTACAACACAGTGCTAACTGAAAAAATTAAAACAACAAACAAGCAAATTGAAAACAAGTGAATCTGTGGTGGGCTTTTACTTTAGTTGGTATTATTATTTAGAAACAGTAACCAAAAGTTCCTGCTTGGTATACCTTTAAGTACACAGAGTCATGTCCAAAATCCTCAAATGCAGTTTGAGATATTCAGTCCACAGCTCAGTGACAAACATCTGCTCTTCCCAAATGTTTCCTGTCATGACCACCAGAGTGCAGCAGAGCTCTGTGAAGCCCTGACTGGTTCAAACCCATCTGTCTCTGACCACACTGCCCTGTGTACAGCCTCAAAGGGGACTTAAAAAATGGAGGAATTAATGAAGCCTTTAACAGCATATCTCATCAAAGATCTTACAAAGTGTCTAATAATCTGAATAAATGCCCCGCAGTATGTTTAGTGGGAGCACTGGTCCTGATGTGAGGGGTTTTAAAAACCATGCAGGTAGTTATGCATGTTCTGAGGCGTATGTTGTAGATTAGGAATGAACTGCACATCATTCTATCAGTTTGTAGACGATTTCTTCCTTTCAGGCTGCAGTTTTAGGTTTTAAATATAAATTAAACTTATATGAAAACCAACCAACAGAGACTCACAACTTGCTGCAGAGTTATTCATCACAAGGGACGAAAACTTGCCTGTATGTTTTTGTGTAGTCACTTCAAGGACACTCTGAGTTTAGAATGAAACATCTAAATTCACACATTTATAGATTTGTTTGTTTCTTTATATTATTATTTCTTTGTGTGTAACAGCAGGCTCATGAATGCCAGGCGAGTTTTGCTTGTCAGAGCAACTTTTATATCACAATGAGCAGAGTTTTTTTATAACAGTCTCTGCATCCCAACATTACAAAGACTGAACAAATGGAGAACATAAAGGGAACGAGTCATTCACTGCGTAGTAATTCATCTGCAGCAAGTTTCAAGTCTCTTGAAGTGGATTCTCTGTCTGAATCAACGAACCACATTTTAAAGCACTTTGAGGCCAATTTCAACAATGATTTTTGGCTTTACATAAAACATTGACTTGACTCTTAAGAGATGAATTTGCTGCCTGGTAGGTAGGAAATCAGTCTAAAAAGATCATTGAATAAAACAGGCATCATCTAAAATATACACTGTGTTTTCCATATCCATGCCCCTGACATTCTGACAGCCAGATGTACAAGAACAGAACCCCATCCTCATTAATTACTTTGACTTAATCATGTAGATTGAAATCTTTTCAGTGGGAACTTTGAGTGGGACGTTTTGTGTCCTTAATTCTCATCAGATCTCCTTTGAGTTACATTTTTCTCTTCAGTCTCTGCACGAAAACCAATAACCTTTTGCAACTTCTGTCCAGGCCTTTTCTTTTCCTTTTCGCCCATTATCATGTGTCCAGGGTTTTTTGAGAGGCATGACAAAAATCTGTTGGATGGATGGATGATTGAATGAATGGGTTTTACTCCGAGGGTGCGCAGAGTAGGAAGCGCACAACAGGCTCTTTTTGAACTTGTCAACGGGGCTGACCCAGCCATTCACGGCTGAACTGAGTCAGTTTGTGCAGAAGAGGTAAGTTCTGACAAACAGCCTCCCAGTCAAGGTTAATCCATACTAGTGTTTTCCATACTGGTTATCGGATGATAAAGGGAGGATTCAGCAGCATCAGCTCAGCGGGGTCAGGTTCAGCCGTCAGGTTTTCTTTTCACGTTATTCAAAGTTACAATAATGCTGCTTGATTGACTCCAGCTCAGCTTCGCTTGTATGTGGCTGCAGTTTGATGAATATGTCCTCGCTTGATCTGTGATGGACTTTTGATTACGGCCCTTTGTGACTCTCTGTGTTTCTTTCAAGAGGTTTGGCAGGTCTGAATGTGATGAGTTTAGTGTTTGTGCAGTAGGTGGGTGAGTGTGAATGGTGGTACATCATGTTTCAGCGCTGGGCTGTTAATACGGTTCATGTGAATTTTGAAGTAGATATTAGATACTAGAAAATATTAGAGGTTTGTGGAAAACAGTTCAAGGAGGCCTGGCTGCTGTGGAGGCAGAAATTAGCTCATTGGTTGAATTAACTGTTGTCTCAGGTCGTCCTGTCGCTTCTCACACACTGTGGTGTTTGGTTCCAAGTTTTTTGGACCATCACTACATTTTTGATCAAGGACATGTATGGAAATTTACTCAACATTCATTTTCTACTAGCATCCAGTTTTGGTGCATCTACTCATCAGAAGCCAAAATGCTTCTGTACCCCTCTGGTACTAATATCACTTGATAGTCCCCCAAATTAGGGGACGTCATGGACATTAAAAAATAGCAGATTTAGCCTTTGATTGAAATTTAGTCTAATTCTTCTGTAGATTTCCGTCTAAAATTCAGCATGGTTGCATATTTCTCCCCACAGATAGTACAGGAAAATTCCAGTTTATTACAACTCAAGTTTTATTTTGGTTGTTTTGTTCACTATTCATGAAATTGTACTCACTAAGTTGAATAGCTGGAAACAGTGACATCAGTCTCTTGGTGAAGATATTTGCACATGTAATCCATCAGATTAAATGTGTCAACGTTCCTGAACAATAAGACACTTAAAGACCATAAGCATTTTTTAAATCACTCTAATTGTGAAGTCTATTGAAAAAGGTCCTAAGTGAGAAAAAAGGAAACTGGTTTAATGACACTGAGCACTCTGCCACCGTAATGATGCAAACATCATTAATGCCAAGGTCGGTAATGGACAGAAAAAGCAGTCATTGACATTCATATTTAAATACTGGGCTCTTCCCTTTAAGGTACCAGTTGTAGAAGAACACTACAGTGATTTCCAACCAGGAGGTACTTGTGGAGATTGTGGAGTAGCTCAATTAACTTGATAAAAAACAAATTAGATTTAATTAAAATAGATACATACATTTATATTTATATATCCATACATTGAGTCAACTGTAACACTTGAATACTATATGCTGAGATTGTATTAAAGAAGAAGTCTAAACAGTTGGTTTAAAAATGATGAAACAGCTTAAAGTAATAAATGAATGGTTAAAAAAGTTGAAAGTAATTCATTTATGAATAAAAATTATGACAAGGCTTAAAGAAATCAATATATGGTTGAGAAGAGTGAAAAAGCTCAAAGTGATAGATAAATGGCAGAAAATGACAAAAATCTCAAAAGTAATAAATAAATAGCTTAAAATTGTTTAAAAAAAATAGTTGACTAAATGTTAAAACAACTAAAAGTAATGGATAAATGGTTGAAAATGGTAAATTATGCGAAATAATGGAAAAATGGCTAAGAATGATGAAAAAGCCAAAAGCAGTGGATTAATAGCTGAAAAAATCTAAAAGTAGCAGATAAATGACTGGAAATAGTGGAAACGCTAATAGTAATGGATAACTAGCTGAAAATAGTGAGAATCTTAAGAGTAATGAATAAAAGGCTGAAAATTGAGAAAAAAAATCCAAAAGAAATTTGTAAATGGCTAAAAATTGTAAAAAACAAAAAACAAAAAAAAAAAAAAAAACAACTGAAAAGTGATGGATAAATGACAGAAAATGGTGAAAATCTCAAGTAATCAATAATTGGCTGAAATGTAAAAAAAAAAAAAAGAAAGTAAATGATAAATGATTAAATATGGTAAAAAATGATAAGTAATAAATAAGTGGCTTAAAATGGTGAAAAGCTAAAAGCAATGTAATAATAGTTGAAAATGTTGGAAAATCTAAAAGTAGTGAATAGATGACTGAAAATAGACAAACGCTTAAAGTAATCCATTATTGGCTGAAAATTGTGACACAGCTACAAGAAATCAAAATATCCTTCAAAATAGTGAAAAAGCTAATTGTAATGTATAAATGGCTGAAAATTATAAAAACAAAAGTAATGGATTATTGACTGAAATGTTTTTAAATAATCTAAAACTAATGGATAAATGGTCAAATGAAAATGTTGGAAAATTGAAAAGTAGTGGATAAATTACTTAAAATAGTGAAAAAGCTGATAGTAATGGATAAGTGGTTGAAAATAGTAAAAATCTTGAGAGTAATGGATAAAAAGCGGAAAATGTAAAAAAAAATGTAAGAGATAAAAGAAGTGGCTGAAAACTGTAAAAACTAAAATGTGATGGATAAATGGCTGAAATGTTAAAAAAAGAAAAGTAAACGATAAATGATTAAAAATTAAAAAAAAAAAGTAGAAGATAAGTGGCTTAAAATGGTGAAAAAGCTAAAAGCAGCATAATAATCATTGAAAATGTTGGAAAATCTAAAAATAAATTACTGAAAATAGTGAAAAGCTGAAAGTAATCACTTACTCGCTGGAAATTGTGACAGCTAAAAGAAATCAAGAAAGCCTTCAAAATAGTGAAAAAGCTAACAGTAATGTATAAGTGGCTGAAATCGTGAAGATCATAAGAGTAATGGATAAATGGTGTAATGTATATTAATAATAATGTATGAATGTTTTAAATGTCAAACTTTTGCCACTTCAACTGCGAGTACAAAACGAGTACAAAATTAATCACACTGACCCAAAAATTGACAGTTCAGTAGTTATTTTTATTTGTTAGTGTTTTAAACAGCATCTAAAGATCAATTCAGATGGACACATCTGGAACATTGTGTTAATTTAGGGGTACTTGAGTTCATCTACAGGGCTGCAGGCGTTCATCAGGAGCCGCTGGTAAACTATGTGTGACTTTGGCTCAGCTGACTGTTAATGAGTTTTATTTCTTTAACCAGAGCAGCTGAATCTGTGAGAAACACTGATAGTGAAGGCAACAGGTGATGGCCCTGACTTCTCCTCTCACCCTGCAGAAGCTTTAACATCTGTCTTCCTCTGCTCTTCCTCTCCAGAAGCCAGTAACAGCAGCCATGAGTCCAGAGTCGGTTCGATCCGGGACAGAGAGAGGAAAGCTGTGGTCCCTCTGGCCGTCATCTCCACCCTCACCATCCTCGGCTTGATCGTCCTCATTCGGCATCCTCGTCTACTGGAGGTCAGTGCTGCTGCTGTATTTAAAGATCTGGGGTTTTTTAATTGTTTTTTAGCCATTAGAGGGCAGAAGATGTCCACAGCAGGCTACCAGAAACCCAGCACAGACATATTATCACCCTATAAAACTGTTAAGGCTCCACTTGTGTTTTTTGTGTTTATCTAAATGTGCATATGATTTCGGGTTCCTCGTGACCTCAGGGTTAAGGTGCCGACTGTGAACAGCAACGTCCCTGTTCAGCTCCAGCTGGGGACAATGTTGAATGTGGAGATGGGGAATCTTTTTACCCTTATTCTCTGCCATCTATTTACTGTCCGTTCTCAAATACAGGCTTAAAAATGCCTAAAAATATAGATTTATTCCTTTAAAACTGTGCCTAACTTCAGTTTTCCTGCACCCAGACAGGTAAACAGACAGTTTGTTGAAGAAAAGACGTGGATATATGGTGGAACCAATCAGTCAAACTTTATTTATATAGCACCTTTTCATACAAACAGAATGTAACACAAAGTGCTTCAGACAATAAATACAGTAAAACACCAGTGGCAGGATAAAAAATTTAAAAAATAATAAAATAAACAATTTTAGATCAATAAATAAGGAAATAAATAAGTTAAAATGAATAATAAAAATATAAATAAATAAATAAAATAAATAGAAAAGTATTTAAAAAGTAAATAAATAATAAATAGACATAAATAAATATTTAAAAAAAATAGATAAATACACAATAATAATAAATACAAAATAAATAAAACAGATAGTTCAATTAAAAGCCAGGCTAAAAAGGAAGGTCTTGAGTTTGCTTTTAAAAAGATCATCACTCCCTGCAGCCCTCATGTCTTTTATTTTTGTACAGATTTTCACCAACTCAAATCTAATGTCTTAATACTTGTGTCCGCAAAACGTGTTGTTTCAGCAGGTGTGCACAAAGGCTCCTCTACGAGCCCACGACAGAATATTACCCATAACCCCTGTCTCTGTGTTGGCCCTCTGAGATGTTTCTGTGACTCTTTGGAGAAACAAAATTCCAGCTTTATCCTCACAGGGTTGGGTATCCTCACAGTTTGTCTCTAAATCCCACCCAACTCCTGTAAAGTGTCAAAACATTTTGGCAGTTCCATCCTGCACTTGTAAATAAAAATCCATGTAATATCACTAAAAATTAAAACACATTTCTTCAGTGAAGTCCCAGTTAATCCTCAGAATCAAAGCCTGTGAAATCTCGTGGCCACATCCTGTTTCTGTCACTGATTTCCGTCTGTGTAGGTGTGAATGGTCCATCCAGTATTTTTAAAGACACTCTCGCACACGGCCTCTTCAACGCCCCCCCTGCCCTTCAACCCCATCATATCTCATATAATATGAGGGAGGGGGAGTGAAGTGGGGACTTTAGCAAGAAGACTCTCATATTTGTCTGGGAAGCTGCATCCCCTCAACTACGAGCTCAGCCTGTGTGTGTGTGTGTGTGTGTGTGTTTGTTCACCAGCAGCCCCTTCACAAACAATACCTCCTGTGTTGTGCTGTTGATGCGGCTGCTGGCGGACTGAATGAAGCTTTTCAGCCGTTGCTGCCGCTCGCTTTTGACAGCAGAGTGTTTTGGATTCCTGTCAGCTGACCTTGAGAGATGCTGTTTTTTCGTTTTTTATTGAGACGTGTGAAAAACTGGATTCGAAACAAACAAAAGTTTCCTCCGGAATGGTTTAGAAGTTTTTTTGTTTGTTTGTTATCCGGTATGCCTATTAAGGATAAAAACCTGAAACCTCTTTTCTTCTTGTGCTGAAAACATCTTTGGCTGTTCAACAGGAAAAAACCCTGCAGCCCACTCAGACCGTGAAATAACCAACTTTAGAAATCCGATCAAGGACACGCTGTCAAACGCAGTGTAAACACTTTTAGTAATATTTTGTACATTTCTCATCTGGCGTGCCAGAGACTCAACATATTGTTCTTGTTTTGCGCTCTGCTTGTTGTTGTATCTCCAAGATTGAGCAGTGCTAAGCTGGTAATAATCTGGGGAGCAGGGGGATTAATCCTCGCTGGAGGATGTACCTTGGCTGCAGCTCTGCCGGCGTCCACTCAGCAGAGAGGGTCGGCGGATAGAAAAGGACATCCGTCTGATTATGTCGGACAGAAGGAAACGTGTCAGCGTCTTGTAGGGTGAGCGGCAGGAGGCCAAACTGCGCTAATCCTGCTGCTGTTGTGTCCTTTTTCACTCGCTCCTGACAACACGGTGCTCATTTAGACACTGCTGCTGTGCATTTGAGGTCAAGCAGTTAGAGGGGATTTCAGTCGACTTTACAAGTTTACAACCAGCTGAGAGATGCAGAGCAAATTAGCATCTGATCCATTCCAACTTTATTCATGTCACAGCATGTCTGTCAGAGTCCAAAACCAAATGCTCCTTAGAGAAATTGGTGAAAAGACAACCCAGTTACCAGAGTAAATGTTGGCATTGTATGTTTCTGCAATGCAATTTTATGCTGTGACAATGCTGTAGGTAACATGTGGTTGGTTTTGGCATAAAAACTACTTGGTTAGTGTTTGGAAAACATCATGTTTTTGACTAAAATACCTTAAAATACATGTTGCTACACACAGCTGAACATGTTCCAAACTCTAATTAAAAACATTATTTTTCCTACTACAAAAACAGACGGACATCTTGTTAACAACCATCCACTTTTGTTGGCACAGAAATGGATGGACATGCTTTTAAGTCTCATTGAAAATACCTGTGCGACAATGCTGGACACGTCTCCAGCTCTGCTTTAAAAAATACCCACTTTTGTCACCACAAACAAGGCCTGACATGTCCTGAATTCTCCTAAAAAAAACTGCTTTTGTTGCTGCAAACACAGCTGGACATGTCCTGATCTGACGAAAAGAGCTGGACATGTTTCTAACTCCCATTAAAAAGTACCAACTTCCATCTCTAAAAACATGGTTGGAAATGTCCCAAACTCTGTTTCAAATATACCCATATGTGTAGCTACAAATACAGTTTGACTTGTCCTGAAATTGCTTTTTGTTAATAAGATACAGCTGGACATGTCCTGAACTTACCATAAAAAACACCTGCTTTTGTTGGTACAGTCACGGCTGTTCATGTTACAAGCTCTCATTCAAAACCATTTGCTTTTGTCACTACAAACACAGCTGGACATGTCCTGAACTTTTGTTGAAAACCATTCGCTTTTGTCGACACAAAAATGGCTGGACATGTTTTTAACTCTTATTAAAATATATCCGCTTTTGTCACTAGAATATGGTTGGAAATCCCCCAAACTGACATTAAATAACATCTACTTTGTCGTTACAATCATGGATGTACATGTCCTGAACTCACATTAAAAAGAGACCTGCTTTTCTCGCCACAAAAACGGATGGGCATGTCCTGAACTGCTGCTAAAAACCATTTGCGTGAAAACGGCTGGACATGTTTCTAACGGCCACGAAAAAATACACACTTCCATCTCTACAGAAATGGTTGAGCATGTCTCAAATTCTTCTGAAAAATATTCACTGATTTTTGCTGCAAACATGGCTGGACATATCCCGAACTTTTGTTACAAAATACCTGCTTTTGTCACTACAAAATCTCAAATTCTTCTGAAAAAATATTCACTGATTTTTGCTGCAAACATGGCTGGACATATCCCGAACTTTTGTTACAAAATACCTGCTTTTGTCACTACAAACACAGCTGGACATGTCCTGAACTCTTGTTAAAAAAATACCTGCTTTTCTTGCCACAAAAAACAGATGAACATGTCCTGAACTCTCAGAAAATTAAATAAAATTTAAAAAATGCTTTTGTACCCACAATATGGCTGGAAATTTCCTTAAATAACATTTTTAAAAACACCTGCTTTTGTCGTTACAATCATAGGTGTACATGTCCCAAATTCTCATTTTTTTTAAAAATGCTTTTGTCACTGCAAACACAGCTGGACATGTCCTGAGCTCTCGTTAAAAAAAATACCTGCTTTTCTCGCCACAAAAACAGATGGGCATGTCCTGAGCTCTTGCTAAAAACCATTCGCTTTTATCAGCACAAAAAAGGCTGGACATGTTTCCAACGCCCGTGAAAAAATACACGCGTCCATCTCTACATATACAGCTGGACATGTCTTTAACTGTTAACTTTTTTTTTTTTTTAATTAAATAACGCTTTTGTCACTACAATACGGCTGGGAATGTCCTGTAGCTACAAAATGGACGGTCATCTTCTGGATCCTCATTAAAAACCATCCTGAATTCTTGTTAAAAAAAAAACACAAAAACACAGAACATGTCCGCAGAAACGTACAATGCCATCATTATTAACAAGGATATTGGGACAGAGATGTTCACTGATCTTCATAAAGGTTTAGATTTAACAATGAAAAGGTTTTTTCTAGAGCTGTCAGTGTGGACATGTTTAAAGTCTTTGCTCCTGCAGATGAACTCCATCATGAGGACACAGACAGTGAACGTGTTCAGTGCCAACATTAGACTGTGTGTGAGTGTTTTCTTAATGAGCAGCAGCTGTTTTTCTTTTTTTAGGTTGAAGTTGCTGCTGAGCTTCTTACATCAGAATAATCAGATTAAGTCGTTTCAGTCTCAGTAGATAAACAAGTAAAATACACTAAGTTGGCCAATGAGCAGCAGAATTACGTCTCCGGACCAAAAATCTAAGATAACACATCTCGAAACGTCAAATACCATCTGTCAGGAGACGAGCTTTGTGTTTCAGAACGTTGGAGAACGGTGCATTACAAGCAGTCGCCTGTTTCAACTCGTCTCGTCGTGAATCTTTGGTCTGAACTGGACTTTTTGTTTGATAAAAGGCGGGAGTGTCCCGGCTGTCTGCTGATAGTGTCCTTGGCATCTCAGTCAGCTCCACCCTCTCGCCCAAATGTGGTCACTCCTGGCTCCCAAAAAAAAATCAGCTACATGACAAAGAGACAAAAATTGACAGATCACTGTATTGCGTCTGTTTCACTGTGCGTTAATGAAGCCCATGAAAATCAGATGTTTGTGTGAGTACATGCTCAGAGTCTCTGAGACATGTTCACAATGATCGTCGGGTCCTTTTGTGTTGAGAAACGTCATTAAAATCATAATTATTGTGTTTTGATGTGTCATGTTTTTACAGTTAATGCCATTTTAAAAATTTATTTACATGGTTTAACGGACAGGGCAGATTAATAGAGTTACCCAAAAGGCTATTTTCTTGTACAGAGGTTTGTCACCCTAAAAAGAAGAAGATTAAGAATATTGGAATAGAACAGTTTAATACTGGAGCACTGATACTAGTAAAGACTTGCATTCATGACACACTCTACATAACAGGGCTTTTATTCAGCCTGTTGCGCTGCACAGAAATCTGAATTGGTTATGTAATTAAATATTTACAAACTAGTTCAAGCTTTATTCCTGAACTAGAGGCTTTTAGCTTTGTTTCTAAACTGTTTCTAGAACAATAAATATTAAATTTGCAGAAATGAATAAGACGTTGTTGAACAGGTCTGGATGTCTGAGCAACCTGACAAATCAAAATCCATATTTTAGTACATGAACGAACACTTGTCAGACCCGCTGAGAGAATAACTGTTTGTGTTTCCTCCAAAAACACGTCTGTAATCTCAGAGCTCAACCCCTCTACTGTTTTTTTTTTTTTTTGTCGCTGATAATCCCTGATGCCCATTTCTGGCCGAGACAACACAGGTTCATCAGAGGCAATCTCATCCGTTTAAAAACTTGTCAAGGATTAACAGGACATCTTTTTTCCTGTGTTTTTGGGAAGATTACGTGTATTCTCCAAAATCTGGGCTAACGC
Organism: Cephalopholis sonnerati; assembly: GCA_019142605.1. NCBI lineage: Eukaryota > Metazoa > Chordata > Actinopteri > Perciformes > Serranidae > Cephalopholis > Cephalopholis sonnerati. The sequence continues at coordinate 42,826,388 of JAGQAX010000005.1, read as the reverse complement.
AGAGTCACATGAAAACAAAAGCATCTTCTGCCTTTCAGCTGCAGACTGCAGCACGACATCAGCACAGGTTTACAGGCATTTTTTTACAATATCTATTTTTCAAATTAATGAACTCTGATATTACTTTTAGTTTTCAGTATGTGCTGATAATAGATACGGTTTTTATATGTAAAAAAAAAAAGTCCTATATTTTGAACTTATCTGTTTATTTCTCGTAACATTTTCCAAAATTTTTATGTGCAGACAAAATTGTGACTTCTTCACTGAGGGACAGACACAGATGTTTTTGGTTAAATATGATTTTTGTAAATTAAAGTTCATCCTTATGTTCACTCTGGTGTGTGTGTGTGTGTGTGTGTGTGTGTGTGTGTGTGTGTGTTTGTGTGTGTGTTTGTGTTTGTGTGTGTGTGTTGTGTGTGTGTGTGTGTGTGTGTGTGTGTGTGCGTGTGTGTGTGTGTGTTGTCTGCAGGACCTGCTTTCAGACGGCTCACTTCTACATCGACGACAACTCATCACCCAGAGTCATTCCACCATCCACTGCTGCGTTATCATCTGGTAACACACACAAACAAACAAACAAACAAGTTTACATGTGAGGATTTAGGTGGATATATTGGCAGAAATTAAATGTAATATATTGTAATATATTTTCTTTAGGGTATAATCATTGTGTTTTCGTTACCTTAGAATGAGCTGTTTATATCTACATAGGAAGCAGGTCCTCATCTGTGGAGATTGTCACGTTGCACCGCCATGTTTCTACAGTAGCCCAGAATGGACAAACCAAACACTGGCTCTAGACAGGGACATTCACTTTTTCACATCAGCGCCACAGTTAGCAGCCTCTCTGTGACAAGACAGTTGGAAAAATACTGACTTTCAACATGAAACAGCTTTATTCAGTGTCTCTGCCCATTGAAATCACCTGGTCTGTTTGTTTTGGAGAGGAAGAGACCTCTGTGGATAATTTGGCTCCCAGTAAAACCTCTGGAACAATGAACACTGAAGGAACCAGGAGAAGGTTTAGCTCCTCACTGCTAGATGCCATTATCCTTCCATTTATCCATTGTCATCCGCTTATCCGAGGTCAGGTTGGGTCTGCCCCGGGGCCTCCTACCAGTGGGACGTGCCCTGAACTCCTCTAACGGAAGGCGCCCAGGAGGATCCTGATCAGATGCCCAAACCACCTCCACTGACCCCTTTCAACATGAAGGAGCAGCGGCTCTACTCCGAGCTCCCTCCAGATGTCTGAGCTCCTCCCCCTATCTCTAAGGCTGAGCCCAGACACCCCACGGAGGAAGCTCTTTTCAGCCGCTTGTATCTGTGATCTCATTCTTTCGGTCACTACCCAGAGCTCATGACCATAGCTGAGGGTTGGGACGGAGATGGACCAGGAAAACAAAAGCTTTGTCTTACGGCTCAGCTCCCTCTTCATCATGCCAGTCTGCCGCACCCAACCGCCGATCTGTCTCATGCTCCATTCTGCCCTCACTCATGAACAACCCCGAAATACTTGAACTCCCTCACTTGCGGCCCTCATCCCAACTGCTTCACACCCAGCTGCCATCAAAATCCCCCTAAATCTTACACATGGCTGCACAACATACAACTCTCTCTATCCTTAAACTACACTCAGGTAAAGAAAAACTACATGAAACCCTTCACCTTAAAATCAGACCTAAACCCTCAAACAGCTTTTTGAAGTGAGAACCAGATATAAGGTCTGCACTTTTACAAAATGTCCTAGATGTTCTAAATAGGCCTGAAACTTCCTCAATAGAGGGTGGGGAAGTTTCAGGCCTATTAGAATAGAGATTCTGAAAAAAAAACATTCTGAAAAACTTGTCCTTGTCGTGATTGTTATCATTTTTTCATGTTGTCACTTTTTAAAAACTTTGTCAGTTTCACAAAATTCCTCCCCTTCAAAATTGTTCTCAGTCTGAAGTGTTGTACTTTTCCAGCAGCGTCTTTCCTCTTAGAAATATCCTCACTTGCCGTCAAGATTCTCACATTTCAAACAAATGTTATCACTTTTAAATGTCCTTTATTTCTGAATACACCCTCGTACACACACAGGTTTATGAGTCCTGCCCATCAACATTCAGACCCCTCAATATTTACGACATCTTGATCACAGACACATTTTTATTTTAATAATTCAACACAATAATACAAATACACACTGTGAGACACATTTTTTATTGTTTCCTGTTTGTCTTCCAGACGAGAAAACAGCTTTTCCAGTGAAGGAGTTTGTGAAACACGTGGCCGAGCTTCACGACACACACGGCTTCCAGCGAGAATTTGAGGTACGAACACACAATTGTTTTTATATTTTCCATCTGAAACTAAAACACCTAAATGTTACTCTTGAACGTGACTGTGGTGTGTGTGTGTGTGTGTGTGTGTGTGTGTGTGTGTCTGACTGTCATCATGTTGTCGTCTGCACGCTGCATGATGAGCTGTGATGATGTGACTGGATGCACTTTGACGAAGGGCTGCAACATGATGTCACTGTTTTAGATCAGTAATTGGTTGATTTTCAGTGTGTTCACAGTTGTGACATCATTAGTTAACGATGATTTGGACGGTGAATGTTGCAGTCCTGGTTCATCTCTCTGTGAGGAGCTTTCATTCATTCACGTGAGCAGCGTGTCCGTTGTCTCTAACCCGTCGACTGACATCAGTCACGTCATGAATCGAAGCTCCACTTTGTTTTGTTCTGAAGCTGCCACTGAAGGAGAAATCAACTCAAAGACAAGGAGGACACAGAGCAAAGGATTTTCTGTTGATCACAAAAAATGCTTCCTGATATTGATGATGATGATGATTATAAGGGAAGGAAAGAAAACACATTCACTTTAAAAAATATTGCAACTTAATGAGAAAACAATCTGAAATTAGAGCACGTGAAACTAAAATAATATCACGTTATTTACAAACCAAAGCTTTGCTTAAAAAACATTTAATCACTTGTGTTGGGTTTCCTTTTTTTTGTGATTTTCTAGTTTCGTTTATAAAATACAGACTAATGCTCATTGTAGTTTCTCAGTGTTTCTTTAAATGTCTTGTTTTGTCCGACTAACAGCCTGAAAGATATAAATCAAAGTACAGCCAAAGATCTCCACAACTTGATCCTAGAGAAGGTTTTACATTTTTATTTTCTGTCAACCCGGCGTCACTCTGAAGTCGTCGAAATAAGGTGCTTGGGCAGTGACTACAGCGTCAGACACTGACGAAAAAAGTCGGCATGATACGTGGCCCCTCACTGTTTTAGTTTAATGGCAGCCAGCAGCGTCAGGGGGGAAACATGGCGGGACATGAACAAGAGTTAAGGCGACAAAAGTCCAAAGGGGGCAGGTGGTTGGGTCCAACAAACTCTGACTTTCACCCAGGAGAGCGATGTTCACGTCCCGTAAGATTATAAAGCGAAACCCTGTTCTTTTTTCCTAAACCTAACCACGTGCTTTAATGTGTCAATTTGTTGTACTGACGTTGTGCTTTTATTTTGAAAGAGACTCTATGTAAATGTTGAATTTCCTGTGAAAACAGAAGTGTATTTTGAAAACAGACAATGTATGTAACAGACTGAAGTTGACACAGTGTCCCAGAAGGTCAACAACCAACACACCCAGGGTACCTTGGGCGTCATATGTGGACGTGGAAAGTCTAAGATCTAAAGGTCAATATGTGACAAGGTCAGAGTGAGAATGTGTTGTTTCTGTCCATTGTCTAATTGATAAATCAAATTAATTTGTCAGCCACAAAATTAGCTAAAGACAAAAAGAAAAAGGAGATTAAAAAATATATAACATGGAGGATACTTGCATAACCCCATTTTTTACTGAGTACATCCAAAAGAAAGAAAATTTTGTACAAAAAACTCTGATGTCTTAAAGTTTAAACAAGGCTTTTTTTCCTGAAAAGTTTTTGGAGGGGTGTCAGCAGACAACAGACTGCAGACTGACTACGTTTACATGCACGCTTTTATTCCAAAATTTGGTACCAAATTCGGTACAGGTCATGTTAACACCATATCTCATCTGGATATTCTGAATTAGGCCTTATAGACCGAATCAGGTTTGTGTTAAATACCATCCTGGTAGCAAACTAGGAAGAAACAGGCACTGTTGCATGTCCAACACTTCACCAACAGACTCCTTTTATTCTTAGTTTGAGCTGTTGACGTGGACCTTGTTTGTTGTTCTTTGGGTTGATTTGTCCCTCTGTGTCGGCAGCAGCATGAGCTGTACTGTGAGATGAATTAGTTGTTTTCTGTGTCGTCTTGTAATCTGTGTTTTTGCACCTCTCGGGTTGACTGTGTTGTCACGGAAACATCCTGGCTGCCTGCTGCTTCCTCCTCACCCTCATCATTAGATACTGAAGGAGAGTTACGAGGTAAGACGCTCTCCTCCTGACGTCTCCGTTCACTGACGGACACTGCTCCACTCGCAGCTGTGTCTCTGTCTCGTCTTGTAGTGCAGAGTGTTTTTGTTAATGTGGGATTACTGTGGATGTTCAGAAGCATGGTTTCTGTTTGACACCAGTGGAGGAAGTTATCGATGTGTATTGTAAGAAACTGATACTGGACTCCAGTGGCACCCATTCTTCACTAACATAAGCTAAAAAAGTTTTCTCGCTTTACTTCTTTGTCTTGTAACTTTTTTGGAGAGGAAGAGACCTATGCAGGTAATTTGGCTCCCGCTAAAAACCGTCCGGGTCTTAAGTAAAGTCTTAAGTCTTCAGAGAAAATGTTGAGCACACATTAGCAGGTGCTAGGCTAACAGCTTTCTCTTCTCTGTCCTAATCCCCTCCCACCAGATGACCATGGGTATATGCACACGTTTCGTGCAGTGACCCAGTGTCTTCTATGCAATGATTTATTTAATCTTATTAATATTGTAGAGTTCATCACAGCCACAAATGTGACAAGAATTAGCTAGCTAGCAATACCACAGTCCCTCCACCTCACTCCCCACCACTGCGGACTGTTTCCCTGGGAGGAGAGCAGGCTGCAGCTCCGAGACGCACCTTTGGTCGACGGCTGTAGCAGCTTGAATTCAGCCAGTGTGAACATCACAGTGTTGGGTGTCACACCAAACTGGTGGGCAGTGGCAGTGGCAGTCTAACCTGCGTAACAGCAGCAACAGAAAGTTTGCTGATCCATCAGAGAGACAGGGCTGTCCGTTGAGCTGGCTGGATTTGGGTTTCTGCGGCCGCTGACTGACTGGGGGTTCGTCTCCCGAGCTGCTGCCTGCTCTCCGCTTGGCGAGGTGGTCTGTTGCGGCGGGGAGTGAGGCGGAGGACACGCTGTGATTCAAGGTTCTAGCTAACATTAGCTACATAAACATGAACTTGAAGCTGCAGCTGTGAGCTTTTGGCTGCGGTTAGCAGAAGGCTAAACTATTAGCAACATAATCTCTCCATCTCTGAAACTCTTTGCTGATATTGACGTGTTTTATTTTGTTTATTGTCAGACTCTCTCTCTAGTAAGTCCATCTTCCTTTTTTGGATTGATTTACAGTGTCGGCAGTTGTTGCCAATACTGGAATAGCACTGAGTCAGGCTTTGACCGAAGGGACCGTGCACACGTATGTGCATTTATAGAACGAACGCCCTCTCTCTGAAATGACCTCTGATTGGCCAAAGTCTCCTGTCACAGACTGTATTTTCTAAAAATTTTCTAAAACCTGAAAACAGAGCCAAGAGGAGGAGCAGAATTCTGGTTTTCTCTCAGACTACTTGAATTACAAAATGCTCAAAGGTTATTATGGGATTGACATTCATATGAACCGCCTGCGTTCAGCTTTAAGTAGAAATCTGACAATTAAAAGTATCAGCACAGGCAGTTTTAGTCTAATTTTTCAGAGGTTTAAAAATCTCCGCCTTTTAGTTTTTAACTCCCATCGAGGTGAATTTTGTTGTTGTGCTCACCACGTTAAAAAGTAGAAGAGTTTTTATGTATATGTAAAAAAAGAAAACTTTCCACACTTCAGTGCGTGGATTTTCTTGAGTCACCAGAACATTGTTAATTCTCTAAATTATGTTAGATAATCTCGGAAAGTTATTGTGATCTGAGCACAGATGTTTTGTGCCTGACTGATAATACATGAATACTTTGTCCTTGGCCCCGAGTATCAAAAACTGTCAAGTGCTGGACGTTATAATGATAATCATGTTGACTCATTCTTTGATCAGATAGTTCCTGAATTAAATCAGAACTTTTTACATTGTGTTTTATTCAGAGTTCACATGCAGCTGCCTGTGGTCAGACAACATTTAACATTTCTTTTGTTGGTTTTTTGAAAGGATTTTTTGAAAAGATCTACAATAGCAAAACCTCTGAACTGAACTGAAGTGTGTGTGTGTGTGTGTGTGTGTGTGTGTGTGTGTGTGTGTGTGTGTGTGTGTGTGTGTGTGTGTGTGTGTGTGTTCAGGAGGTTCAGTCGTGCGCAGTGGACATGGGGATGACGACTGACAGCTCCAACCATCCTGACAACAAGACTAAAAACAGATACAGCAACATCCTGGCCTGTGAGTACGCCTCTGTTTTAAAATGCCAGTTATGACACAAATGTCTAACACGATTAAATGGTGAAATGATGACATTTTATATCCAAAAGGTCAAAGGTCAGCTTCATGGTGACATCATATTGTTATGCAAAATTACTTTTCTGGCCTCAGAACGTCATATCTCAGGAACAGAAGGGGAGACATTTAGTCAGATACTGAATTGGTGACTCTTGAAGCTGTGCTGATTGTATAGATCTTCTGTGTGTGAAGCGTCCATGTTTTAGAATGTGTAGCTTCTTTGCATCAACATCCATGACTGAGGTATTGTCTACTGTCATGGCTATGTAGGAGTCTGAACACACATGGATGTAAACTGTAACTGCAACTTGAGGAGTTGGCGCAGGCATACAGTCGCCAGGTGGTAATCTAAAGCCCTTTTTACATAGGAATTGTGCAAATTTGCAGGAAAGCCCAATCCCTCTTCTTTCAGCATTGGCAGTATAAAAACAAAATCGGAGAGGGCGGCAAAATGTCGCCTGCCTACTTTTGTTTATACAGAATGTGCCTTTTTCGAGGCAATGGGGGGCGTGAGCAAGTAACAGAACGTGCAGCTCAGCATGTGACGTAAACAGTGACGTACCAAGGAAAGCCGCGGCTGGTCAGTCCTTCGGCGATTCTCTCGTACATCGGCCCGTCCTTCATGGTTCCCGTCATCTGACGGTTAATGGCCTCCTCGTTAGCGAGCGCAAGGAGGGCGCGCAATCCTTTATCTCCCCAGTTGCTCATCTTCTGCTTTGCTTCTCCTTAGTGCTGCTAGATACTCATTCCTGCTATCAGCTGTTTCCGGGTTTGAAGTCCACGCCAGTGGGTCGCACATGCGGTGTCATCAACAGCCCCTCGAACATTCGCTGAAAATCTGGCAGTGTAAAAGGGGCTTAAGTTAAAGATTCATGTCCTCATTAGGGACCAATGGGCTTGGAGCTGGGAGCCACAGACAGGAAGTCAGAAAGTTAGTAGAGAAGAACTAATATGTTGGTTTTTGTCTTTTCATGGGATTTGTCGACAGTAAGATAAGTATAAAATTACCCAGGACCAGTGTTGGGCAAACACGTTACAGTAATATTATTACTTTTTCCAGTAACGAGTAGTGTAAATCATTCCTGATAAATTTCAGTAATAATATTAGTTACCCCAAAACCAAACAACTCGTTACAACATTACTTTTGTTATCACATCACGACTGACTTTTGATACAACAATCACATCAGCGGATTTCTTTTAGTGATCGTTGTGCTGTGCGTGCACGTCTCAAAGCAGCAAGCACGTTTAGAAGATGGAAACACTTACTGTAGAGGCTGGAAACATTCCCATTACACTGTTTTTGTTGGGAGGAAAGATGACAAGAACACTGCTGCTGCAGGTAGTCAAACTAAAACTCTTTCCACTGTGAAAACACTTCCTCAAACCTCTGGTGTGAAACATCGACTACAACCGACAGCACAACAACGAGAAGCTCCAGGAAATACACCCCACCAAAGGTGAACCCTCTGCGGCCACAGTTACACTGGCCAAACAACCAAAACTGCATTTTACTCTTGGACAGCTGCAGCTACAAAGAAGTGATGAAGCTTATGATTTGATATGTGGTGGATGAAATGTTGCTCCATGAATGACTCCGTCTCTCAGGCAGATCTTTGGGAAAATACCAGTCACAGGCAACAGAAGACCCCCAAGTAAAAACAAACAAAAAAAATCATTAGCATGATATCTAGCCTCAGCTACGCTCACCGGCCATTACACATTCACACAGAGGCACACATCTGAACTTTGGGGAGATATGCAAGTACCAGTTTTATGGGGTGTAACTGAAAAGTAATATAATAAGTTGAGTTGTGAATTACTGTTGGCAGGGAGTAATAAGTAAAGCGATATATTTATTTTTGATAAGAGTGACGAGAAATGAGTCATATATTACGTTTTTAGAGTAACGAGCCCAACACTGGCCTAGACCAATGTTTTATTTGAAAAGAACATAAAGTGTTAAAAGTTTTAATCTGATCACACGTTTGTCTTTTTTTTCTGTTAGATGACCACAGCAGGGTGAGACTCTCGCCGCAGGCCGACAAAGACGGGAAGCCGAGGGATTACATCAACGCAAACTACGTGGATGTAAGGCGCTCTGTTCCAAATATGGTTTTTCAGTTTCACTCTGAGCTCCATACAAACCGAGGCCTTCATCTTCACCCTGAGCCTCGTTCCTGTCAATCACACAGTCAGATTTATTATTTCATCTCCATTCTCAGAGCTACTCCACTTTTCCCTCTGTCTTCCTAAAGTCACAACGCCCCCTGCAAAATTCCAAACCTATTCATGACATACCTTTTCTGTTGTCAGCGGGGACTCACGAGGCTCTCCATTATACTTTTCACAGCGCCATCAAATTTCAGCGTTCAGTGTTTTGTGAAAGGCAGAGGCGACACACAAAACAAAAACCCTGACTGTCACGGCCTCTCTGGAGAGCCGACGTACAGGTTACAAAGTTGGTAAAAGCACGTCGAGGATCTCTCCAGCTCACACTTTTGTCTGCGCCTCACAGTGTGAAGGCAACATGACGCTGTCAGTCATATGAAGGTTATCAGACTATTAAAGCAGGTGATTGAATGCTGCCCTCTGCTGAAAACAAGGGACACTTTCTCTCGAGTGCTGGCCCTAAAGGGGCCTTGTGGAGTTTTCTTTCAAACAGACAAAAGTCATATTTATGTTCAGTGTTAATCACCAAAATGCACCATGTGAATCCTTGAGCTCTAACGATTTGTTGAATGCATTGCCCCCCTCATGAAACAGTAGCAAAGTCTATAATTGTAGTATTGTTAACCCTGCATTGTTGACATCCGTGTTTGTTGGAAAGCATTCTTCTTCTCTGCCTTCACTGTTTCATTGCAGCGAGGGGTTGGATATAATGTCTATATTGTCATATAAGACTAGATATTGTCTTATATTCTGGATGTTGTAAGGCTGCATCACAGTAAAGTAATTTTCTGAATTCTCTAAACTCTGAGTTGAATTTATTGAACTCTTAAACATTTAGTGACTATCCAAATTACTAATGATTAGAATCAAAAATCTAATTTTGTAAATATTTTGTGAATGCACCAAGGGTCGACCTGACACTACTGTTGCAATATTGAGGTTTGGTCAAAAATTGTAATATTGGATTCTCTCCATATGGCCCAGTCCACACTGAGGCATGTCTTGGTGTTTTACGCCACCTGTAAGTCAGTATAATACTGTGACACCAGCATAGACTGCAAAAATGATATGACTACTGTGATGTCACCCATTGGTTTGTGGACTTCTGTTTTGAGTTTGGCATTTCGGCCATCGCCATCTTCAATTCAATTCAATTCAATTCAATTCAATTCAATTCAATTCAATTTTATTTATAAAGCCCAGTATCACAAATCACAATTTGCCTCAGAGGGCTTTACAGCATACAACATCCCTCTGTCCTTTGGACCCTCACAGATGATAAGGAAAAACTCCCAAAAAAAAACCCTTAAACGGAAAAAAAAAAAAGGTAGAAACCTCAGGAAGAGCAACTGAGGAGGGATCCCTCCTCCAGGACGGACAGACGAGCAATAGATGTTGTACAGAACAGGTCAATATAATGAATTAACAGTAATCCATATGACACAATGAGACATGAAGAGAGACAGATATTATATTAATAATATGATTATATATGTATGTGACAATAATGACGTGTATAATAGTACAGGTATGACTAATAGTAACAGCAGCAGTGGGAGGCATCAGGCAGGACCATGGCAGCAGCACAACCACGACACATCATCCAGGCACAGCTGTGACACGAGCTAACCTGCGAGTCAGTGGAACACAAAGGCTCCGGAGAAAAAGCCGAGTTAGTGACATGCAGTAGAGCCGAGTTAATGACATGCAGAAATAGGACGTGAATGTTAGCAAATGAAGAATAACCAACTTAATAGAAACTGAGGAGAGAAAGACGGAGAAAAGGGGCTCTGTGTATTATAGGAGGTTCAAGGCTAGCCTGAGCCAGCCCTAAATATGAGAGCCAACCCTAACCATAAGAGCCAGCCCTAACTATGAGAGTCAGGCCTAACCATAAGAGCCAGTCCTAACCATGAGAGCTAGCCCTAACCATGAGAGCCAGGCTTAACCATAAGAGCCAGTCCTAACCATAAGAGCCAGCCCTAACTATAAGCTTTATTAAAAAGTAAAGTCTTAAGTCAGAGCCTGACCATTTAGAGCTTTGTAAATTAGGAGAAGGATTTGAAATTCAATTCTAGATTTTTGCAGTGAGAAATGACCATATTTGGACGAGAGGTTGAAGGTGTGGAGGGGCGTTCTGTTCACATTCTTGTGACTCCCCTGAGTCCCCTCCATGTTTACTGTCTACCCCGTTTGCTGCTTCCTGTTTGGTGCTGGAGAGAGTGCAGCAATTGGTTGTTGAAACCTTTATGTCATTAATCTGAGCCGAGACCAAAAATGTGTCGTAATTTTCAGCGTGTTTGATTTTGTCGCAACTCAAAGACAAGAAAAAGACAGCTCAGAACATTTTTTCTGACCATCTTACACCAAATGATTGAGATCAGGGAGCGCCACAGACTGAGGTAAAATACTGATTTTATTCCAACACTGGAAATTTGTCTGCCACAGTGAAATCACTTTAACCAACTCCTTGGAATCCAGCCCACTCCTAACTTTTGAGTTAAAAACTGTATCCTTGATGAGTTTTATTTGATTTGGCAATTCATTCACAAAAGTAAGAGCATTTTACAAGAGTGTCTCAGTCTTTTCTGGCCTGTAAACCTTGTGTTTCACTCACAAAATTGCTATGAATGAGAGCTGTCACATCGTGGGTTTAACTGAGTACACTTCAGTGTTTTATTTTCAAGAGCAGGGAGCTCCAAGTAGACTATTTGGAAAGTTCTGCAGTTTTCAACGGATGTAACAAAAATTAAATGAAGAAAATATGTAAAATGCATGCCTACATATTTGAAATGCTGTGGGTGTATGGCGTGTCATGAGATTAAAACAAATGAGAGTGACGCTTACAGGTTATGGCTCAATCCCAAAACATCCCTTGCTCCTAAAGCAAAGCTCTTAGCCCCCTGTTTTGAGTGATCATGTAGGTGTCCCACTTCTTATTATGATATAGGGGGAGGGCCCTCCAAATGGAGGTTGTTCAGAAATGTGTTATCAGAAGTCATCGACAAGACACGAACAACAAAAAAAAATTATTTTCTTTGTTAATAAAGATTTTAAAACACTTGACATATTTCCATGTCACATTCCCCCCTCTGATTCCATGTGATGCACAAAATGTAACTGAGGCACAGCAGTAAAGTTTCTTCACTTGTTACCGCTCCTCTAATATCAGTGCAGACTGGCAGAGTAGGAGCACGGGTTGCTAACGTTAGCCTACAGAGCACCACTTGTGGCTGGGAAAAGAGGCAGTGTGTTTTTTTATTTGATGACTTATTTAATCTTCTGATAGCATGAAACTTGAGTAGTGAATACAAGCATTTATGTGGCAAATTGCAAATGGAATTCTGAAGATATCATCACTGCCAAAATTTCATCTGTTGATGTTTTTTGTGTGGTTGTGTGTAAATATATTTCAGTCAGGAACACTTTTGTCAAAGAAAACTTTATTTCCATTGCAGTATTATGGCAGTGTGGCTCTGTTCTGGGGCCCGTGCTGCCTTTTCTTGGGCCTAAGCAGAAAGCCACTTCCACGCACCTACATGGAGAGCATAAGGTGGAGAGAGCACACCTGTCTGCCCTTCCACATGCAAATGAGGAAAGCATGCGGCAGAGAGGGCAAACCTCCCTGCCCTTCCATGTGCCTACATGGAAAGCCTAAGGCAGGGAGAGCAGCAGCAAAGACCCCTCCAGGAACAGAACAGAGCAGCATCAATGACAAACAGAAATGACATTGATGAGTCAGACACAACATGAAAAGGAGGAGCTGGGGTGGAGGCAGGTTGCAAAGCAGCTTACAGCAGCAACAGTAGGCAGGTCACAGCAGTTTAAATAGGGCGCCCTGAATGAGATTGGTTGCATAGAAAGGAATCATATGATCTATCAGCTGACTCCCTTCCATCAATCAGCTGCTCCATCAATTGATTGGCTGTTTGAGATCAGCTGATGTAGCTGGGATGTGAGCTGAGCTTGACACCATGTCCTGCCTGAACTAACGCTGTGCTCAATTTTTTCAAATTGTTGTTTTTGTCGTATGTACCTTCACACAGCATGAAAATACTGCACGCCGAAAAAGCAATACTTTTTTTTTTTTACGTTAGGCCTGTACTGCGAGTACAAAACAACAACAAACAGGCTTCACACTTCCAACCAAGTTGGGAAACTTTATTACTTCTTTCAGCTTTGACCAAGGCAGCGTATAACAGACCCACTTCCATTCTTACCTTTCACAATAAAAGTATTCATTTATGGATGACAATGGTAGTCAATTGTTCGACCACTTTGGTCCAGACTGAAACATTCCTGACAACTACGGGATGTATCAGCATGATATTTTGCACAGTCAGGTGCCCACAGGATGAATCCTACTGATTTATAGACTGTAGTGACCCGAGGACTTTCTCCTTCAGCAGGTTCACAGTTTTCACAGTATTTCAGTCGTCCCTGCAGACCTGTAGAGGTATGAGCGGATGGATCCTAAAGACTTCAATGATCCCCTGACTTTCTAGGAACAAGACATTTGTGGTTTTTGGTCAAATCTTTCAAAAGCTGTCGGAAGTATCGATATAAAATGTGGGTCAGACATGAATTGAATGAATGAATGAATCATCAGGTCAAAATGTAAACGTGTCAGATACTTTGGTGTGCGGACAAATACCTGCAGACTAGTAACATTTACACTGGACTTTTTAAAGCCGCTGTGTGTTTCCTCAGGGTTTTAAGAAGCCGCGGGCGTACATCGCCGCTCAGGGTCCTCTGAGGTCGAGCACTGAGGACTTCTGGAGGATGATCTGGGAGCAAAACGTCTGCGTCATCGTAATGATCACCAACCTGGTGGAGAAAGGAAGAGTGAGTGATCAGATCTCAGTTACACATGTGAAACATTCCTGAACATTTATTGATCCTTTATAAATAATCTGAGGCTTCATCTGACTCTGACTCTCCGGAGTCATGGTGATTATTGCTCACATATATATTCTGATAATGTTAGGTAATACTAAAAGTTTCCAGATAATCATATTTTAATCCCTTGATAAACAATAAAAAAAAAACATGAAATATTCCAGAATGCCATTTTTTATTTTATTTGATACCGAGAATATTAAATGAGATGAAACTGGATGAGAACATTTAAATATATATAATTTTTCATGTTGCTTTCCCAAACCTGAAAATAAAAGCAGAGACTGTGGTTTAATATTTGAGTATATTTTCATTTGTATTTGCATGAAATACAGACAAAATCTTGTCTGCGTTTTCGTCATAATTCCTAATACTTGATATGCTAACGTCTCCTCAGAGGAAGTGCGATCAGTACTGGCCGGTGGAGGTGCAGGAGGAGTTCGGCAGCTTCCTGGTGACGGTGAAGAGCAGCAGAGTGCTCGCCTACTACACCCAGAGGACCTTCACTGTCAGGAACACGCACGCCAAGAAGGTCAGACGCACGGCCAATCAGATCACAGAGTGACTACAAAAGCTGCTCTCAGAAAGATAACGTTTATTAGCAGATCTGGGAAACTAGAAGTTTTCTGGACATGTTGACATTAAAAGTAACGTGGATCACTGACGTCATGTGATCATTGTTGTCCCACGTAGGAGACAATAATCACTGATACAGATTAGTTCAGGATGTTTCACCAACACTCAGCGGTGCTCTCTGGCTCTTTTTCATCCTCATATTTTGAGTTGTGATAAATGTCGGGGAATTTCTGAAATCTCTTCTCTAACTTTTCTAATCTTATTCAGACCTTAAACCCCCCATCCAGTTTTATTTTAATCACTTCCTGTTTGGTTGCACCTTTAGGGCTCCCAGAAGGGGCGGAGCAACGAGCGGACGGTGACTCAGTACCATTACACCCAGTGGCCGGACATGGGCGTCCCAGAGTTTGCTCTGCCGCTGCTCAGCTTCGTCCGCAAGTCGTCCAAAGCCAGGGCCGACGAGATGGGGCCGATGGTGGTGCACTGCAGGTAAGATCTGATCACGCTTTGGTTCCACGTTCATCCTCATCTCAGTAAATCCCGGATTCACCTGGTTTTTCTTTCTCGTTGCCCTGCAGCGCCGGCGTTGGCCGGACGGGCACGTACGTGGTCCTGGACAGCATGCTGAAGCAGATCAGAGACGAAAGCACCGTCAACATCACAGGCTTCCTCAAACACATCCGCACACAGAGGAACTATCTGGTTCAGACAGAGGTCAGAGGTCAACTTGTCTGTCTGTCCTCACACATTCATACAGCTCTTCAGTGTTACATTTTAACAGGCTGTGGTTTGAACCATCAAGTGTAGAAGTGGACGTAGCAACTGTGACATCACCTATTGGTTTGTAGACAACCATTATGAAGCCTGGAGTTTGTTATTTTGTCTGTCGCAATTTTAAGTTGTTATAGCGAGAAGTGACCACATTTGGACATTTGGGTGGATCTGCCAAATGTGACGCCACGGTAGACTTGTATACAATCTGACTTTTTTTGCAACTAGTAGAGTTGCCCCCTGCTGGCCTTTAGAAAGGATGCAGATTTAAGGCACTTCGTGTTGGCTTCACTTTTCAGACCTGAAGGCTACGTCCACTTATACCCAGTCTATGACAGTGGTTCCCAACTGGTGGTTCGCGGTCCAAAAGTAGGTCCCGGGTTAATTCTAATTCGGACCACAAATATTTGGCAAATGTGTCAATTTTGTAAAAAAAATACACTTTATTTCTAAGCACAGTGATTTTCCGGCACAGAGCTTTTATTTTGAAGTGCCATTTCCTGCTGTAGAGTGAGTGACTAACAGACAGAAAACTATTTTATTTTATTTTGTGCACGTATATTAATGATGAAGGTTAGAAGAATTATTATTCTGATGACTGAACAGACGGCGCCTATATTACTCACAGTCTTTAGACTTCTTCAGTGTACTGTCTGTCTCCTCCTGCAGGAACAGTATGTTTTTATCCACGATGCCTTGGTGGAAGCCATCTTGTCCGGAGAGACGGAGGTGGCGGCGGCTCACCTGCACAGGTACGTGGACGAGCTGCTGATCCCGGGGCCTGCTGGGAGGACGCGCCTGGACAAACAGTTCAAGGTGAGCAGCTCAGTGAAGTGTTAACTCTGTGTTCACTTGACTTCTGCTGAAGCTTCATGACTCGTTTAGACAGAATCTCAAATATGTGTCTCGTCTGTGTCGGCTTGTACTGTCTGATACCACAACCACCACTCTGCTGTTGAATAATAATTTATATAATAATATATTTTTAAGCATTTTTGGTCGTTACTGTGCAAAGATTATGTATTTTAAAAAACCATCGCAGCTCAACAGAGTGACTCAGTGTTGCTTCTTCAGACACTAACAGATGTTTTCCACAGCTGGTTGGTCACTCCGGAGCGAAGCTGTGCGACTGCTCTGCAGCGCTGCAGGACTGCAACCGCACCAAGAACAGAAACTGCTCTCTGGTACCTGGTGAGCCCAAAATGTTTGTCAGCTCAGGAGCTTAAGCACTTAAAGGAAAAAGGAGACGTCAGTTAACTTGATTTCAATAAAGTTAAATGTGTCATTTGCCTTTTCAGGTAAAGTTTGCCAACGTTAGCTGAGGCCAAGAAATGACACTGCTGCGTGATGATTTTTTAGGAATTAACTCTTATTTTCTATCTGTCTTTGCAGTTGAGAGGTCGCGAGTACGCCTGTCTACGACGGCGGGGGAAACGTCAGACTACATTAATGCGTCCTACATCACAGTAAGAACAAACTTTAAATCTTCTCCAGAGTCAGGTGAGGAGATCGGATTCAGTTGAATCACAGAGACAGGTCTGGGAAGTGTTTAGCCGAGTCTGAAACTGTTTTCTCGTCTGACTCTGAGTGAGGCGGCCGACTAAAGGGTTTCTTAAAAAGTTTTACTGTGCCTTTAAAACACTGTAAGGGAATCTCTTCACCTGTGTAGCTGTAATATTTGTTCAGCAGTCTACAGAAGTAAAACATAAAATCCTCCTGATCTGACTTATAATCAGCCCAGTCACCATGTGAATGTAAAAATACAACATGAACATCACTGATACTGAGCCGTGGTTCTGTCTCTGCAGGGTTACAGGCAGAGCAATGAGTTCATCATCACCCAGAATCCTTTGTCTGGCACCATAAAGGACTTCTGGAGGATGATATGGGACCACAACGCCCAGGTCATCGTGTCGCTGCCTGGGACGCCGTCAGGCGAGGTGAGGAGATCATGGTCATTTGTCATCTGTGTTTGTGCAAAGTCTGTACAGTTTTAACTTTAAAGGATTAGTTAAACATTTTGGGAAATGCACCTTTTCAGACCAAACAGTTCTGGGAAGCTCTGCTGAAAATCACGTATCTTCAAAGGCTTTTTGTCTGTTTGCATCTGCACCTCAAGTAGGAACGCTGAAGTGACGTAAATCAGCTATTGAAGATTGTTATATCGCACTTTGGCGAGCCAAAGTTGCGTTGTATTTTCACCGCTACATACACGCTCAGTAAAACCTTGATCATGGTAGTCGTGCTATATCGTAGGCAACTGGACTTGCTTGAGTTTCTTGAAGACATTTCACCTCTCATCCAAGAGGCCTCTTCAGCTCTAATGGCCTGGTGCTGTGGTGGGCGGGTTGTGTTGGTCACAAAACACCAACCCTTCCCCTGGAATTTTCCCCTGGAGGCCGGTGTTTGGAACATGTAAGCTCTGAGTGAAAATTGTGTCATTTTAAAGTCCGTCCTCACCATTTTTCCTCTCTGAAACCTAACCACAGAAACTTTACATGTCTAAACTTAACCTCCGCAACTTTATGCTATGTAAATAATTTAATGTTAAGTACATAAGGTCATCAGTGGGGCGCAAATTCGTAGAATATTATATGAATTCATTTTCGTCGGACACCATACAAAGCGCTGTTTGAGGATTCCTTAAACGCCAACGTCATCTTCAAGCAGAGTATTGACATGAAGTTATAAGGTCTGTTGGACAAAACACAACGAATCCAAAACGTCATAATGTTAACGTCCACATAGCATGCAATTCTAATGTCAGTAGACGAATAAAATGACTCATCTCAACCAAAATTTAATATCTGTCTGACAGAAGGTTCCAACATTTTTCCTGACATCATATTGATGTCCGGTGCTAGCTGGGTAGCATACAGTTATCACCAACACTGCTTTTAAGAGCTTTTTTTATTTTCTTTTAGCTCATTAGTTTGGTCTTCCAACCAGCAAATGCTCTTATCAATCTTGCTTCCAGCAGCAGCTGTTTTTCACCAAAAAAAGTTTTAAAATCTCATTGTGCCTACCTGCCAAGCACCAAATGGTACAGATACAAAATTAAATACTAGCTGATGAACATGAACATGAGCATTTAGCAGCTAAAGGGAAAGATTTGAATCTCAGGAGCTGGTGGAGACCAAAAACAGAGCTAGAAGAGAGTGCAGAGTCTGCCATCATGTGTGTCAGTAGGGTGGACCCATCTAACCTAACCATCTGACCTTAATGACTCTGTAAGGGACTCCGCACCAGTCAGTTAGAACTCAAGCAAGTTCATCTGCCTACGATACAGCGCTCTTCACCGGGGCATTTCCAGCATAAAGGGCTGTCCCTTAGTTTGACCTTGTATAATTTTGATGGTGTCCAGTCGTCTCTGTTAAAGACCTTTTATTGTATGAGTCTAGTTTTAAGATCTCTGGACATCTTTCTGGTATTTGTTAACATCAGAGTCCACTCCTCTTCTGTATGTGATGTGCCCAGATCAGACTCCCACACCCCTTTAAGGGCGGAGGCAGAAGCATCAAGTACTGATGTAACGCTCATGTCCTGCCGCAAATATATTAAGTACCTGCGTGAGAATATCTGCAGTGGGGGATGGAGTTGAGTGAGATCCATGAGATGCCGACGTGGAGTTTTCCTCCATTCTTCCCATTCTGCCAACATGACATACACGCAGCATAAACACACAGACATGAGAATGATACCCATCTACCCAAATCTCTCTCAAAAACAAAAGTAAACAAAAGTGTCTCCCAAAATGTTGAACCTTAATGTTCACAAAACCTCTTTCCATCTGTGTGTTGGTCGTTGCTCCTCTATCATGTCTGATGTCGCAGGATGATTCATTTCATTTCAGCTGTTGTTGGATCAAAGTGTGATGTAACCATCTGCTGATGTCCTGTGTTGTTAGACGGAGGAGGACGAGGAGGCGGAGCTGTGTGTCACCTGGCCCCGTAAAGGGCTGCCAATCAGCTATGAGACGTTCACTGTCACTCAGAGGAGTGAGAATCACATCTGCCTGACCAACGAGGACATGCTGGTGGTCCAGGAATACGTCCTGGAAGCTACGCAGGTCAGTGCAGCTTGGAACACGATAGCTTTAAAGTTCACTGGAAACAGGTGATGGTTATACATTTCCATGACATAAGGACAAATAGTAGCTGCAGCTTTCATGAAATGTTCTGATCCTAGGAAACTATTTTCTGTCTCACCTACACGTTAAACTGACAAGTTGTCATTACATTGCAGTACATTTTTATGGCATTGATTTGGCATACTGTACTTTGATACTATACTATGATATTTGTGGACATTTTTATGACAAGGTGTACTATTCTGTGACCTTTTTTCAGCAGACTAAACTTTGAACTTTATCTTTCATATATATATATATATGAACATTTTTCTGTACATGATGTTATGACCTCTTCATGACACGTTTTTTGGTATACTACGCTATGACCTTTTTTATAACATACTATAAAGTTTATATGACTTGTTTGACATATAAATATAAATGACTTTTTTTAAGACATTATTGGACATACTATACTATGATGTTTTATCCCTTTTTTTGACATACTTTACTATGTCCTTTTTTCACTTTCTTCGACATGCTGTACTTTGACTTCTTATGACATACTTTACTAATCTTTTTATCACTTTTTTTAACATACTATGTTATGACGTTTTTATCACTTTATTTAGACATTTAAATTACTGTACATGTCTTTTTTTTCACTTTTTTTCGACATGCTATACTATGACGTTTTTTTCACTTTTTTGACATACTATACTATGACGTTTTTTTCATTTTTTTGACATACCATACTGTCTTTTTTTTCACTTTTTCGACATACTATGCTATGACGTTTTTTTCATTGTTTTCACATACTATACTATGACGTTTTTTTTTCTTTTTTTGGGACATACTATTGTATGATGTTTTTTTTCTTCACTTTTTTAGACATACTATACTATGACGTTTTTTGCACTTTTTAGACATACTATACTATGACGTTTTTTTCATTTTTTTAGACATACTTTACTATGACGTTTTTTCACTTTTTTAGACATACTATACTATGACGGTTTTTTTTTTTCATTTTTTTCACATACTATACTATGACGTTTTTTTTTATTTTTTTTAGACATACTATACTATAACGTTTTTTTCATTTTTTTTGACATACTATACTATGACGTATTTTCACTTTTTTAGACATACTATACTATGGCGTTTTTTTCATTTTTTTTTGACATACTATACTATGACGTTTTTTTTTCATTTTTTTGACATACTATGACTTTTTTTTTTCTTTTTTTTTGACATACTATACGATGACGTTTTTTTTTTTTCATTTTTTTAGACATACTATGACGTTTTTTTTTTTCTTTTTTTTTACATACTATACTATGACGTATTTTCACTTTTTTAGACATACTATACTATGACATTTTTTTCATCTTTTTTGACATACTATACTATGACGTTTTTTTCATTTTTTTGACATACCATACTATGACGTTTTTTTCATTTTTTTCACATACTATACTAAGACGGTTTTTTTTTTTTTTTGGGACATACTATTGTATGATGTTTTTTTTCTTCACTTTTTTAGACATACTATACTATGACGTTTTTTTTCATTTTTTTTAGACATACTAAACTATGACGTTTTTGCACTTTTTAAACATACTTTACTATGACGTTTTTTCACTTTTTTAGACATACTATACTGTGACGTATTTTCACTTTTTTAGACATAAGATACTATGGCAATTTTTTCATTTTTTTTTTGACATACTATACTATGACTTTTTTTTTTTTCATTTTTTTGATATACTATGACGTTTTTTTTCATTTTTTTGACATACTATACCATGACATTTTTTTTTTTCATTTTTTAGACATACTATGACGTTTTTTTTTTCTTTATTTTTTTACATACTATGCTATGACGTTTTTTCACTTTTTTAGACATACTATACTATGAAGTTTTTTTTCATTTTTTAGACATACTATACTATGACGTTTTTTTCATTTTTTTCACATACTATACTATGGCGTTTTTTTTCTTTTTTTTTTTGACATACTATACTATGAGGTTTTTTTTTTTCATTTTTTTTGACATACTAGACTATGACGTTTTTTTTTTCATTTTTTTTGACATACTATACTATGACGTTTTTTTTTCATTTTTTTGACGTACTATACTATGACATTTTTTCACTTTTTTTAGACATACTATACTATGGCCTTTTTGTCACTTTTTTTGACATACTATACTATGACGTTTTTTTTTTTCATTTCTTAGACATACTATACTATGATGTTTTTTTTAATTTTTTTCACATACTATACTATGACGTTTTTTTTTTCTTTTTTTTTTGACATACTATACTATGACGTTTTTTCACTTTTTTAGACATACTATACTATGGCCTTTTTTTTCACTTTTTTTTACATTCTATACTATGACGTTGTTTTCACTTTTTTTGACATACTATACTATGACTTTTTTTCACTTTTTTATACATACTATACTTTGACGTTTTTTTCATTTTTTTTGACATTCTATACTATGACGTTTTTTCACTTTTTTAGACATACTATACTATGACGTTTTTTCACTTTTTTAGACATACTATACTATGACGTTTTTTTCATTTTTTAGACATGCTATACTATGGCGTTTTTTCACTGTTTTAGACATACTATACTATGACGTTTTTTTCATTTTTTTTGACATACTATACTATGACGTTTTTTCACTTTTTTTTGACATACTATACTATGACGTTTTTTTTTTTTTGACATACTATACTTTGACGTTTTTTTCATTGTTTGACATACTATACTATGACGTTTTTTTCATTTTTTTTTACATACTATACTATGACGTTTTTTCACTTTTTTAGACATACTATACTATGACGTTTTCTTTATTTTTTTTGACATACTATACTATGACGTTTTTTTTCATTTTTTTTGACGTACTATACTATGACGTTTTTTCACTTTTTTAGACATACTATACTATGACATTTTTTCACTTTTTTTAGACATACTATACTATGGCCTTTTTGTCACTTTTTTTGACATACTATACTATGACGTTTTTTTCATTTTTTTTGACATACTATGACGTTTTTTTTTTTCATTTCTTAGACATACTATACTATGATGTTTTTTTCATTTTTTTCACATACTATACTATGACGTTTTTTTTTTCTTTTTTTTTGACATACTATACTATGACGTTTTTTCACTTTTTTAGACATACTATACTATGGCCTTTTTTTCACTTTTTTTGACATTCTATACTGTGACGTTGTTTTCACTTTTTTTGACATACTATACTATGACGTTTTTTTCATTTTTTTTTTGACATACTATACTATGACGTTTTTTTCACTTTTTTAGACATACTATACTATGACGTTTTTTCACTTTTTTAGACATACTATACTATGACGTTTTTTTCATTTTTTAGACATACTATACTATGGCGTTTTTTCACTGTTTTAGACATACTATACTATGACATTTTTTTCACTTTTTTAGACATACTATACTATGACATTTTTTTCATTTTTTTGACATACTATACTATGACTTTTTTTCACTTTTTTTTGACATACTATACTATGACGTTTGGTTTTTTTGACATACTATACTATGACGTTTTTTTCATTGTTTGACATACTATACTATGACGTTTTTTCACTTTTTTTGACATACTATACTATGACGTTTTTTTTTTTTTGACATACTATACTATGACGTTTTTTTCGGTTTTTTTTAGACAAACTATAATATGACGTTTTTTCACTTTTTTAGACATACTATACTACGACGTTTTTTTCATTTTTTTGACATACTATACTATGACGTTTTTCCACTTTTTTAGACATACCATACTATGACGTTTTTTCACTTTTTTAGACATACTATACTGTGACTTTTTTTTCACTTTTTTAGACATACTATACTATGACGTTTTTTTCATTTTTTAGACATACTATACTATGGCGTTTTTTCACTGTTTTAGACATACTATACTATGACATTTTTTTCACTTTTTTAGACATACTATACTATGACATTTTTTTCATTTTTTTGACATACTATACTATGACTTTTTTTCACTTTTTTTTGACATACTATACTATGACGTTTGTTTTTTTTGACATACTATACTATGACGTTTTTTTCATTGTTTGACATACTATACTATGACGTTTTTTCACTTTTTTTGACATACTATACTATGACGTTTTTTTTTTTTTGACATACTATACTATGACGTTTTTTTCGGTTTTTTTTAGACAAACTATAATATGACGTTTTTTCACTTTTTTAGACATACTATACTACGACGTTTTTTTCATTTTTTTGACATACTATACTATGACGTTTTTCCACTTTTTTAGACATACTATACTATGATGTTTTTTCACTCTTTTTGACATACTATACTATGACGTTTTTTTTCACTTTTTTAGACATACTATACTATGATGTTTTTTCACTTTTTTAGACATACTATACTATGACGTTTTTTCACTTTTTTAGACATACCATACCATGACGTTTTTTTCATTTTTTAGACATACTATACTATGGCGTTTTTTCACTGTTTTAGACATACTATACTATGACATTTTTTTCACTTTTTTAGACATACTATACTATGACGTTTTTTCACTTTTTTTTGACATACTATACTATGACATTTTTTCACTTTTTTTTGACATACTATACTATGGCGTTTTTTCACTGTTTTAGACATACTATACTATGACATTTTTTTCATTTTTTTGACATACTATACTATGACGTTTTTTCACTTTTTTTTGACATACTATACTATGACGTTTTTTTCATTGTTTGACATACTATACTATGACGTTTTTTCACTTTTTTTGACATACTATACTATGACGTTTATTTTTTTTTGACATACTATACTATGACGTTTTTTTCGTTTTTTTTTAGACAAACTATAATATGACGTTTTTTCACTTTTTTAGACATACTATACTACGACGTTTTTTTCATTTTTTTGACATACTATACTATGACGTTTTTCCACTTTTTTAGACATACTATACTATGACGTTTTTTCACTTTTTTAGACATACTATACTATGACGTTTTTTTCTTTTTTTTTGACATACTATACTATGACGTTTTTTTCTTTTTTTTTGACATACTATACTATGACGTTTTTTTCTTTTTTTTTGACATACTATACTATGACGTTTTTTCACTTTTTTAGACATACTATACTATGACGTTTTCTTTATTTTTTTTGACATGCTATACTATTACGTTTTTTTCTTTTTTTTTGACATACTATACTATGACGTTTTTTCACTTTTTTAGACATACTATACTATGACGTTTTTTTCATGTTTTTAGACATACTATACTATGATGTTTTTTCACTCTTTTTGACATACTATATTATGACGTCTTTTCACTTTTTTTGACATACTATACTATGACGTTTTTTCACTTTTTTAGACATACTATACTATGACGTTTTTTCACTTTTTTAGACATACTATACTATGATGTTTTTTCACTTTTTTTGACATACTATATTATGACGTCTTTTCACTTTTTTTGACATACTATACTATGACGTTTTTTCACTTTTTTAGACATACTATACTATGACGTTTTTTCACTTTTTTAGACATACTATACTATGACGTTTTTTTCTCTTTTTTTGACATACTATACTATGACGTTTTTTCACTTTGTTAGACATACTATACTATGACGTTTTTTCACTTTTTTAGACATACTATACTATGACGTTTTTTTCTGTGTTTTTTAGATAAACTATACTATGACGTTTTTTTCATTTTTTTGACATACTATACTATAACGTTTTTTCACTTTTTTAGACATGCTATACTATGACGTTTTTTTCGTGTTTTTTAGACATACTATACTATGATGTTTTTTTCATTTTTTTTGACATACTATACTATGACGTTTTTTCACTTTTTTAGACATGCTATACTATGACGTTTTTTTCGTGTTTTTTAGACATACTATACTATGATGTTTTTTTTCATTTTTTTGACATACTATACTATGACATTTTTTTCATTTTTTTTCACATGCTATACTATGACGTTTTTTTGACATACTATACTATGACATTTTTTTCTTTTTTTTTGACATACTATACTATGACGTTTTTTAGACATACTATACTATGACGTTTTTTTCATTTTTTTTGACATGCTATACTATGACGTTTTTTCACTTTTTTAGACATACTATACTATGTTCTTTTTTTGACATACTATACTATGACGTTTTTTTCTTTTTTTTTGACATACTATACTGTGACGTTTTTTTCATTTTTTTGACATACTATACTATGACGTTTTTTTCATTTTTTGACATACTATACTATGACGTTTTTTTCTTTTTTTTTGACATACTATACTATGACGTTTTTTCACTTTTTTAGACATACTATACTACGATGTTTTTTTCATTTTTTTGACATACTATACTATGACGTTTTTCCACTTTTTTAGACATACTATACTATGACGTTTTTTCACTTTTTTAGACATACTATACTATGACGTTTTTTTCTTTTTTTTTGACATACTATACTATGACATTTTTTTCTTTTTTTTTGACATACTATACTATGACTTTTTTTCTTTTTTTTTGACATACTATACTATGACGTTTTTTCACTTTTTTAGACATACTATACTATGACGTTTTCTTTATTTTTTTTGACATACTATACTATGATGTTTTTTTCATTTTTTTTGACATACTATACTATGACGTTTTTTCACTTTTTTAGACATACTATACTATGACGTTTTCTTTATTTTTTTTGACATGCTATACTATGACGTTTTTTTCTTTTTTTTTGACATACTATACTATGACGTTTTTTTCATTTTTTTGACATACTATACTATAACGTTTTTTCACTTTTTTAGACATACTATACTATGACGTTTTTTTCATTTTTTTTGACATAATATACTATGACGTTTTTTCACTTTTTTAGACATACTATACTATGACGTTTTTTCACTTTTTTAGACATACTATACTATGATGTTTTTTCACTTTTTTAGACATACTATACTATGGCCTTTTTTTCACTTTTTTTGACATTCTATACTATGACGTTGTTTTCACTTTTTTTGACATACTATACTATGACGTTTTTTTCACTTTTTTAGACATACTATACTATGACGTTTTTTTCATTTTTTGACATACTATACTGTGACGTTTTTTTCATTTTTTTGACATACTATACTATGACGTTTTTTTCATTTTTTGACATACTATACTATGACGTTTTTTCACTTTTTTAGACATACTATACTATGATGTTTTTTCACTTTTTTAGACATACTATACTATGACGTTTTTTCACTTTTTTAGACATACTATACTATGATGTTTTTTCACTTTTTTAGACATACTATACTATGGCCTTTTTTTTCACTTTTTTTGACATTCTATACTATGACGTTGTTTTCACTTTTTTTGACATACTATACTATGACGTTTTTTTCACTTTTTTAGACATACTATACTATGACGTTTTTTTCATTTTTTGACATACTATACTGTGACGTTTTTTTCATTTTTTTGACATACTATACTATGACGTTTTTTTCATTTTTTGACATACTATACTATGACGTTTTTTCACTTTTTTAGACATACTATACTATGATGTTTTTTCACTTTTTTAGACATACTATACTATGACTTTTTTTCACTTTTTTTGACATACTATACTATGACGTTTGGTTTTTTTTTGACATACTATACTATGACGTTTCTTTCATTTTTTTTGACATACTATACTATGACGTTTTTTTCATTTTTTTTTATATTGTATACTATGACGTTTTTTTCATTTTTTTTGACATACTATACTATGATGTTTTTTCATTTTTTTAGACATACTATACTATGATGTTTTTTTCATTTTTTTGACATACTATACTATGACTTTTTTTCACTTTTTTTGACATACTATACTATGACGTTTTTTTTCACTTTTTTAGACATACTATACTATGATGTTCTTTCTTTTTTTTGACAAACTATACTATGATGTTTTTTCTTTTTTTTTGACATACTATACTATGACGTTTTTTTGACATACTATACTATGACCTTTTTTTCACTTTTTTTGACATACTATACTATGACGTTTTTTCACTTTTTTAGACATACTATACTATGATGTTTTTTCACTTTTTTAGACATACTATACTATGACATTTTTTCACTTTTTTAGACATACTATACTATGGCCTTTTTTTCCACTTTTTTTGACATTCTATACTATGACGTTTTTTTCACTTTTTTTGACATTCTATACTATGACGTTTTTTTCACTTTTTTTGACATACTATACTATGACGTTGTTTTCACTTTTTTTGACATATTATACTATGACGTTTTTTTCACTTTTTTTGACATACTATACTGTGACGTTTTTTTTCATTTTTTTGACATACTATACTATGACGTTTTTTTCATTTTTTTTGACATACTATACTATAACGTTTTTTTCATTTTTTTTTGACATACTATACTATGACGTTTTTTCACTTTTTTAGACATGCTATCCTATGACTTTTTTTTCACTTTTTTAGACATACTATACTATGACTTTTTTTTTTACATTTTTAGACATACTATACTATGACGTTTTTTTCATTTTTTTCGATATAGTATACTATGACGTTTTTTTCATCTTTTTTGACATACTATGCTATGACGTTTTTTCACTTTTTTAGACATACTATACTATGACTTTTTTTCACTTTTTTAGACATACTATACTATGATGTTTTTTCACTTTTTTAGACATACTATACTATGACGTTTTTTTCATTTTTTTGACATACTATACTATGACGTTTTTTTCACTTTTTTAGACATACTATACTATGACGTTTTTTTCACTTTTTTTGACATACTATACTATGACGTTTTTTTCACTTTTTTAGACATACTATACTATGACTTTTTTTCACTTTTTTAGACATACTATACTATGATGTTTTTTCACTTTTTTAGACATACTATACTATGATGTTTTTTTCATTTTTTTGACATACTATACTATGACGTTTTTTTCACTTTTTTAGACATACTATACTATGACGTTTTTTCACTTTTTTAGACATACTATACTATGGCCTTTTTTTCACTTTTTTTGACATACCATACTATGACGTTTTTTTCATTTTTTTGACATAATATACTATGACGTTTTTTTCTTTTTTTTTGACATACTATACTATGACGTTTTTTCACTTTTTTTGACATACTATACTATGACGTTTTTTTGACATACTATACTATGACGTTTTTTTCTTTTTTTTTGACATACTATACTATGACGTTTTTTCACTTTTTTTGACATACTATACTATGACGTTTTTTTGACATACTATACTATGACGTTTTTTTCATTTTTTTTGACATACTATACAACTACGTTTTTTCACTTTTTTAGACATACTATACTATGACGTTTTTTTGACATACTATACTATGATGTTTTTTCACTTTTTTAGACATACTATACTATGACGTTTTTTTCATTTTTTTGACATACTATACTATGACTTTTTTTCACTTTTTTTGACATACTATACTATGACGTTTTTTTTCATTTTTTTTGACATACTATACTATGACGTTTTTTCACTTTTTTAGACATACTATACTATGGCCTTTTTTCACTTTTTTAGACATACTATACTATGACGTTTTTTCACTTTTTGACATACTATACTATGACGTTTTTTTGACATACTATAGTATGACTTTTTTTCTTTTTTTTTGACATACTATACTATGACATTCTTTCACTTTTTTAGACATACTATACTATGACGTTTTTTCACTTTTTTAGACATACTATACTATGGCCTTTTTTCACTTTTTTAGACATACTATACTATGACGTTTTTTCACTTTTTTAGACATACTATACTATGGCCTTTTTTCACTTTTTTTGACATACTATACTATGACGTTTTTTTCGAGTTTTTTAGACAAACTATATTATGACGTTTTTTTCATTTTTTTGACATACTATACTATGACGTTTTTTCACTTTTTTAGACATACTATATTATGATGTTTTTTTCTTTTTTTTTGACATACTATACTATGACGTTTTTTTGACATACTATACTATGACGTTTTTTCACTTTATTAGACATACTATACTATGGCCTTTTTTTCACTTTTTTTGACATTCTATACTATGACGTTTTTTTCACTTTTTTTGACATTCTATACTATGACGTTTTTTTCACTTTTTTTGACATACTATACTATGACGTTGTTTTCACTTTTTTTGACATACTATACTATGATGTTTTTTCACTTTTTTAGACATACTATACTATGGCCTTTTTTTCACTTTTTTTGACATTCTATACTATGACGTTTTTTTCACTTTTTTTGACATACTATACTATGACGTTTTTTTCACTTTATTTGACATACTATACAATGACGTTGTTTTCACTTTTTTTGACATACTATACTATGACGTTTTTTTCACTTTTTTTGACATACTATACTATGACGTTTTTTTCATTTTTTGACATACTATACTATGACGTTTTTTCACTTTTTTTGACATACTATACTATGACGTTTGGTTTTTTTTTGACATACTATACTATAACGTTTTTTTCATTTTTTTTGACATATTATACTATGACGTTTTTTCACTTTTTTAGACATACTATACTATGACTTTTTTTTACTTTTTTACACATACTATACTATGACTTTTTTTCACTTTTTTAGACATACTATACTATGATGTTTTTTCACTTTTTTAGACACACTATACTATGATGTTTCTTTCATTTTGTTGACATACTATACTATGACTTTTTTTCACTTTTTTTGACATACTATACTATGACGTTTTTTTCATTTTTTTTTGACATACTATACTATGACGTTTTTTTCACTTTTTTAGACATAGTATACTATGACGTTTTTTCACTTTTTTAGACATACTATACTATGGCCTTTTTTTCACTTTTTTTGACATACCATACTATGACGTTTTTTTCATTTTTTTGACATAATATACTATGACGTTTTTTTCTTTTTTTTTGACATACTATACTATGACGTTTTTTCACTTTTTTTGACATACTATACTATGACGTTTTTTTGACATACTATACTATGACGTTTTTTTGACATACTATACTATGACGTTTTTTTCTTTTTTTTTGACATACTATACTATGACGTTTTTTCACTTTTTTTGACATACTATACTATGACGTTTTTTTCATTTTTTTTGACATACTATACAACTACGTTTTTTCACTTTTTTAGACATACTATACTATGACGTTTTTTTGACATACTATACTATGATGTTTTTTCACTTTTTTAGACATACTATACTATGACGTTTTTTTCATTTTTTTGACATACTATACTATGACGTTTTTTCACTTTTTTTGACATACTATACTATGACGTTTTTTTTCATTTTTTTTGACATACTATACTATGACGTTTTTTCACTTTTTTAGACATACTATACTATGGCCTTTTTTCACTTTTTTAGACATACTATACTATGACGTTTTTTCACTTTTTGACATACTATACTATGACGTTTTTTTGACATACTATAGTATGACTTTTTTTCTTTTTTTTTGACATACTATACTATGACATTCTTTCACTTTTTTAGACATACTATACTATGACGTTTTTTCACTTTTTTAGACATACTATACTATGGCCTTTTTTCACTTTTTTAGACATACTATACTATGACGTTTTTTCACTTTTTTAGACATACTATACTATGGCCTTTTTTCACTTTTTTTGACATACTATACTATGACGTTTTTTTCGAGTTTTTTAGACAAACTATACTATGACGTTTTTTTCATTTTTTGGACAAACTATACTATGACGTTTTTTTCATTTTTTAGACAAACTATACTATGACGTTTTTTTCATTTTTTAGACAAACTATACTATGACATTTTTTCACTTTTTTAGACATACTATACTATGACCTTTTTTTCATTTTATTTGACATACTATACTATGACGTTTTTTCACTTTTTTAGACAAACTATACTATGACGTTTTTTTCATTTTTTGGACAAACTATACTATGACGTTTTTTTCACTTTTTTTTGACAAACTATACTATGACGTTTTTTAATTTTTTAGACAAACTATACTATGACGTTTTTTCACTTTTTTAGACATACTATACTATGACCTTTTTTTCATTTTATTTGACATACTATACTATGACGTTTTTTCACTTTTTTAGACATAATATACTATGACGTTTTTTTCATTTTTTTTGACATGCAATACTATGACGTTTTTTCACTTTTTTACACATACTATACTATGACGTTTTTTCACTTTTTTTGACATACTATACTTTGACGTTTTTTTCATTTTATTTGACATACTATATTATGACGTTTTTTTCACTTTTTTAGACATACTATACTATGACGTTTTTTTGACATACTATACTATGGCCTTTTTTCACTTTTTTAGACATACTATACTATGACGTTTTTTCACTTTTTTAGACATACTATACTATGACGTTTTTTTCGTGTTTTTTAGACAAACTATACTATGACGTTTTTTTCATTTTTTTGACATACTATACTATGACGTGTTTTTCAAATTTTTTGACATACCATACTATGACTTTTTTTGACATACTATACTATGACGTTGTTTTCATTTTTTTTGACAAACTATACTATGACGTTTTTTCACTTTTTTAGACATACTATACTATGGCCTTTTTTCACTTTTTTTGACATACTATACTATGACGTTTTTTCACTTTTTTAGACATACTATACTATGGCCTTTTTTCACTTTTTTTGACATACTATACTATGACGTTTTTTCACTTTTTTAGACATACTATACTATGACGTTTTTTCACTTTTTTAGACATACTATACTATGGCCTTTTTTTCACTTTTTTTTGACATACTATACTATGACGTTTTTTTCTTTTTTTTTGACATACTATACTGTGACGTTTTTTTCATTTTTTTGACATACTATACTATGACGTTTTTTTCATTTTTTGACATACTATACTATGACGTTTTTTTCATTTTTTGACATACTATACTATGACGTTTTTTTTATTTTTTTTGACATACTATACTATGACGTTTTTTCACTTTTTTAGACATACTATACTATGACGTTTGGGTTTTTTTTTGACATACTATACTATGACGTTTTTTTCATTGTTTGATATAGAATACTATGACGTTTTTTTCATTTTTTTTGACATACTATACTATGACGTTTTTTTCATTTTTTTTGACATACTATACTATGACGTTTTTTTCTTTTTTAGACATACTATACTATGACTTTTTTTCACTTTTTTAGACATACTATACTATGACGTTTTTTCACTTTTTTAGACATACTATACTATGACGTTTTTTTTCATTTTTTTTGACATACTATACTATGACGTTTTTTTCTTTTTTAGACATACTATACTATGACTTTTTTTCATTTTTTTTGACATACTATACTATGACGTTTTTTTCATTTTTTTTGACATACTATACTATGACGTTTTTTTCATTTTTTAGACATACTATACTATGACGTTTTTTCACTTTTTTGGACATACTATACTATGGCCTTTTTTTCACTTTTTTTGACATACTATACTATGACGTTTTTTTCTTTTTTTTTTGACATACTATACTATGACGTTTTTTCACTTTTTTTGACATACTATACTATGACGTTTTTTTGACATACTATACTATGACGTTTTTTTCTTTTTTTTTGACATACTATACTATGACGTTTTTTCACTTTTTTTGACATACTATACTATGACGTTTTTTTGACATACTATACTATGACGTTTTTTTCATTTTTTTTGACATACTATACTATGACGTTTTTTTCTTTTTTTTTGACATACTATACTATGACGTTTTTTCACTTTTTTAGACATACTATACTATGACGTTTTTTCTTTTTTTTTGACATACTATACTATGACGTTTTTTCACTTTTTTAGACATACTATACTATGACGTTTTTTTCTTTTTTTTTGACATACTATACTATGACGTTTTTTCTTTTTTTTTGACATACTATACTATGACGTTTTTTTGACATACTATACTATGACGTTTTTTTCATTGTTTGACATACTATACTATGACGTTTTTTTCATTTTTTTTGATATAGTATACTATGAGGTTTTTTTCATTTTTTTTGACATACTATACTATGACTTTTTTTCACTTTTTTTGACATACTATACTATGACGTTTTTTTTTCATTTTTT
Organism: Cephalopholis sonnerati; assembly: GCA_019142605.1. Classification (NCBI taxonomy): domain Eukaryota; kingdom Metazoa; phylum Chordata; class Actinopteri; order Perciformes; family Serranidae; genus Cephalopholis; species Cephalopholis sonnerati. The sequence continues at coordinate 42,792,963 of JAGQAX010000005.1, read as the reverse complement.
TGACATACTATACTATGACGTTTTTTCACTTTTTTAGACATACTATACTATGACGTTTTTTTCTTTTTTTTGACATACTATACTATGACTTTTTTTTCACTTTTTTAGACATACTATACTATGACGTTTTTTTCATTTTTTTTGACATACTATACTATGACGTTTTTTCACTTTTTTAGACATACTATACTATGGCCTTTTTTCACTTTTTTAGACATACTATACTATGACGTTTTTTCACTTTTTTTGACATACTATACTATGACGTTTTTTTGACATACTATAGTATGACTTTTTTTCTTTTTTTTTGACATACTATACTATGACATTCTTTCACTTTTTTAGACATACTATACTATGACGTTTTTTCACTTTTTTAGACATACTATACTATGGCCTTTTTTCACTTTTTTTGACATACTATACTATGACGTTTTCTTCGAGTTTTTTAGACAAACTATACTTTGACGTTTTTTTTCATTTTTTGGACATACTATACTATGACGTTTTTTTCATTTTTTAGACAAACTATACTATGACGTTTTTTCACTTTTTTAGACATACTATACTATGACGTTTTTTTCATTTTTTTTGACATGCAATACTATGACGTTTTTTCACTTTTTTAGACATACTATACTATGACGTTTTTTTCATTTTATTTGACATACTATACTATGACGTTTTTTCACTTTTTTTGACATACTATACTATGACGTGTTTTTCACTTTTTTTGACATACTATACTATGACTTTTTTTGACATACTATACTATGACGTTTTTTTCATTTTTTTTGACATACTATACTATGACGTTTTTTCACTTTTTTAGACATACTATACTATGGCCTTTTTTTCACTTTTATTTGACATACTATACTATGACGTTTTTTTCTTTTTTTTTGACATACTATACTGTGACGTTTTTTTCATTTTTTTGACATACTATACTATGACGTTTTTTTCATTTTTTGACATACTATACTATGACGTTTTTTTTCATTTTTTTTGACATACTATACTATGACGTTTTTTCACTTTTTTAGACATACTATACTATGACGTTTTTTCACTTTTTTTGACATACTATACTATGATGTTTGGGTTTTTTTTGACATACTATACTATGACGTTTTTTTCATTGTTTGATATAGTATACTATGACGTTTTTTTCATTTTTTTTGACATACTATACTATGACGTTTTTTTCATTTTTTTTGACATACTATACTATGACGTTTTTTTCTTTTTTAGACATACTATACTATGACTTTTTTTCACTTTTTTAGACATACTATACTATGACGTTTTTTTTCATTTTTTTTGATATAGTATACTATGACGTTTTTTTCATTTTTTTTGACATACTATACTATGACTTTTTTTCAATTTTTTAGACATACTATACTATGATGTTTTTCCACTTTTTTTGACATACTATACTATGACGTTTTTTTCTTTTTTTTTGACATACTATACTATGACGTTTTTTCACTTTTTTAGACATACCATACTATGACGTTGTTTTGACATGCTATACTATGACGTTTTTTCACTTTTTTAGACATACTATACTATAACTTTTTTATACTTTTTTAGACATACTATACTATGACGTTTTTTTCGTGTTTTTTAGACAAACTATACTATGACGTTTTTTTCATTTTTTAGACAAACTATACTATGACGTTTTTTCACTTTTGTAGACATACTATACTATGACGTTTTTTTCATTTTATTTGATATACTATACTATGACGTTTTTTTCATTTTTTTGACATACTATACTATGACATTTTTTCACTTTCTTTGACATACTATACTTTGACGTTTTTTTTCCACATGGGGGGGGGGTTCTACTTTTCTTTGCCATGCTATACTATGACATTTTTTAGTATTATTTTTTTTTTACGTTTTTTTTATTTTTTATTACCAAACATAGGTTAAATATTAAAAAAAGAGTCCAGGAGGCCACAAATGTCATTCAGTTTATTGTCATAACAATAGGGTGACCACTTAACAAATCAAAATAGCCAAACAAAGTCTACTAACAAAGAGATTAATGGGCCGGCCAAAATGAATTATAAGAAGGGAAGACACCCTGACCAGCCCATGGAGGGTTGTAGGATCTCTTTCTAACTTTAATCACCAAAACATCTAAACCTAACAGGAATAAAGCCATGAAAATAGAACTACCAGATGTACCAAAAATAAAGCAGTAAAACAACAAATGCAAAAGATTAGATCATGTCAGTCACCACCTCATTGCTGCTGGCAAGGCTGAAGGATGAGTGTGAATAATCTCATTATCTGGCAGTGGACACATTGGAAAGTGTAAATTAGGAGGTTTCATGCTTGTATGATAAAAATCTCGTGGAGACATGAATCCAAATAAATTACATATTTATCTAAATCCTGCCGAACTCCGCTGGTGCAAGTTTCATCAAAGAGGCCCCACCTTCACCTCCAGCAAATCGTGTGCAAAGCATTGTGGGGATTTTATACCCGCTGAGGATCCACACATGCATCCTTGGAATTTCTCTGAAAGAATGACTCAGTCCTCAGTGAAAGTCAGAGGGATCCTTGACACTGGAACAGAACTTTGGCGGGTCGATGACGTAGCATCCTTGAAATTCGGCCATTTTAGGATCCTTCCTTGACTTTGAGAAACACCCCCTGCTCCCTTTTCATGGCTGTCGGGCAGAGGATCAGGCAGACCAGCAACGCCTGCAGGGGAAAACACAACACACATTAATGACAAACTTGCATAATCTGACCAGTAGCAGGGAGCATGTAACATACAATAGTTGACATTTCTTTGGTAAACTATACTCTGACCTTTTACTGAAATTTTGTTTTAATTAATCTCTGACTTTTTTTTCTATTTTATGGCATACTATATACTATGACTTTTTAAATGACATTGCTGTGACAACAGTTTTGATATATATATATCATTTTTATGTTACAATTACATTTTATATGACATATGTTAGTTTGACATTTTTAGCATGTTCATTTCTATGGCTTACTAAACTACGATTTTATTCTGACAAATTTCACGATATACTATGCTATGACATTTTTTATGACATACATACAACATGTTTATAGCATACTGTAGTATGACAATCACTTTTTTTTCACTTTTTGTACAAGACAATAAAGACTGCAAAAACTGAAGGGGTCTGATTACTTTCTGAAACCACTTGTATGATGTGAGATTTACATTTATATTATATTTATAGGATTGGTATTGTACAGTAGAATCCAATGTAGAACCTTGGGAATAAACCTAAACAGACATCACTTCGTTTTAAGGGTCAAAGGACAAAAAGTTGAGAACTCACTGATATGTTGTGACAGATGTCTGCTCTCTTTCTTCTCTGTGTCAACAGGACGACTACGTTCTGGAGGTGAAACACTACCGTGCCCCCCGTTGGCCAAATCCAGACAGTCCCATCAGCAACACCTTCGAGCTCCTTAACCTGGTGAAAGAGGAGAGTGCAGCAAAGGACGGCCCCACTGTGGTCCACGATGAGTAAGACCTTCACAGAGTCATCAACATGTACCATGAGAATAACAGCATTTAAGGGTTGTTTTTTTTTCCTGATGTTTGTTCTGAGTGACTAAATTTTACAGCCAACATCAGTGACAGGTTTGATTTCCCCTTTTTCTAGTGAGGGTGGAGTCACGGCAGGAACGTTCTGCGCCCTATCGTCTCTGACTCGTCAGCTGGAGGCAGAGGGTTCGGTTGACGTCTTCCAAGTAGCCAAGCTGACAAACCTCATGAGACCGGGAATCTTCAGTGACATCGTAAGACTGTTGTCTATCTCACAATACGCTGACGATACCGCACTGTCTGTTACACTTCTTCTATGACTTACACTGGAGAGAATTTATGCTATATAGAAAAATTCCAGCTTATTACAACGTGGTTGTCATTTTCAGTTTTCCATCTCCTTAATCATTAATAACAACTTTCACCAACTAATAGCTGAGATCTGGAAAAGACTGAGAATGAGTTTTGAATGCTACACAATGGCATAGGTTTTAAAGGCCTAGTGTTAACAATAGTTCCAGTCACGATGGCAACACAAATTCAAACAGGGCAGGTGTGAAAGCACGCTTAAGCTGACTTACGAAGAAATTACTCAGAGATCACAGAGCAGTAAATTAACATGCTACAAGAGTAATACCGAGATACTGAAATACCAGTAAATAAAACATTTGCTTACCTGTCTCTGTTTCACAGGAGCAGTACCAGTTCCTGTACAAAGCCATGCTAAGTCTCATCGGGACGCAAGAAGACGAGAAAACCCTCCAGTCGTCTGACAACAATGGTACCATCGTGGTGGGAACCGCCAGCACCGCCGAGAGCCTTGAATCCCTGGTGTAACTGCCCAAAACAAAAACACAAAGAACTCTTGTTTACTTTTACAAATGAGCAGCAGCATTTTGTCCTTCCACTTTCACACCACCAACAGAACTTCTCCCGATGCCACAACCACTTAATAGAATCCTCATCCTTCAGGACTCTGTGTCGTAGTTTGAGGCTCGCACGTACCGAACGACCCTCTTCTTTGCTGGATCTGGACTCCCTGCGGTTTTGTATTGTGTGCCTTTTTGTATTTTCATCCTGTTCTTCTAACTTTGATACAAGCTGTAGACTAACTGTGCGATGTTTTAACGCTGTACTGCCCTGAGACATTTCACTCGACTAACAAACTTTTCCTAAACCTTTGTATTTATTGGCACTGAGCCAAACAGGAAAAAAAGGGAAAACTGCATCTTTTTACATCAAATGATATTTTGTTAGCTGGTCTTTTATAGAGCTCCTGCACTGAACTCCTTTCTGTAAATACCATCGCAACGGTAGCAGCAGTATGCTATTGAAGTCAAATATAAAATAAGGGCCTGGAATAATAAAAAAATAATAATAATAATCTAATGTAAATAATATTATAGTAATCAACTCGATGGACCAAATTTCTATTTATACTTTTAGATTTTTATATTTTACCATTTTTAGTGCATTCAAATGTTATGGTTTGATTCTAATTGCTTAGTTGGAGAACATTAATGCTTTTATATTCTGGATTTTGTAACAGACTAAATGTGATGCATGGGGTACTGACATGTTTGTTTTTTTAGCTGGACATGAAACACTGCTGGATTATTAGCTAGGGGATTAAATAAGTGAAAGAACACCAAAGAAAGAGCCTGTTGGAGTGTTTTGTCACTGTGTGCAGAACTATAACTACACTGCAGCAAAGACGACGCAACACATCCAGAAAAAGGATCACGTTACTGAAGGCACTAATATCACTAATGCTAACTAATGTTACTTAATAGCTTAGAGTTCTCAAAGCTGTCCCGTCCATACTTTGACATTTGAAACAACGCTAACAACAACAAAGCCAGCCTCACTTCATAACCTCACTTCAGTCACGAACACTTTAATCAAAGCAAACTTTATTTCCATTATTATATTTGGTGGTATGGCTCTGTTCTGGAGCCCCTCTGCCTTTCCCAGGCCTACATGGAAAACCAAAGGCGGACAGAGTACACTTCTCTGCCCTTCCATGCGCCTACATGGAAAGCATATTAAGTGGAAGTAAAATTAATGGTTTAAAAACACTGCAACTGTGGCACCATACTGGAACTACTCAGAAGAAAACTGCGGATCAGAAGGAGAAGGTTTCGAGCGTGGTATGCGGTGGAAAAAGTTTAAAAACCTACATGCAGATTGCAACCAGCTGACACTTCTCGTAGTCACAATTCCTTCAGGGTTCTTTGTTCAGGAGGTTTTCACCAAGAGCAAAATTATCCACAGAGATCTCCTCCTCTCCAAAACAAACAGACCAGGTGATCTAAACAGATAAAGATACAGAATACAGCAGTTTCACATTAAAATGAATCAATGCCCATTCCTGTTGCAGAGGGACATCTAACTACAGAGGTCAGCACCAAAATACAAATGGCCTCTGTCTAGATCCAGTGTTTGGTTTGTCTGTTCTGGGCTACTGTAGAAACATGGCAATGCAACACGGCGACCTTCATAGACGAGCACCTGCTCCCTATGTAGATAAAAATAGCTCATTCTAAGGTAACGAAAATACAAAAATACGAAAATAATTTTCAGGTCATAATACACTAAAAAAAACACACCAGTTATACTTTATTCCATTTCTGCCAATATATCCCCTTAAATCCTACACACAGGACCTTTAAAGGATCAAAATGTTTTCCGGCTTTCTAATTTTTACATTTTCAAAAACAGAATTTACAAAAAAAAAAAAAAATTATAATCATTTTAATAATTATATAATAATTGATATAATAAATAAAATAACTATCAATAATTCATATTTTTAAAAAACAAATATAAATGTATAATTGTATATTTTAAATTATTTTTATTAAGATTTATTAATTTAATCAAACATGAATTCATTAATTAATGAATAAATTAATTAATTAAAAATATATTATTATTAATACAGAAAATATAAAATGATACATATCTTTTTTTTATTATTATAAAATGTACTTCTGTTGTCCATTTTGTTCTTCAGAAATATCACCTTTTCAGCAAGATAATTAGCAAACAGGTGCCAGGTAATATTTATGATTTGTATTTTAATTTTTTTGTCAGTTGTAGAAAATCTGTAAAATATTGTCAGCTGGGTCCATTTCCTGCACTGGCTAATTCTGGGCAAAATCTGGCTAATTCAGTTTGATGTACATGCCCTAAAGTTCGCCTAACTTCAGACAGCTGGCTCTGGAACTGTCGACTCCAAACTAGTGTTGATTTATATCCCAAAATTTCAGCCTATAGCAGGCGCTGCTATAGGCTGTGAATGTGTGAAGTATCTGCACTGTGGGACAACTCTGAAAATTCAGAGGGAACCAGATGACGTCAGATTGTCCTTTTGAACCTCTGCCACTGTCAAGAGCAGGGTCATCCTCGGTGGAGCAGGATTTGGGGCAGAGCATTTAATTTTACTTAATATTTTACTTAACATTTCAATATTTTTATATATATAATTGTATTTTTAGTTCTGTCTTTGTTGGGCTTCACAAAAAATGTTAGGGTTCATCAAATTTCATGATAATGTAGCTGTTGGGATATTTCATATCAGGCTATTTTAACAGAGAAACTAAAAGTTTGTGATGAGACTCCCAGCAGGAGGGTGAAGACACAACCTGAGAAAGCAAGTTACATTTACATTTAAGGCCCTCAGCCGATGTGTTTATTCAGAGTGACTTACAGCAGCAGAATGAGCCTCCGCTCCTCACAGACAAGCAACGGGAAGGAGGTCCAAGGTCAGAGGTCACAACGGCGAGACAAAAGCTGGAGCAGACACCCCCGTGAGCCTGAATAGAGAGAGGTGTTAATGAAACAAACACAGAAAGAGAGAACATAAAGACATGGTCTGATGAAAACAGAGTCCCGTCCGACCTGTGGATTATGTATTTTCCCTTTATGGAGTCATGTTTTAATCCCCGCACTGAACCAGTTATTCCATTTGATTTCCCATGTGTTAATCCGGGCTAAGACTCTGCAAGAAACGCGCCTTTTCAGGACAGAAAATAGGTCAAGTGTCCAGACGTCATCTTGACCAGCCGTCGTATCCACACCTTCATTTGCATTTGTGACCTTTCATAATTACATGCCCAATTATCCCGCTTGGTGGCCTAGTTTGCATGGCTGCCTCCAAATTGAGTGGAAGCAAGCGGGCTGATTGTCTTTTTTTGTCAGAGGAGCTGAGCTGGAGGTCGAGAGGAAATACTAAATCCAGAGACCAGGGGGGGTTAGGAAAATCTTTGACTGTGGAGTAAATCTGAAGCTTAGACTTTACAGACAGTGGTGGAGAAAGTATTCAGATGTAGAACATTACAGTGCACATGTACTCAGTTACAAGTGAAACTTCTGTATGTAGACATGATGAAGACGAGCTGCTGAAGTTCAAACTGAGCATCAGAATGATGAAGAAAGGTGATTTAAGAGACTTTGAACGTGGCATGGTTGTTGGTGCCAGACGGGCCGGTCTGAGTATTTACTGGGATTTTCACCACAACCATCTCTAGGGTTTACAGAGGATGGTCCCAGAAAGAGAAAATATCCAGTGTTGATGCCAGAGGTCAGAGGTCAGAGGAGAATGGCCAGACTGGTTCAAGATGATAGAAAGGCAACAGGAAGTCAAATAAGCACTGGTTCCAACCAAGGTGTGCAGAAGACCATCTCTGAAGCAACAACACGTCCAACCTTGAAGCAGATGGGCTACAGCAGCAGAAGACCACACCAGGTGCCACTCCTGTCAGCTAACAACAGGAAACTGAGGCTACAATTCACACAGGCTCACCAAAACTGGACAATAGAAGATTGGAAAAACCACATTCAGATGGTAGGCTCAGAATTTGGAAGCATGGATCCATCCTGCCTTGTATCAACGCTTCAGGCTGCTGCTGCTGGTGTCATGGTGTGGGGGAGATTTTCTTAGTACCAACTGAGCATGGTTTAAACACCACAGCCTACCTGAGTATTGTTGCTGACCGTGTCCATCCCTTTATGACCACAGTGTACCCATCTTCTGATGGCTACTTCCTGCAGGATAACGCACCATGTCACAAAGCTCAGATCATCTCAAACATGACGATGAGTTCACTGTACTCCAATGGCCTCCACAGTCACCAGATCTCAGTCCAATAGAGCACCTTTGGGATGTGCTGGAACGGGAGATTCTCATCATGGATCAACTGTGTGATGTCATCATGTCAATATGGACCAAAATCTCTGAGGAATGTTTCCAGCACCTTGTTGAATCTATGACACCAAGAATTAAGAAGGGGGCTCAACCTGGTACCAGCAAGGTGTACCTAATAAAGTGGCAGGTGAGTATAAAGTAATTTTTAACAGTTGTCACATAAATATTAGTATGAGTAAAAATTAACAGAAAATAAAGATACTTAAATAAAGAACGTTTACCTCAGTGCTGTACTTAAAGTATTTCAGTACTTACAAAGCAGCAGGGAGTCCGAGGTAGTTGAGTAAAGAACCAACAGGAGTTTTAAAGATGTTCAGAAGGTTAGTAAAAACATCATAAAGTAACAGCTTTAAGGTTCAGTACACCAAAACACTATTTAGTTTGGGTTTAATTTAGAGGTTTAACTAGGAGTCCCCACTGGAAGCGTGACGTGAGTGATGCGCATGGATTGTAAAAATGATGAACGTAGCTACCATGACATCACCCATTAGTTTGTGGACTCCAGTTCTGAAGGCTTGAGTTCAGCATTTTGGCCGTCACCATCTTGGTTTTCTGGAGCCAGAGGTGACCATATTTGGGTGCCAGGGTGGAGCTGTGGAGGAGCGAGGGGTGGATCTGACTGAGGAAGCAGACCACCCTTAATTATGCAGAACTTTAATCTTTGATAAAATCTAAACAGGTGAGTTATACAACAAGTTCTGCCCCTGTACAGTCGTGAATGTTAAAATTAGCTATAGAGACTAAAGCTGTTTTTGTACCAGGCTGTAAACATGTTTATTTCTGCTGTAACGTTGGACATTTTAACACGGGGGTCTAAGGGGACAGGTTTCTGGCGCCAGCCCCAAGTGGCCGTTAGAGGAACTACAGTTTATAGCACCTCCATGTTGGCTTCATTTTTCAGCCCGGGTGGCTGCTGCTTGGTGGTGCATCCGTATTCTGTCATCAATCCACACTGACACCGTCTTTGATAAACATCTTAGGGCCTATTTATGGTCAACGTTAGATACGGAGCGCCAGACGGAGCCTTCTGTCCACACGCTGTCTTCATTTCGTCAGTATTTGTGCATGTTTACTGAGAGAATACAGACACAGACCACCTCAGATTGTGGAGGCACTGAAGTGTAGTTTTAGCGAGATACGACCTTAGGAGACGACGAAAAAATGATTAAATAACGTCGGAACAGAGTGGCTGTTGTTGGGTGAAACTTTTTGTGTTTGCGTTTGTGTGAAATTTAGTCATAATTAGCGTACAAGTTACGACCCAAAACATGTTTTGTGAGGTCACAGTGACGTTTGACCTCCAAAATCTAATCAGTTCATTGTTGAGTCCAAGTGGACATTTGTGCCAAACTCAAGGAAAAATTTCCTTAAGATGTTACTGAGATATTCTGTTCACGAGAATGAGAGGGACGTAAGGTCACAGTGACCTTTATCTTTGACCACCAAATTCCAATTGGAATTGTTGCTGAGTCCAAGTGGATGTTTGTGCCAAATTTATAGAAATCCCCTGTAGCTGTTCTTGAGATGTCGCGTTCACAAGAATGAGACGGATGGAAAGACGGACAGACAACCCAAAAAACATATTGCCTCTGGCTAAGGCAAAAGTCAAATTAATTTTTTTGTCTTTAAATAATGAAGGAAGAAGAAAGATTGTAACACAATATATTTATTCATGTGACCATTTTTACATTTTTATAAAGCAAAAACGTTCTATCAAAACAAGCTTTTACAAACAAATGCTTGAACTGAAACATTAAAACAACAAAAATAAAACCGTTGGAGATCACCGACGAGTTAGTGCCGCTCTGTTTTGTTGACAAAATTTGTAGTTTTACCTGAATTTGTAAAAACTTTTAACTGAACTCTTCTTTTTAAATGTGACGGGAGTCTTTGTGTCATTCGAAAACAAACCTACAAATCTACCAAAAATATCACACCAATACTCTTATGTTTAAAACCCTACGAAGGCCCACATATAAAGTACACATCAGGTACACATATGGATATATTATTTTAAAAATATATCTCAGGTACATATAAAATATCTCTCTTTCTCTGGGTATTCATTTTCTACCCATTTGCAGCATGTAACAAAGCGTTCATAAGGTGACCACATCCCTCTTAAAAGATAAATTAAATATTGCCCAGGTGGCAGACAATAAATAGTCAGACGAACGTTACACAGGCTCCACAAATACAGAATTCGGTCTTAAAACACCTTAAATAAAGAGTTTTACGTCTGAGTTCTACAGAAGCTGGCGATCATGTTTCAGTTATCAAGATCATTATTTTCTATAGATACCACATTTGTAGATCTCGGACTCTTTTTTTTTTTTTAAGATATGACCCCAAGATGGTTAAAAATCTATATCAAGATAGGTTCAGTGTTGTAAGAAAAAAAATTCACTTTTCAAATATAATTTGAGAAAAAAAGAAAAAAAAATCACGAAAGCACACGTAAAATTTCTTGTTTCGAACTTTTGCACTTTGAGTTGTTAATTTTAATGTTAAAGGCATCACAAATAAAATGTTTTATTATAACTGTAATATATTGAGATTGTGATGCAATGAAAATGCACACATGTTGTAACACACATAAGCACCACAAAAAAAATTAATTCTGTCAAACAAATGAAATTATTAACTCGTGATCTGTACAAGCTGAAAATAATGAATCGCAGCTGCTCTCGGCTTCGTCAGCGTTCACTCTGAGGGGACATGACGTAATATTACATCTTGTGAATGGGAACTGTTGATGGTACTTTATGGTTTGATGTTGGACTTTTGCTCTGGTTGATTTTCCTGTCATGTTTGAAGAAACAGTTAGAGTTAGGTGTGTAACAACGTTGAGGTCTTTCTTGTTCGAAGTTATCACAGTTTGAAGGTCAGTGCAGTTTTGAGCTGATGAATTTTTATGTAACACAGAAATCAGATGTCGTTTCAGGTGATGGATGAAAAGGAGTGAAAAGTTCAAACTAGGAAAGGTTTGGCGTGAATGTTGATTTTTTTCAAATAGGGATGCACTGATTGTGAAATTCTGGGCCGACACCGATGTTTAAAACAACAATTTGGCCCATAGCGGATACTGATGTTCTTTTGTTGTTGTGGCTCATTTTGTTTGTGTTGTTATTTATTCCCCTTTTTGTGAACCAAAGAAATCTTGATTACTAAAAAGATAAATGAATTATTTTAAAGTCATTCAGTCCTTCATTACACGTCCTCTGAATGAGCACAAATTCCATCATTCACAGTTATGAAACAACCTTTAACAGAAAGTTCTTTCACATGAAAACATTTTAATTACTGCTTCAAAAGTCTTTGTACTGTATATAATATAACATCATTTCCTCTCTGGTGTCTATTCTATAGTGCTGTGAAAACTTCAAAACATTTCTCCTTCAAACAGCAGCATTCATTCATTTAAGTTTATCACCAAAAACTACATTTTACAAGATTACATTCAAGCCCATAATGAGATCAGTACAATTTACCGTCGCAAAATACTCATTTTTATGAAACAGACCTTGAACGCATCACAGCACAACCTCCATCAGCAGTTAGTTCCGCCCACCGACTGCTACCAGCTAACGTTAACTAGCTCTCCCCCTCCTGTTGTCAACATAGATTTGTTCTTTACAATGTGGCATCATCAGGAAAACAACAGGCTGCGTTCCCTTATGTGTCGATAGTGAGTTTACTGCGTCATTTCGTCTTGACGGCGTCCTGGGGAGGATCTCTGTTCATCGCAAATGCGTTCTCTATTGTCCCCAGGATGACGGGATGACGTTAGTCTCGAGCCCTGCATTTTAGCCTGCGCAAAACTGATGTGACACAACAGAAAAACATCGTCCACCGCTATCGGTTAATGCCATCTTATTTGTAGACAGGCCCACGGCAGTCAACAAGGCAAATATCTGCCGATACCAGTGGGCAGCCAATAAATCAGTGCATCTCTATTTCTAAGCAGATCCATTTTAAAAAACAAATGTTCCGATAAAAACTTTTTGACTCCGCTCTCTGGTGCCATCTAGTGGGTGTATCTGTCCATTATAAATGAGGCATGGAAGTATGAGGGCAGTGATGATTACAACGTTCAAAACAGACGCATCTATTTTTTTTTTTTTTAACATAAAGGGAAGATAAATGAGCCCTAAGCCGACTGTCACGTGGATGTGTTATTATATCTCAGGACTGGACCCCAAAATGTCACTAATTTGGTCCAGTGAGAATCGCTCATCTGGCGCTTATACCAAAAAAAGTTTCTAGCATCCAGGTTTACTTCAACAATATGCTGCTCACTGAATACGCTCAGTAGTGTTTCCTCTGCTCGCCAGTGTTTTTAATCGCTTTTACAAACATAAAACCTGCATGGACCAACAGTTCGAGAGTCAAAAGTGACCTTGTTTGCAGTTAGCGGTGTCATGTTTATTTTTAGAGAAGTCTCTTTTATAATGGTGGCCTCGGGGGAAAATGCCTTTTGGGCATGATTTTCTCACTGTAATATGGTGGACAGTGGGAAGGCTGAGAGGCGTTCCTGTACGCCTGGTCTGTCAGCTGTCAATCTACCTTCACCAGGCTGATTGACAGCAGACGTTTACTGACCCACAAGAGTTTACATGTCGGCTCCATGGGGACAAATTCACAGTGTTTTATGTATTGGTTCACTTATTTTTCACTGTATTGTATTTCACCTGTAAGAATGCTTTATGTTTCATTTTGTTTTTAAACTGCTGAACACTTGAGATTAGTGGCTCTCAAGTGTCCAGGAACAGTCTCAGGCAGACCTGGTTTGTACAGTAGTTAAACCTTATTTATGAGATTACATGTGCTTTTTAATGCTCTAAATTTTTAATGCCTAGTGGACACATCTTCACAGAAGAACTTTTCTCTGAAACTAAACTTAAACTATTTCAGTTTGGCACAGATGACTGAATTCAGTCAAACTCAGGATGATTATATTAAACCAAAGATTACTTAATATGATCACCAGCTGCCTCTTCAGCTTTTTGCCCTAAAACTGACCAACCGTTTTAAAGCATCACCAAATTGTTATAAATTTAATTTCAACACAATATAAACAACTTTTGGCTTTTTTTGCTTTTTTCAACTTTTCTTTTCCCTTTTTAGCCTTTTAAATATTTATTTGAAGAAAACTATATTCTATAACTAAATTCTATCGGCCCCTGGCAGGTAAATTAAAAATAGACTTTTAAACACAAGTAAACAGGCGAGTCTGAGTCTGTCGGAAAATCCAGTGTGGATAAAGTTGGTGAAAAGGCAGCTGACGACGTGTTTGTCATAAAGTTTCTCTGTATTTACAGCGATTACTGATCTGCTCTCTTTGAAGGCTTGGCTTTACTCCAGCAAGGTGCTCTTGGATATGAACTGAAGTCCTTCCTCCTTCAGTCGGGCCAGCGCCGGCCCGTAGATATCCTTCGTCATCGGAACCACTAATCCCTTTGTAGTGATTTCACCTGCAGAGAGAACCCACGCAGATTTAGGGTTAAATTTAAGATTAGTTAGGTTTACTCACATCTTCGGCCTTTGTTGAAAAAAAAATTACCCAACACCTTTTTTAACGTCAAGGTAGCCTTTGGTTTCATTTTAGAACATACAGCAGGTCACAGTAAACGCAGGCTGGCAAGACAAACGTTAGCTTCACAGTCTTAAAAGACAAACTAACGTTAGCTTCACACACTGACAGGACAAACTAACGTTAGCCTCACAGTCTAACAGGACAAAAAAATGTTAGCTTCACAGTCTGACAAGACAAACTAACGTTAGCTTTACACGCTGACATGACAAACTATCGTTAGCTTCAAGGATTAACAGGACTAACGAACATTAGCTTTACAGACTGACAAACTAACAACAGCTTCACAGTCTGATGGAACAAACTACCACTTCACAAATGAACGGCATAAACTAATGCTAGCTTCGTAGATTGAAAAGATTAGCTACTGTTAGCTTCGCAGACTGACTAGACAAACTTACTTTAGCTTTGTGGACTGACAAGACAAATGCCATGAGCTTCACAGACTAACTAGACAAACTAAACTTAGCCTCTTGGACCAGAGACCTGTACTATGAAGCAGGATTTGGGGTTGGCGAGGTAACTTCAGGGTTAACCCTTACTTTTCAGTACTACAAAGCGGGTTCACTTTCATCAGGGATAAATTACTGTGATTTTATTTTGTGTTTGGAATTCACACTTTTTTTTGTCCTGCTGTTTCATTGTGTTTTTATAGTTTTTATTTCACAAAGTAACAAAGACAGAAACAATCTTCCTGATTGATGCCACTGACCATCAAGGACCATGCGAGCACCAATGGCTGCTGGGTATCCTACAGTCTTGGCCATGGCGGAGAAGCCATTGGGGTCACCATACACCACCAGGCTAATGTGTTTGGTCTCCAGCTCGCCAGTTGGGTGGCGAAGCCCGACGTCGTTCCTCATGATGATCATGTCTCGCTCGCCCTTATCTAACCGGGGCAGAGAAGTCATTAGTAGATTAAGTACTAGCATCACATTTTGTACTTGTGTTGTTCTGATTTGTGGTAATAAAATGAGCTTGTGTCTCACCGAACGAGAGTTTGGCTTCCAGATGTTTTGTCAGAGCAGCCAGCACACTGTCGGCGTGAAGCACCGACTCATCGTCACTCAGCATCCCAAACCTGAACACAGAGAGACAAAAAAACAAGACTTTTTCTCACAATAGAAAAACCTTCACAAAGCCGTTTCAAAAGGTTTGAAAGAAAATTACCACGACAGCGCTGCAGCGGCGGCCCACACATCCTTGGCTAAATCTAAAGAGATGAGCAGTTGCTTTTTGTCGTTGCTTTGCTGGTGAATTGAATAAATGAACAACAAGTCATTCAATTTGAGCTGCGAGCGCGTTGGCTTTTTACTCTTTTAACTGCACAGATGGAATGTTTCCAACAGTTCACTTTTACCGTCATAGGAATTTACGTTTCAATGCCACCGTGGCCCTCTTCCCTTCACCGCCAGCGGCAGCAGAACAATAGCAGCACGGAGCCTTGGTCTGAAGAGACCCTTGGAAAAGTTGATTTAAATTGAAGAGTGTGCGCGCTACACCACTTCAGGCGTCCTCATTAAGGAGGGAAGTGAAAACTGTGCAGAAGAGGAGCAACCTCGGCCTTGTTCTCCGCCCGCCATCCACAGCTCCAACGCTAACTTTGAAGAGCAGAAAATGTCAGCCTCTGCCTCATCTTGCCAGAGCCGAGCAGTACAGACAAATGGGCATCCAAAGAACTTAAACAAAGGGGCATTACGCGGGATTTGGACCGTTTCATAGCACCAAATAAGCAGTCGATCAACAGACTGAATAGGAACAATAACACTCTGCTATATTCTGGCCTACAAGACCAAAAAGCAGTAACTGGATGAAGACCAAAATCTAACTTTTAGGCATCTGTTTTACCGTATAAAATATATTCTGTCATACAAATTTAGGCTTTTTTACACGTTGTGGAAAGAACACATCAAACTTGCAGTAAAAACACACTTAATGAACTCTCTGCCACACACACAGTGAAACAGAAAGGGCTATCCATCAATCCATCCATTTCCTGCCACTCATCTGGGGCTGGGTCATGGTGGCAACAGACTAACCAAAAGTCTGAATCTACCCCAAGGTCCTCTACTAGTTCAACATGCCCAGGAAACCTCCAAAAGGGATTCGCCCTGGAGGAATCCTTTAAGATGCTAAAGCTGAGGCACAGCACGTAGTACGACTGGTGTCAAGTGCCGCCCCTAGCACCAATAGGATGCACTGCACTGCAGTATGTAAACAGAGGACCACACAACATTGTTCCTTCTTTTACTAAACGATCTGTACTTCCTTCACTAATACATTAGCTGAAAATCATGTGTGGACATCCACACGGCTCATCCATGAGCCTTTTAGCGCCTGTGTGTTTTGGTCTTAAACTCAGTTCAGACCAATGATTCATGACAAGATGAAGCCGTTTTAGAATGTTGCAGAGTAAAGTTGCAGCAGTGTGAACTGACCCATCTGAGCTCAACTGAGGTAGCTGATGGTGTCACCTGCAACTCAGCTGGTCAAATTGACAGCGGCTGGTTTGAGAACGTAAGGCACGTCACTTGTTTCAACAGCCAATCATTTTGTAATGAAGACCGCTGGTCAAGTCAAAATGACTGCAGACCGTGTGTTGGCTTGCTGCGGCAGGTGCTCCGTCCCTGCCAAGTCCTCTGTTTCCATCCTCACAGTGTGCCGGTGCCAGACAGTGGGTCGCTGCTGCTGCTCGCTTTATGTGCTTATGCCCCGCCCACACACACACACTCTCACTGACTTATGAATTGGCGCTGGTTATTGATATTATTGTAGCGTATTGATTATGAATACAGTCCATCTGATGCTGGTTTTGTTTCATCACTGTAGCCAGTATCTCACTATCACTATCCTCATTCAGATTTTAAGAAGCTACAAATTATATTCAGCCACAAAATAAGTCTGAAAAGCTGCAAATCAGAACAGAAGTACAGAGAGTTGTTGACTAGAGATGATACACCGTCTCATCGAGTTGACTTGGTGTGAATCAGCAGGTTTTTAGAACGTTGCAGAACGGCACATTGCAAGTAGTTGCCTGTTTAGACTCGTCTCATCGTGATTGTTTGGTCTGAACTGGGCTTTAAGGACCAACAGCTCTACTCTCTCTGGATTTGAGCTCCTTATCCTATCTCTAAGACTAAGTGCAGCCACTTTACAGAGCAAACTCATTTCTCACTCCACACTCTGACAGAGCGGTGCAGTTTTCCAGCAGACACCTACGGCCTCAGACCTGAAGGTTCTGGCTCTCATTCTGATCACTTAACACTCGACTGCAAACCAGCACAATGACGCCAACAGAACCGCATCATCTGCAAAGAGCAGACATGCAATTCAGGGGTTCCTGAATTAAACTAAAGCCAACTAGCCTAGCAGAGTGTCAGTTCCTGCCTCTTTAACTACCTCCTTTTTTGACTGATGGAATTTATGTGATGAAGTTAATGGAAGAGGACTCACCTCCCTTGGTGCTTTATGGTCCCAGAAAAAGTTTGTGTTTGGATTACCATGAGGCATGAATGGACCCAAGACATCTGGACAATGCTGCACAGAAACTTTCAGAAAGGTTTTTTTTGCCTTTTATAACCTTTTTTGCCATCTTTCATTTCAACTGTTGAAATCTGTTTGCACTGATGTGCTTTCATTCACTCCACTCTCAATGCCATTCAATAGAAAACTTTTCCTGGAACCATAAAGAGCCTACGGAGGTACTTTATACAACTTGTATGGCTTTTTTTTTAGTGAACTTTACCTTTGAGACCTTGAAATCACACATTTAGATTCATAGCCTTGTAGATTAATATATTATTATTGTATGGATCCTAAATAATTAAAATAAGGTGGACTTTCCTAAACTTTCTGCCTACAATGGACAAAAGCTGAAAGAACACCCTTTGTTGGAGCTACAGCATCATAACCTTTCTATCTGTTACACAGTTTGTCGGCCAACCTGAAAACTTTAAACCTTTAAACTTCTTTTTTTCTCAACTTCACTCCTGCAGGCACTGCTCTCTGATTTTGTAGAGCACTGACTCTCCATATGTTCCCAGATGTTCCCTGACTTCTCCAGATGGTTGAGGTTCAGCATTACTACACAGAGGTTTTCCTCCCCACATGCCTGTTAGCAGCACGGTCCTCAATCAGGCAGATATCTTGAATTGCGTTTTAATCTCTCACCATCTCAGGGCGTCCATCACAAAGGCGTCCTTTCCGATGCGTTCGTACACGGCTTCTTCAAAGGCATCTTGGGAAATGGAGGAGGACAAACCCATCTGCTTACAGAGGAGGTCCCTCTGCAGAGACAAGAAGACAGACCATAGTTTTTCTTTTTATAACAGGTCCTCAAACACTTTGAGTCTCATGTGTTGTTTCTGCTAAAACCTCGAATGTCTCCTAAAGCTCTTCTTCAGGTCTTAGTCTCCTAGCTCCTCTTTGGCTGCTAGCCAGTCTCTTAAAGCTCCTCTGTATCTCCTACACTATTTCGTACCTCCTCTTTAGCTTCTAATCTCTTTTCTAGCTCATCTCCTAAAGCTACTCTTTTGCTCCTTGATGTTCCCTAGCTTCTCTGTATCTCCTGCACTGTTTCCTAGCTCCTCTTTAGCTCCTAGCCTGTCTTCTAGCTCCTCTGTATTTCCTACACTGTTTCCTAGCTCCTTTTTAGCTTCTCGTCTTTCTCCTAGCTCCTCTTAAGCTCCTAGCCTGTCTTGTTAAGCTCCTTAACTCCTAGACTCTTTCCTAGCTCCTCTTGAGTCCTAACTTGTCTCCTAGTTCCTCTCTAGCCCCTAGTCTGTCTCCTAAAGTTTCTTAACTCCTACACTGTTTCCTAGCTCCTCCTTAGCTCCTAGTTTGTCTTCTCAGGCTCTTCTTCGGCTTTTAGACTGTCTCCTAGCTCCTCTGTATTTCTTACACTGTTTCCTAGCTTTTCTTGAGCTCCTGGTCTGTCTCATAAAATTCCTTAACTCCTAGACTATTTCCTAGCTCCTCTTTATCTCCTTAATTTCCGTGCTCCTCCTTAGCTCCTAGCATGTCACCTAAAGCTCTTTTTTTTGGCTCCTAGACTGTTTCCTAGGAAGAGGAACAGGTAAATGAGACTATGAACTAAAGAGGAGCTAGGAGACAGTCTCATTTCCCTCTTACTCTCTAGCCCCTTGTCAGTCCTCGTCTGTATCTCCTACACTGTTCCATAATCTCCTTCACTGTCTCCTACTCCTCTCTTTATGGACATTCAGACACTTTAAGAAACGGCTACATTAACCTTTTCGGAGGCTCCGGGGGCAAAATCTTGCCACTGTTTCTCTATTTCTCTTTTCATCTTGTTTCCAGAAAATGTATTTTGAGTGTTTTCAGAAAGACAAGTGGCAGATTTTAAATTGCTAATCGTGCTTTGATTTGTGATAAACATATCCCAAACACTGCAGTTCTGTTTCTCTTTCATGTCAGAGGAATAAAAGACGGCAAACATTATCTGCTGTAAACCCTCGGTGTCAGAGAGCCTTGGCTCGCTGCAGCCTTGATGTTTACAAGCAGCTTTTGACAGTAATGTAATAGACTCTTGAGCTAAACCCACTTCCACAGTAAGATGCTTCAAGTGGGAGAGCTGCAAAACAGTTCATTTCAACAAACTGAATGACAGACGGGAGAAAGGCTGGAGGCACTGCTCAGAGGCTGCCTTTCAATCATCGTCCCTTTCACACTGAATGGATCCTCAGCTGAGGTTCTCACCCAGGAAACAGGAGATGAAGTATGCTGCAGGATGGGACAGGGCTCGCTGTTGATTAGTCCCAGCTTGACAAACCCACTCATGGCCTTGGAGAAGCCCTGTGGGACAGAAGCAGAGTCACAATGACCACAGTGACAGGGACACAAAAACAAAAGACACAGAAAGAAATCAGGTTTTAGGGCTGTGTGTTGGAAAGAATCTGGTGATATGATAGGTATCATGATTCAGGGGTTATGATTCAATATAATGTGAGATATTGATACTGTACTGACACTCAAGTCTATTTTCAGGAGTAAGGGCAGATATATACTGTTGCATCAGCTCTGTGCAGAGCCTACACTGTTGTGAGCATTTATACTTCTGTAGTGGTGTGTCTGTGTCACTCTGCAGTTACACCTCCAAACCACTAGTCGGTGGTGGGGATTTTGTGAAGTGCTGTGAAGTTAACTTGATTCAAAACACACATTAAACATGGCTTAATAGAGACAATTTCAAACACAAGTACACAAATCAGCTTCACTATAACTGGCAGCATTCACAGACAAACACTTGTCTTTATCTGGACACATTTTCCCCACAAATACAACATGCTAACGTTATTAGCACAAGCCTATGGCATTTTACATTGTATAAATTAGCCTAGCAGCTAGCAGAGATTTCCTCTGCTCATATGAAGCCAGGATAAAACACACACAGGACTTAAAATGCTATTTTTGTGGAGGCTTTATTGTCTTCACAATTTATTGTTTCTTATCTGTGAAATTAAAGTAAATAAAAGCTTTGTTTCCACTGAGGGAAATGGTTTCAGCTTACAGACACAGACAGGAAATCTGCGTCACTTTTTACCTTAAATTGATGGGACATTATTAAGTGTGAAAGATGTGTAGTTATGTCTCTGGGGTAACAATGTCTTACAAAAAAATTCCAACATTAGAAAGCTGATAGTTTAAGTTTGCAGGGTCTGTGTGTGACTGTGTGTGTGTGTGTGTGTGAGTGTGCTGTACCCTAAAGCGCAGCGTTCCTCTGATCAGTGTGTGTGCTGTCTGGATGCCGTAGGGCTCGGCGTACTTGGTGCTGTCACGGTTTGGAAATCCCTCCAGGTTGAAACCAGGAAGGAAATCCATCGGACTGGTAGACTCCATCAGAGAGCCGCCAGCCGGGATGCTCACCACCTGGACAAGACACACACACACACACACACACACACACACACACACACACACACACACATATATATATACAGATTCAGTTTCCCACCTTGATTTTAAACACCATAACGGCAGGAAAATATTTTTTTTTCCTGTCAGGCTTCCGTACCTCGTTGTCTCTGAGGAAGATGGCGGGGCTGATGGTGTTTAAGAGGACGCCGTACGGACTCCAGCTGAACTTGTAGCGAAGAGGATTGTCTGAGCACTCAGGAGCAGGAAGACCTCCGCAGAACGAGCTGTAGGACTCCACCTGAACGTTTAGGGTCGAAACATACAGAATATATCAGTACCTGAAAGTTTCAAAACTCTGAACCTGAGATCTCTTGAGATTTCTTTCCTCACATTAACCTGCTGTATAAACATTTTGTTCAGCGCTTTGACTTTAGATCGACTTGGGTCTGTCAGAACCTGAACCAGGTCCTAATTTACATACTTTCATTCATTCATTCATTTCAGGATTCTGGTTCAGGTTTTGATTGATAAAGAACAAACTGTGTGACGTCGTCTGTTTCTGAACAAAAACCTGTGTCAAAGCAGTGTGAACATGTGGACTGACAGCTGACAGTGTGTGTGATGGGTCAATATGTGACTACATGTGTTCAACAATCATTATCACACACAAACACACACACACACACACACACAGATTCAGAGTGTGTGCTGACTCACGGTACAGCCGTCAGCTTTGGCCTTGTCGATACACTCCATGGCCAGCATGTGGTCGATACCCGGGTCCAGTCCCATCTCATTCACGATGGTGATGCCCGCCTCCGCCGCACTGACACACACAGAATCACACACATGAAGCTTTAATATCTCTTGATTTAAACAAACAAACAAAACACTACCAAACTAAACCAGTTTACCTGTTCTAAATGTTGCTTTCTGTTAGATGCCTTATTTTAGTGTTATTCTGTTTATCCAGTTTGTTTAGTCGTGTTCAGTCACAGTTTTAAATGTTGCCTGTCTGATGGACCACACATGAAAAGTCTGTTTTAAACCAGCTCTGGTGTAATAAGTCAAATGGTAACATTTTAATATTGTACGTAGCTCCTTATAAATAAAAAAAAAAATTAATTTAATATTTTTCTTTTATTTAAAGATGTTTTAAGAAATAAGAAAATACTTTGTTTTAAATGACATTTAACTACAATGTTAAACGTTCGTAATACACCTGTAAAAACATCCTGTTTTATCTTTGTTGTGCACGTCACCTGCTCTGCAGCTCCTTCATGGCAGGACTCAGGTAGCTGGCCGTCACCATGTTGACCTTTCTCTTGATGCAGTGTTTGGCGACAAGCGGGTGAAGCGAGTACGGCAGCATGCTGAGGAGCAGAGGGAGGAAGTGAGGTCAGCACAGACGGCAGATGAATTTATCAGACTGGTGAAAACTAAGCCCGGTCTGATCACGTAGAGCTGAGTCCTTGCCTGAGATGTCCACACACAGGACTCCATTTTTCATCAATCCATTAAAATAACAGCCTCACAGGGCTGCTGTGGAGGCTTCACACTTCATAGCAGCCTATGGAGAAATGACAGTAGGCAAACACTAACTTTCACTGGCTGTGAGGGCTGTTAGATTTTAACTTCAGTGGATCTCTTTCCCTTCTTCCTGTGCCAAGGACCAGAACAACTCAGCTTGTTAGTTAATAAATTTTATCAATAGAAGCCAGACGTCAAGAGAAGACAATTTAGAGCAGTAAGCACCCAAACAGTCATAAAATGGTCGTTGTCTAGCAGTGTTAATTTCGTTAATGAAAACTATGACGAAATATATTCGTCAACGACCTTTTTTTCAATGACTAAGACGAGACGATGACGAGATAGCACCGTCGTCACCTTACATTAACTTTAACAATTACCAACATGCAATATCGTTGACAAAAAAAGATGAAATGAAAATGTAGTTCACAAAATAAAAACTTTGCCAAAATCTCTCTATATTTCGTCTCCTCTTTTTTTGTCAAGGAAAATATAGACTTTTTTTTCCCCTCAATGCAGCAGTTCCGTTTCCTGTGAACGCACGGTAGATTTGTGTCCTGTCTGCGCTGCGTGCATTAAACGTGAACTACACGACCGGGAGCAACACTTGAAATGACAACAACGGGGCTTGGGAGAGGAAAAACGAGGCGATATTTAGGCCCATTTTCGTTATAATGAGACTAAACATCAGAATAGCTGCCAAAATTAACACCATTGTCTAGCCATGTAGTTAAAAATTAACGGTCAAAAAGAAGCTTAATATTCACGTAATATTCCCCCGCACATCCATTATCCTCTGGTTCACACGCAACTGTTTTCATTCTTCTGGTTTAGGGCCGGTTGCTGTTGTAAACAATAAATGAATTTGGGATAATTCAGCAGCTACACTGCGGATATTGAAGGGTTTTACTGTAACACGTCCATCAGCCAACACACAGAAATGGCCTGAAATCACATACAAGGACATTTAACAACTTTGTAGTGTCTCTGGATGTAGATGGCTCTGCTGTGAGGAACCGAAAGTAAAATCTCACGACACGACTGCAAACAGGACTTAACAGGCTAACTGTCAACAGATTGAGCTAACCATCCAATCACAAGGCACTAATTTTCCTGTGTCATGTACAGAATCATGATTTCTTTGCCCTAGAAATCTGAGGTTTTAGGGAGAAGTGTTATGTTAAACTCGACCTTTAAGAACCTAAAAATGAAAAAAAAAAACCATCTGTAAATGTCTGCCTGGAACAAAATCTTTAGTTGTACAGAACATTTTGTTCCAGGCAGACACACAAACTGGAACAAAATGTTCTGTTGTACAGCCTGACTGCAGGACGTGCTGTACCTGATGACCAAGTCATGATCTTTGACCAGAGAGTCCAGGTGTCCTTCCTGGCTGCCAGCGTCCAGCATGACGGGGATGGTGTTGGGATATTTGGCTGCAAGCTCCTCTGCCTGCTTCAGCAGCACCGACGCTGAGAGAAGAAACCACAGTGAACACAGTCAGTGTGAGGACGTACAACACAGGTTCAGAGGACGTTTCCTCTGGGATTAACTGTTGGATTGATGGGCTGCCTGCAGTCATCATTACAGTCAATAAATTGTGTTTTAGCTTCAGTGTTCGTAACAGAACAACACTGGTCATTGAATAAATTCCCTGAGACAAAACTCCTTGAGACATCTCGCTCACAAGAATGACAAAGATAAGGTCACAGTGACCTTGACCTCTGACCTATGATGGCCAAATTCTAATGTTTTTATCACTGACTCAAAGTGGACATTTGTGCCAAATCTGAATAAATTCCCATGAGGTGTTCCTGAGATACTGCAGTCACAATAATGAGAGAGGTGAGGTCACAGTGACCTTGACCCCTGACAATCAAAACCTATTCAGAGCATCCTTGAGTCCATGTGGACGTTTGTCTCAAACTTGAAAAATTTTGTCAAGGCCTTGTTGAGATATTACATTTACAAGAATGGGACATACGAACGTACCGAAGGACATACATACAGACAACCACAAAACATACTCTGGCAGCAGTTGCTGCCGGCACGAGGCAAAAAAATACTGAAGTACAAGTACAAGCCAGTTTCATTTTCTAATCAGTCCCTCCAAGATCTTGGAGCAATACATCTTGAATTTGTGGCCAATTTTGTCAAAAATTGTGATAAAAATTGCAGCATTTTTATGTGATTTTTTGTGGGAAATTATGACAAATGACAAAAATTGCACGTCAGGAGAGAAAAACGTGATTTTTTTAAACTAGTGTCACCAAAAAATAAGTGATGTAATGACTTGCTATAATAATCATAGTGAATATTCCATAAACAGCTGCAAATGTTTCAGTTCTCTTCTTTAGTTTTATTGAATTAGTTTCAAAACATGGATTCCAATAATGTTTTCAAAAATCCTGAGTGAATATTGTAGCTCTCAAAGCAGACAATGTGACTGTAAAACAACATGTAAGCTACATCTGCTGTAAACATAACATTTGAATCAATTCAACACATATTGTATGCATTTAAACAAAGGGACAATTCTTATGTCAATACAGAGCCTTTCTCCATACTGCAGTGACATTAGCGCCATTTGATGACGCGTCTCATGATGTTTCAAATGACGTCGTATGCACGACGATTTCTGGTCAGCTGGAAAATGCAGAAAAATCGTGGGACTTTTGAAAAATTGCAAGCCCCAACAAATATTGCGGACTTTCATTGAATTTGTGTTAATTGTTGCGATTGCGATATCTCAATTTCCTGGAGGGACTATCTGGTGCAAAGTTAGAGATGCAAAGCTGACATTCAAACTAAGACTATGCTGTGACATATTTCAAATAACACATCACTTTTGTAGCTACTCAGAGTTTGTGAGACTCACCAACAGTGACCTGGGTCCTCTCGTCACGAGTCAAATACTCGACCACAGGTCCGGAGACGTATCCTGAACCCAGCAGCAGAACACGCTTCATTCCGCTCTCCTTCATGATCTGAGCCTTCTCCCTGAAGAGCGTCAGACGCACTGACTTAGAAACACTTCATGGCAACGTCAACACATGAAACAACAGTGAGTCTCTCTGTTTGTGACTCCATCTAACAGGATGTTTCACTCTGAGCTACACACACTTCCAACAAAACAAAACACTGGTTTCTGACAATGGAGACACCACAAAGAAAGTCATGACGTTAACTAAAATGATCTGCTCAACATTTCATCAAATTTTCTGTCCAACAGTGAGGACATTATTCAGGATATGGTTCACCCATAGGTGTTACTGTCCGGCTGACTGAGCAGAAATAAAAAAAAATGATCCACTCAGCTTTGACTCTTCACACATTTTGTTTTACGACAGAAAAGCTACCAACACTGCACTATTGTGCCGCTGCTATATTCAACGTAAAGTTTCTCTCGCCACTTTTTCTGAAAGTACAACTTTGGATTAACAGAAATATACAGTATTTTGTTCTTTGTTTAAGAGAAAAGGAAAATACACATTGTACTAAAAAAAGCATATCCATCTGTTTTGTACAAACATCATTAAAGGTCCAGTGGGTTAGATTTTGAGAGATTTAGTGGCATATAGCCATGAGAAATCAGCTGAAACTGGTTAGAATTCCTTCAGTGTTTATTGTTCAGGAGCAAAATTACTGAATATATAATGAAGCACTTTAACGTTAAAAACTGTGTTTTTTCAGACGCTCTTGTCACAGCGAGGCTACTAAAAATGATGCCCGACACTAATCTCCCCGTCTAGAGTCAGTGTTTGGTTTTGTCCGTTCTGGGCTACTGTAGAAACATGGCGGTGCAACATGGGGATCTCCGCAGATGAGGACCTGCTTCCTATGTAGATATAAACAGCTCATTCTAAGGTAACAAAAACACAGTGATTATACACCAAAGAAAACAAACTTATTATATTATATTCCATTTCTGCTAATATATCATTTTAAATCCAACACACTGGACCTTTAAAATCACAATTTAAAATTGCTCTTATCAAAAAAACTCTGACGTGCAGCTTTAAAGTTTTGTTTGTTTTTTGACTTGCTTTTAATGTTGGGTTTCAATTTAATACATTTGCCTTTGTTTTTTGATAAATTTGTTAATACTGTCCAATACATATCTCAGATCAGTGTATAACATCACTGATGCAATGAGTACAAAGTCAAAGTTTTTTGATCAAACAGTGTCAATGTGATTGATGAGGCTGTGGCCTGAACCCAGACGAGAGGAAGGGAAGGGCGAGCAGGGATGGGAGGGGATCATCTCAAAAATAAATACATTAAATAATCAATTATAAAAAATAAAAATAAAATAAAATGAGTAGAGTTTTCCTGATTTTTTAAGGGGGAATTTCTTTTAAAAATAAATTCAGACAACTATGTATGACTGTCAGGGTTGGTATTCCACTTACAAAAAACAAAACAAGAAATAAAGTGAAATTAATGTTTTTACACCTGTAACATCACAAAACCACGTTATTGTTCATGAATAAACACATCTCATAAGATTTTTCACATGTAATGTCTTACACGCTATTTGGCTATATGTGATTTTTTTTTTTTTTTTTTTTTTAAACGTGAAATGTTTTTTCATGTGTTACAAATTCATGTTAAGTTTTATAAATATCAAATACTAATAATACTATTTTGTTATAAAATATATCTGTTAGTAATAATTCATAACAAAAATTATTGTAAGAGTAAACATGTAAAGTTTTCCCTTTTTTATTTTTATTTTTTAAATAAATTCAGACATCTATCACTGTCAGGGCTGGTCTTGTACGTACAGAAAAAAAAAGTGAAATTAATGTTTTCACACATGGAACATCCCTAAGCTACACGTTTCACATGTGATACCATTAGGCTATATGTGATGTTTTGTATTTATTTATTTTTTTACACATGAAACATTTTTATGTGTTATGAATTTGCGCTAAGTTTTATAAATATTAATATTACTATATTTTTATAAATGTCTGCTAGTAATAATTCATAATAAAATAAATGTAGGAGTAAATGTGTTAAGTCTTCCTTTTTTTTTTTTTTTTTTAACATATGAAACGTTTTTTTTATGTGTTTATGTGTCACACTGTTATAAATATTAATATTTACATTTACTATTTTTTTTATATTTATAGTATTACTTACATTGTTAAAAATATACCTGTTAGTCATTTATATTAAATTAAACATTATCTATGAATATAAAGTGTCTAGTAAAAATAATTATATTAATTTACATAATAGTACGCTGGTATTTATTTATTTAATTAAGATCAGAAAATACTGGTAACCTAAAAGTAATACTAAAATCATAATTATCATTATTATTATTATTTAATTGAATACTAACTATTGTTATTGTTTTTCTGCACTTTTTCCTCATTAACAATCCAAACTTTATAAAGAAAGAAGTGTATATTATTTTCTGAAGATCTTCTCTAAACTGAACAAAGTGAGGATTAAATGAAATATACAGAACATGAAGTTTAGAATCTGTTTTTACAAACTGTCTCAGCAGTTAAACACAGTTTAAAGAACACATACGTGACCCGCAGAGAGAAAGAAGAAGCCGTGTGACTCCGCTGCAGCAGGAAGCTCGCAGGCCTTTTAATTAAACTGAGCAGTCGTCTCCAAACAACTGGATTCAGTTAAAAAGTCTGTGATTCTGCATGCTGGATTATCTTTACACCATGACAACAATAACACCATAATGGAGGCATCAGCCCGAGTGACCTGTGGCATTAATATCCCACCACCAACTGCCTCACACCCCCCAGGAGTCAGAGCCCCGGACTCGTTAGCTTTAGTCTAATTGGACGGGACACTGCACACATGCACACGAGTCGCAGCGCGACTGGCTGGACGTCCGACCGGCGGTCCGCCCGCCGCCGAGCCTCATCCTCTTAATTAAAAAAGAAAAGAGAGACGTTCCCTCAGGAGGATTTCTCCCTCACTTTACATATCTTAAGGAGCCAAACTCAATCAAAAGGATTAAGATTTAGCTGCATGGCTTGTCTGGAAAAAATGATACTTAAGATCAATTAGGAAGAAAACTCATCAGGTCTTAGAGGTGGCCTAAATATGAGCAAGCACAACGCTGCTGTTTGAAAAACACTTGAGCCTCAAGAAGAGAAATCTGTTTACAGAGACACTGAGGAGCAAATCTGCCCCGAGTCTGAATGTTAATAATCTGAAGAAACAAACACTGTCACTGTAAACATCAGGGTTACGTCGTTAGAATAAATCTGACGAGCTCATTAAAGTGTTTATCACAGAGACACTGACTGAAGCTGCGTGTAAGCAGCGAGGGAAAAGAAATGTGTAATTAATTGATAAAATAATCAAAGCAGATTAAAAAGATAAAAATCAATACGGAACAGATGCTGATGAGGATTTCACAGATTTGAAAGTAAATGATAAACATGCAGATGAATAATTTTCTTTCGGTCTTATACAAAGTCAGACGTGGAGATCAGTTCCATCTCTGTGTGTCCAGCACAGACTCAGGTCGACTACGTGTTTAACTTAGATTAGCACAAAAACTGGGGAAACTGCTAGCTTAGCTTCATCAAAACTAAAAAGCAAGAAAGTGGCAGCACCAACAAGAATGACAGCCATCTGGATACAGATATTTCCAACAATAAAAGGGTCTCCTTGATAACAACTGACCCCCCGACCCCTAAAACATAAAGTCAGGCTGCTAATGAGACGTACTGTTTGTTATTCAAAGAGCTAACGAAGCTAAAGCAACAACAATAACAGTGTATGACAGTGCTAGCGGCTCTGTGAGGTTGTTCTAAGACACATTAGGATGCTAACATCAGCAGGCTAACATGCTAACAATGACAATGCTAACATGCTGATGTTTACCACGATCACCATCTTTGACTGTTAGCATGCTAGCATACGCTAATCAGCACAAAGCACAAAGGACAGCTGAGGCTGATGGAGGTGTCGTTAGCAGCGCTAGATGAAAAGTCACAATCATTATGACAGTTCATCCTCAGAGGGACGAGTGTGTGAACCAAACCTGACATGACCTTCTAACAACATTAAAGCTGTTGTTTTGGGGTTTTTTAACAAGCGTGTTAGCTAACGAAGCTAGTCCCTGATCCACCGGAGCCAGCTTAGTTTGGATGTTACAGTTCAACTGGAAGTAATATCATATTCCCTAATGCAGAATTGTTTCTTAAAAACAGTCCTTCCAGAAAATCTAACGATCGCAATAATTAACGCAAATTCAACAAAAGTCTGCAATATTTGCGATTTTTTTTTTTTTTTTTTCAAAAGTCCCGCCATTTTCCCAAATTTTCCAGCTGACCAGAAGTCGTCCCGCATGAGACGTCATCAGACGCGTCATCAAATGGCGCTAATTGATTGAATTGATTCAAATATTATGTTTACACAAGATGTAGCTTACATGTTGTTTTACAGTCAATACGGGCAATTTCTCTCTTTTTCCCTGATGGTCTGAAACAGTCGCTACATTTGTTGCTTGTCACTTTTTAGAATTGAAGTTGCTAAGAGGTCCTGAAAAGTTGCTAAATCTGACAAAAAAATCACCATGTAAACAACACAGATCTGAGGATGGTTACCTGTGGTGCTGGCTTTGCAGCCAGAATTAGACGTGTTTTTAATCTTACATTTTGCAGCAGTTTTGCTCGTTATTATTAACTTTGTTAACGTGAACACACTCGTCCTCTTCAGATATAAAAGCTGTCAAACTCCTGATATCACTGACAAAATTGTTTTAGAGTTGTGGATTTATGTCCCTGTTAAAGGAGAGAGGCCAGCAGTTTCCCCCAGACTTCAAGTCTCTGTGCTAAGCTAGGCTAAACACATCTTAGATCGAGCTCTACGCTGAATGCACGGAAGTTAACCTGATATTCATCTTCTCATCTGACTCTGGTGAAACTTAAAAACTGATAAAACCAGATGAAACAAGACAGACTGATAGAACAGAGGGGGTGACGGCGGTTTTTGTACAAAGTGAGAAGAAAAGATGTTTCTACCCCTCGATACCAAAGGGTCCAGCGTCTGACGTTGGCTAGCAGCTGCGGCTTACTAGCACACTAGCCATGCAAGGTGTTAATGCAGAGGCAGGTTGGCAGAGCAGACACCAGAGGGCAGCACTGTGCAGGAACAACCAAAGGGTGACTGTTAGTCGCTACAAGTCCAGCTCACAGCGCTGCTGACTGGAGGTCACTACATCATCACAAACTGTAAGGCTAAAGACGGGTGAGTTAAAGAGGGGAGACAGCAAAAACAGGAGACTACAAGGCACAAATGTCACTTAGCTTTTAGTAAGCTGCTGCCAACTGTAATAATAAAACACTACAGTACAGCTGAGCTACGTTAGAACATGAGAAACAGATTTTAAACGTTACCTGTCTCGCAATCTTTACACATTTCATCCATACACTGGTTGCATTAACTCGTAGACGGAACAGGCATGTGCCAAAGTTTTGACAAAAGCTTAATTTCAAATTACACTATGCACCAAATACAGCACTTTACAGACAAAGTGTTTAATACACTCACAGTATCAGTGTGAAATGAGTCTTACCTTGTTTCTCGAAGCTTTTGAATGTATTCAAACTTTGGGGTGAGGACTCCGTTTGAGGTGATAATAGCCTTCAGGAACAAAGAGACGACATCAGATCTTACAAAATGATTTTTCATTTTCAATCATTTGAGCTAAAACAATATAGGTCTTCTCAAATAAGCAAACATATATCTATATATATATATATATATATATATATATATATATATAAAGATTGTGCATAATAAAGTCTATGGAGACCATGGCCTGTGATACACCACCAAAAATCTATCTTCAAAGAATTAAACACTGAATACATTTCAAATGTCTGTTTTAGCATTCATGCATCACAGAGTGCTAGTGGCTGCTAGTGACAGGGATAACGTGACAGGACTGTAAACAGCCGGCGTGTCAGAGAGAGACCGCAGGGGGAAAGAGTGAATTAAGGATTTATTTCAACCAAACCTGAGTTAGTGACTCATGAAACTGGGGACCAATTAACTAAACAACTAACCAAGAATGTTATGGTGAGTTTTAATTTGTTTCTTTTGAGTTTGAATGAAGTTTGTTTTAAAGAATAAAGAGTGTGACAGGAAAGAGTCCTAGAACCTGCACGAGTCAGCATTTTGTCACTGCCAAACAATGTGTCATGTGACTGCAGTTGGTTCAGATCCAGGTCGGAACACGTTCTCACCACAAACCAACTGCACCAAAGTTCGTTTGGAACCGGACCCAGACCACCTCTTCAAGAAGGTCTCAGTCCGGTTGTTTTGGTGCACACCTGAGTGTGATTGCTGTGTTCACACCTGCCCAAAGGGGGCAAACAAACTTGAGTTTGAGTGAACCAAACCAAACAGGGCAGGTGTGAAAGCACCCTAAGAGACTTTCATGTTTTGTTGTACAACATAAAATACGTCACCCATTTATGAATTTTGAAGCTTCTATGTGTCTTCAAAAGGCGGTTGCTAACAAGTTGCTAAATGACACTACAGAACATCATCATGCCGAACACACAGCTTTACAGCCTCCTTGTGGTAACAATGTGAAGTCATGTGACCATAGTGTAGTTCGTTTATAGCCCCCTGTTAGCTTTTTAAACATGGTAAATACATTTAGGCCTCAAAAATCTTGCTGAACAACTCATGTAAGTATCATAAAGGTTTGTTTGCCACAGAGCTGATTTTCTGCATTAATCCAAAATCCAATGAAAAAATCCTGTAGGCTTTTTGACAGTGAACCAGGCCGATGCTAACTCCATGTCATCCTTGAAGTGCTCTTTACCTGTCTTGACATTTTGTGAGTGGACAGCAGGTTTGGCGCCATTCAAATACTGGCAAAATATGCAAGTCGCTGAGAGATGTGCTTCACTCACCAGCCAATGAAACAATGGTAATCTATTAAGTAGCAGGTAGATTTTGGAATCCACCAGTCACAGTGGCAGGTGGACAGAAAAGTTAATTTCCAACCCTGGTTAAAAGTGTTTACTTATTAGATTGAAAAAGTAAGGGGAGCTTGTGAAACATGGCAAAGTCCCTGCACTGGGGGGATGGGGTGGGGCTGGGTAGGTGGTGCCGCACACGAGCACACTAAAGCCCCGTTTCAACCGAGCGGTACGGTACAATTCAGTTCACTTTTTTTCTGTTTCCACTGTAAAAAGTTGTGGATGGTACCAATGGAACTGTTCTGTGCCATCCCCATGTTTGGTCCCCCCTCTGTTGGGGTACCTAGCGCACAGATCTGGTACTAAAAGGTGGAGCTGTGAACACTGCAGTCTGATTGGTCAGTAGAGGACGCTCACTCTGCTCAGGGCTGAGTTGTGTCTGGTTTTGAGGCTCATGTAACCACTGTTCATACTGTGGAGAGTTTGATTAGTAAACTGGAACTATAAAATGAAAGGATGTTTTGCTGCCTCTCACAGCAGCTGGAGTCGGAGAAAAAATCACTTCATTCACTGGGCCGACTGCCGGCAACTTTTAAGGTGGAACGTTAACTTGTAATGTTACTCAATGCATGAGTTGATGACGTGAATCCATCAGCACACCTTAAATTTACCTGTGACAACTTTGACCATCACTTTAGTTTTTATATGACACACACTTTTAGTAATGAGTGGATCTTCAAGTGTTTATATAGATTAATTCCGACCTGATTATGTGAACTGCATATATTCTAATCCTCACTCAGAGAAAAAAAAGCGTCGCAAAGTGTTGTTTCTGTGGGCTACAGCAACACTAAACCCCTGAGCTTGCCTGAGAAGGACTAAATGTACAAAGCTGCTATTTTGAAATATCCCATGGAGAGAGACTCTCACTGCAGCCTGTTGTATTTTGATCTGAAAATGTGGGCGTGCAGCCTCGTTCTGTGGACCATAAACCAGGTGCAGACTTCCATCTGTGTCACTGCTGATGAGGAAATACAGCGAGTGCTGGACGGAGCAGTGAGTGACAACAACCCCGCCCACATTTAAGGGTACGGCTTGCAGTAAAAACACTAGGGTCTAGGTACCATGTCTGAAGGGTTACTGTTGGTTCCAAAAGTACCGTACTGAAAAGGGGCTTAATACCATCATATACTGTAGACCCCTACGAAATTTTAGGAAGGTATAAAAAAACAGATACTACCCCAGTCTAGACAGAAGGTATGTCATAGGTATATCACGTAGAGTTCTTAGTGTGATGTGATACCAAAACTAAGCAGATCAACGTAAACAATGTAACAAAAGTCGAAAACCTTGGTTCAAACTTTCAGGTGTGAAAAAGACCTAAAGAAATAAAAGATCTAACAACAGCAGCAACATGTCTCTACCAGTAATATGACATGACTTACGTCTCTGACTTGCGGGCTGAAGTCCTCTTCATCCAGCGGCCTGGTGGCGTCTGAAGGCAGCTGATGATGACAAAACACTTCATTCATTACTAATTAAAAGAGGAAGGACTGTCAATGTTTTACTGTTGCTTCAACCGTGTGAGAAACCCGACTGAATGCAGATTATTACTTCAAGTGTTTGCTGCAATGTACCTCTGTTAATCATCAATCAGCAAGATGTGTGATTAAAGGGTGGCCTTTATACCGGATCACTGGCTTACTATGACGGTGGATTTTAAAGAAAGTGTTGAAACCTCATCTGAATCCAGAGTCAGAGGGTCGACATCTTTTTCCTACTGTCTAGTCTACATCCAGTGATCAGCACCTCACCACAACCCTGTGTGCGCATTACTTTTCTGCATTATGAAAATAACATTTAAAAAAACAAACTGGCAAAAACACAAGTCCTGTCTGTCAGGTTTTTTATTTACCCAGTTCACCATGTTAAACCTGCTGCAGCGCTCTCCCACAGCAAACTCAACCAGAAGCCAGACCGAAGTCCAAAACACCAGCTGTACTGACCTCATCTTAACTTTCCCAGACGTCTTACCATCTCCCAGATGTAGGGGAAGAGTCGGTCTCCAAAGTACTCTGTGGCTCCGATGGGGAGCTGAGCAGGAAGGTTGTCGATGGAGCACATGAGGATCCCGTTTCCCTCCACACTGTCAGGACCACAAGCGTTAATATTAATTATATACAGTATGATTATCAAATGCTTACTCTCAGACTGTAACTGAGACTGAATGTCAATCATTACACCCAACAGTGAAAGTTAATGATACATATCTTTGCCAACAGTTTTTTAGAGCTGAATTTGCAACTTCATCGCCACTACAGAAAAGTTAGGCAGTGATCACATGGAGCATTTTTTTCGTATGATAAAAAGGTGATGTCATGTTTCTAGGGCTGCCCCCTGATAGTCAACCAAACCGTAGTTGACCAGGAAGGTCATTAGTCGGCAACATTTCATTGGTTGCTCAATCACAGAAAAAAACAAAACCAAAAAAATACAAACAAACGTGAAACTCTATTTGGAGCTGCACCTCGTCAAAATAAATCCAAACTTATATGACTGGACCATGTGGGAATTTAATTTGAAAGGACAGATACAGGAAGTGTCCACACTCAGCAGTCAGACAGGAGTCAGGTATGGACAGATATCTTTCCCTTCTTCTGTAAATATTCAGTCTGATAAACAGGGAAAAGTTGATCATGTTAGTGCAGGGCTACCCAGAGCTTTACATCTGTCCCACAGACGACAGGCCTACACACTTATAAACAGCGGCCCCTGTACGGCCCCTAATCTCCAGGGCTGGTACCTGCGGTTATTCCACAGGCTAGTTAATAACATGTGGGGCAGGAAATCCAAAGTGTGGGATCATTTTGAGAAGGTGAAGGACCAACCCAAGGTGATATGTAAACTCATCTTCATTGGTCCACTACAAACATGACGTATCGTGTGAAACATGGAAGTAGCTACATGCCCATTAGCCCACAGCGTCATTAACAGGCGGCTCGCTCAGTGTGTGACGCGCACTTGGAGATAAAATATAGGCCTATATTAATGAAGGTTCATTAGTACGGTTTGTATTTCTCTGTAATGTAGCACAGTGTTAACAATGTTACTGAGACTATTCTTTCTCACACCTTCAACTCAAACCACCAAAATATATCATTTCATCATTACATTCATATCACAAACATGAGGGACACTAGTCCACTGATGGACCGTAATGACGACTATTGGTCGACTAGGAAAACTCTTAGTCGGGGGTAGCCTACATGTTTCCAGAAAAACTATTACTGCACAATATTTGGAATAACTCCTCTAGATGTTAACTTAAGTAGAGCCCAAGAGGACATCGTTTCTTTCTGCTCACCTCACCTCAACACTCCATACTTGGGCCGTACAGGGACTTGAACCGGTGACTCTCTGAGTCCAAAGCCAAGTACCTACAAACTGAGGTACTGCCAAATTCTAACCAAGTGGATGTTTGTGCCAAATCTGAGGAAACTCCCCTAAGGCAAGAGATATTGCGTTCATGAGAATGGGACGAACAGACGTATGGACAACTCGAAAACATAACACCAACGGCCACTGCCGACGGGGAGGCATAAAAGTAGTGGCAGAAAATTTAACCAGGAAAGCGTTTTTTAAATAATAAAATAAAGCGTGACCTGGCCAAAAACACTGAGTTACACACCAACAACATAAGAAAATATTTAAAAATAGTATAACAAAATTTTTTAAAATAGTATCTCAAATGCAACCTGGAAGTTTTTTAACACCACAAATAAAATAATTTAGACCAATATCTGAAACTATCAAACAATGAATTAAACTCTAACACATCTACATTCTGTTACACCTGACAGCCTGAAGACAGAGTTTCTGCTGCAATAATGTAAATGCGCAGGTATTAAATGTGTTCCAAGGAGAGCGAATAAAATCTTGAATCCTGTCATGTCTGACTGCAGATCAGCTGGATGAAAGTAAAAGTCTTAAGCAGGAGAAACACTGAGACAAACAGGTGATGCTGGTGAGGAGACACAGGTCAGGACTGTCAGCACTGTACCTGTCGTGATCTATGTGCTGGTCGGCGTCGTACATGCAGAAAGGCTTATCGATGGTGGTGCACTCGTTCATGAACTCTATGGAGCCTCCGGTGTCAGCAGATATGTCACAGATTGCCAGCAGTCTGTAGAAAGAGAGGAGAGGTCACAGCGACAGGCTGAACTGTCACTCTGTAAACATGACTGAAGATAAGGATGTGACCTTTGACCTCGGAGGAGACACAGCAGCTACCAGACTGCACTGCTGTCCATTCACTATGACATTCAGCTGTCGGTGCGTCAGGTACATGCCTCTGTTATGTTTACTGTGTCTGAAGTGTCCTCCAGTTAAACTCAGAGTGATGAAAACATGAGCGTCTCTCTCTATGATGTTCTTACTTGTGAGGCAGCCCTGGTGATCCCTCTGTGGCCTCACGTGAGCTTTTGAGCGGCCTGATCAGCCTCTGGGCGTCCAGTCGTCTGAGGAGTCGGGGGGTTTGGGGATCCCAGTAGATACCGTTGATCAGACAGGTTGTGTAGGGCGCCACCTGTGGTTAGATGAAACATTTTTAAGGGTCTCCAGTGCAGACAGAGAGCATGTGCAGCGGCATGCGGTGGCCTTGAGAGAAGCACGGAGCGCTCTTTTTTTATGTGGCCATTCTCTTGTATATGCATGGCATTTGATGCTGTAATTGCATTTAAGTCACTACAGTAGACCCAGTGCGTCATGCCTTACACTGCCACCCACTGGCCAGGTGTTGTCAGTGCAACACATATCTCTCGCACATTAATAATCCTCCAGGACTGTAACATGCTCATGTTTAACCCAAACAATGTGTCATGTGACTGCAGTTGGTTCAGATCCAGGTCGGAACACGTTCTCACCACAAACCAACCGCACCAGAGTTCATTTGGAACCAGACTGAGACCACCTCTTCAAGAAGGTCTCAGTCTGGTTGTTTAGGTGCACACCTGAGTGTGATTGCTGTGTTCACACCTGCCCAAATGAACCGCACTGAGGGGGCAAACAAACTTGAGTTTGATTGAACCTAACAGGGCAGGTGTGAAAGCACCTTAATGTAGTGTTACATCAAATAATTGTCAGTTGCAACAGAAAACAACATAAAATAGGTCTTTTTTCCACTGCTGATTATTCTACATGTTCTTGTTACGTGAGGGATTATTGATCAGATCGATGTGTCGGTTTATTCTCTGCAAGGTCATCTGAGCCAGACTGTGATGAAAGTCACAGCTGTGTGAAAACTGCCACATGGCACCTTGAAACACCAACACAACCAGCAGCTGTTTACTGCTGACGACTGAAATAGAGGACGAGGCCTCTCTGGGACTGACAGGAGCAGGTGGCAGTTTTGTAACTGGTGGTGGTGGTGAGATAGGAGCTGGCAGACTCACGCTGGTCCTGAAGTGTGAGGTGTAAAGCTCGGGGTGGTCCTCGTACTCCATGGGGTCATAAAAGCCGTCGCTCTTCCTCATCAGGTGGTGATGTCGGCTCAGGACGGTGGCGTAGACTTTGGTCATATCTGACGAGAAAACAACAACATACTGTAAATGATCATGCGTGCAGTTATTATACTATCATACAACAAGCACTCTGATCCTATGAACAGAGTCAGGCACATCCTGATTGTCAGGTGTTCCTCAGGGAGGCGTTACAGATCTCCGTCCATCACAGGGATGAGAATCAGGAGGAATCAGAAGCAGGGCTTTTACCTGAAGGATCTCAGTCAATCAAACTTTGAGGCTGATGGCTTTGTTAACAGATCTGTTTTCGCTGAAGAGGTGAAATCAGCTCCTGCATCACTTTCCTCTGTTTTTTAAAATTTTTGTGCGGTTGCCATGGTTACACAGCAAGCAGATGACACACACATCTGTAGAAGTATGTGATACAAGACACATATGTGATCTTCAGTGTTTTTACACGTACTGTCCCTCTGCAGCTCGGCACTGCTCGCTGTGTTGCCTCATCTATTAACTCCCAGCATGCAGTGAATGATCACTGAATGTCCCGCCCCTCACTGTGATCAGCCATCGGCATGTGGAACACAACGTACATCACATCATGTCAAAACAACCACAAAGACCAACACAGGAATTTCCCACCTCCTGTTTCAGAGACCTCCTTTAACTCGTGAGGTTCGACGTATTCCACAGGAAGCTCGTTCAGGATGTCCTGGGCTCCCTGCGGGAAGAAGAGAGGATGATGATGATGGCCATGTGTGTATCTTAGTTTATCATTTTGAGTTTAAAGGGATAGGTCGGGTCTTTTCCCTTTCCAAGTGGGGTTGTATGAGGGAGTGGTTCCCAACTGGTGGGTTGCAGGTCCAGTCTGAATGGACTGCAGGTGACTTGCAAACATGTCAAGTTTGTAAAAAACACTTTATTTTGAAGTACAGTGAACTTTAAGCACAGTTTCCTGTTGTAGCGTGAGTAAATAACAGATAGCTACTTTACAGAGACAGAAAACTAGCTCAGTGACATGGCTAAACAGAAGTATGGCGCTGTAGTATTGAACTGTGTGGACCTTGAACTAACGAGGAAAGAGGATTCTGGACCCTGTGGCTGCACCAGTTGGAAACCATTTGTATAAGGTACTTATCCGTAGTCAGTAGATGGTGGTCAGCGAGCCTCCAGCTTGAAGAAGCTGAGCGAAGCGCTACGGTGGATGGGATAAATAAAGGCATTTAAATTACTACTTTAAATTA
This sequence comes from Cephalopholis sonnerati, assembly GCA_019142605.1. Lineage (NCBI taxonomy): Eukaryota > Metazoa > Chordata > Actinopteri > Perciformes > Serranidae > Cephalopholis > Cephalopholis sonnerati. The sequence continues at coordinate 42,753,507 of JAGQAX010000005.1, read as the reverse complement.
GAAAGATCTGTCTTAATTTTTAAACATCCCATGACTCTGACTCAGTCTATTCTCCTCTGTAATGCTTTTCTTCTTTTCTTTTGTTTTCTTTGCTCATAAATAAAAAGTATAAATATTATACACTTAAGCTGACAATAGATTTATTTAAGTGGGACGTATTTTTGGTGGCTAGAGGTTTTGCAGCTGGCCCCCATCCACAGCAGAACACTGCTTAGCTTCCTGCCTGCTTCTTCAAACTGGTGGCATACTGACAGACATCCACCTCAAACAACACCCTATAAAAGAATCTGAACTATCCCTTTAACCTTGCTGTACCTTGGAGACGTTGCCGGTGCCGGTGAAACAAAACGTCACGGGACCGATAGATTTGGGCATGAGCCCTGTGGAAATCTCATACCCACAATCCCTCACTGCCTGGATGGCCTGGCTGACGTTCCTGTAGTTGTGAGCCATGCCGATGTGCTGTGAACAGCAGGGAGACAGGAAGTGACAGGATAAGAATCACGATCACACTATGAGGACAAAGTCTCTTTATTTGTTTGGTTTACAATTTATGAGGAATGTTTTCTTACCATGAAGGGAGTGTGATGCCCGAGAGCCAGGAAGCGCAGTCCCAGCCCATGCAAAATGTTAATCATTCCTACAACAAAGATTCATTTGGATTAAACATTACTCTGACATGATTTATTTGCTTTTGCCTGAGGCCCTGTTTATTAAACCATTCCTGGATTCATGCAAATACAAGTTTAACAGACTTCTGTTTGATCATCTGTGACATTTAGGCTGCCCCAGGCTATTTCCTTGTCTACAAATATTTACAGTGTTTAAAAGACATTGTGTTTTAAGGTCAAACAAACAATCTTATTCTCTCTGTTTCCCCACAAAACTTTTACAAAGTTCTCTCTTAAAATATTTTGAAACATGTATTATTAACATCCACTAGCAGTCTCGTTCTTCACTGTCAACTGGCAGTGCACTGCAGCCACTAGAGCCCCGTTTCCACCAAACACTTTCAGTATGGTACTTTTGGAACCAACAGTAACCCTTCAGACATGGTACCTAGACCCTTGGTCTGTTCAAACAGTCCTCTTAAATGTGGGCGGGGTTGTTGTCACTCACTGCTCCGTCCAGCACTCGCTGTATTTCCTCATCAGCGGTGACACAGATGGAAGTCTGCACCTGGTTTATGGTCCACAGAACGAGGCTGCACGCCCACATTTTCAGAACAAAATACAACAGGCTGCAGTGAGAGTCTCTCTCCATGGGATATTTCAAAATAGCAGCTTTGTGCATTTAGTCCTTCTCAGGCAAGCTCAGGGGTTTAGTGTTGCTGTAGCCCACAGGAAGTGAGGATTAGAATATATGCAGTTCACATAATCAGGTCGGAATTAATCTATATAAACACTTGAAGATCCACTCATTACTAAAAGTGTGTGTCATATAAAAACTAAAGTGATGGTCAAAGTTGTCACAGGTAAATTTAAGGTGTGCTGATGGATTCACGTCATCAACTCATGCATTGAGTAACATTACAAGTTAACGTTCCACCTTAAAAGTTGCCGGCAGTCGGCCCAGTGAATGAAGTGATTTTTTCTCCGACTCCAGCTGCTGTGAGAGGCAGCAAAACATCCTTTCATTTTATAGTTCCAGTTTACTAATCAAACTCTCCACAGTATGAACAGTGGTTACATGAGCCTCAAAACCAGACACAACTCAGCCCTGAGCAGAGTGAGCGTCCTCTACTGACCAATCAGACTGCAGTGTTCACAGCTCCACCTTTTAGTACCAGATCTGTGTGCTAGGTACCCCAACAGAGGGGGGACCAAACATGGGGACGCTAAGGAACGCTTCTGTTGGTACCATCCACAACTTTTCACTGTGGAAACAGAAACTGAACTGAGCCGTACTGCTTGGTGGAAACGGGGCTTAGCTGTCCCTAAAAAAACATCAATCCACAAACAGAAGCATGTGTCACTCATACACACCCACATTGTGTGCATACATGTGCGTCCTCGAACCAACTCGAGGCAATTATGCAACTCTGTGACAAAATTCGTGCCTGATTCAGACCAAAGCAAGACAACTCTAGGTCTGAAAGCAGCCTTAATCTAACAAAACTCAGCAGAGTCTGCACCAAACTGAGAAGAAGCAGATAATGATATCAAGTTTGTGTTCCTAACAATAATGTTCTGTTAAAACCTGTTGATCACATGTACCAGGAGCCAATCACAAAGTGGAGCCACCCACAGTTGGTGCAACCACAAGCCACAATGTTTTGAATTCCCAGATGCGCGCACAGGTTGAGATGCCAGCTGCAGTTATGGAAAAGGTGAGGTTTGTGGGTGTGGACCTTTGTAAGAATCACACAGACACACTTTGCAGTCTGGTCTGGATAATCCAGCATCACTCTGGTTATAATGTGTTCAGCTGAATTTGTAGTGTTTCCTGATCCAGATTAAATATCCAGGTACAGAACCTGGTGGCTGGGAAGACATCGCTGTTGACCGTTTCGTTAACTTTATGGGCTTTAATACCAGAGCCAAAATGGTTTTGGGAACATTTGTATTTAACTTGCCCTTTAAACAGGTGAAAGTGGATCAGGGCACAGAGAAGAACTGATTTTGAATCAGTGTGAACCGTCATATTGACACAAGTCTGATTCATCAGCTTCAGCTCTGACTGATGAAATGATGAAGGTCCACTTGAGTCAAACAGAAATGTTTAAACAGAGAACACGTCTTTTACAGTCCGGTACAGATCTTCACTGTTCCATCAGTTTCACAACAGCTGTGGCTGTCAAACGATGTCACAACAGTCCAAAGAAAAGACAAACCAGCTGAGGCACATTGCATAACTAACTGTCATTCGTTTGTTTTTGGTGAGGTTTTCATACCTGCGAGCCCGGCCCACTGACCAAACGCAACAATCCGGAAGCCGTTAGCATCGACCATCTTCTCGTAGTCGATCAGACGAACCTCCTGAGGAGACAAAGTTAATGTCATTATAGATTTTGAGGTGTTTTGTTGACAGAAATAAAAATACACACTTGCCTCATTTCCACTGCGTGGTTCAGATCAACACTCAACTCACTGTTGGTACCAGGTCCTTTTCTCTAATGTACCCCCTATGTTTAGGCAGGATTCTTAGCTGATCCACATAGCAACACTGCATGAAACTGCCGTGAAATTATCTTCAACAAGACACTCACTGAATCATTTCGTCAGCAACATTTTGCACTTCAGCTGCAAAAGACGGTACCAGAGTCAAGTTGAGTAGAGTCGTGCTGAACCATGCAGAGGAAATGAGGCTAGAGATTCAACAAGGACGACAGAAGAGTGTTGAAAAACATGATATCACATTCTGCAAAATCAGCTCCAATGCAGAAGCTAAACCTGCTCTCTAGGGCTGCCCTCAAACAGTTGATTAAACGTTAGTCGACCAGAAAGGTTATCAATCAGGAAAATTTCACAGCAAGTGTCCACGCTCAGCAGTCAGACAGGAGTCAGGTATCGACAGATATCTTTCCCTTCTTCTGTAAATATTCAGTCTGATAAACAGGGAAAAGTTTCATTTTGAGAAGGTGAAGGACCAACCCAAGGTGATATGTAAACTCATCTTCATTGGTCGACTACAAACATGACGGCGTCACTCAGGCGTTTGAGTGCACCTTTAAAAATGAATCCTGAGCAACACACATTTCCTTGGTATTTTCACAAATGTAGAATTGGTAACAGCCTTCCAAACTGGGCTACAGGAGTCAGTGCCCTCTACACAGCAACCTTCATATTATGAGCGCACTGTGCTGGGGTCAGGACCACTGCAGGAATTTTTACGGCATCTTTTGAGCGCTCTCACCTTCTTCAGCAGGTCCTCCAGGAGCCCCATGTTGGCCTCCTGAGCCTTGATGGTGTGGGAGAAGAAAGCGTACGTCTTCCTGGGAATGACCTTCTCCTCCGGCGGCCTCTTCACCCCGATTATCAGAGACGCCTCTGAGAGGTCCTCCTGAATGACGGCCCCGGCCCTCTCGTAGTACTGAAAACAAAACACAGCCTCAATCAGACGGCTGGCAGAAGCACTCACACTTTTATAACATTAAATGTGTGAAATCTTTCAATAGTTCCAGTAGTAACTAATCCATCCAATATACAAACAGAGAGATAACATGAGTTTTTATTGATCCCCGACAGGAACTTGAAGCATTACAGCAGCATAAGAGACGAGCTAAGAGGTCAGGAAAACACATTAAGAGCTATAAAGGAATGAAAGACATATCTTTTAATGAGAAATTAAAACTAAAATTAAAATACTGCTGACTATAAAAGAGAACTGTGCAAAATTAATTAATTCTGAATTATATTTCAGAAAACCATCACTGCAACTCTGGCAGCCATGACTTGTTTACTGTTAATAATATAAGTGTAGGTGTATACGTATATAAATAAGTAATAAATACAACGTACATGCATTAGTGTTATGTATAATGTCTGATCGGCCACATCATTAAAACCACTGACAGATAAAGTGAATAACATCGATCATCTCGTTACAGTGCCATGTTCTGCTGGGAAACATTTGCTCCTGGCACTCATGTAGATGGCACCTGACATGCACCACCCATCCCAACGCCGTCACAAACCAAGTACCCCCCTCCCTCATGGTAACAGCACTTTCCAATGGCAGCGGGACAATGCACCATGTCACACCACAACACCTGCTCAGGAATGGCCAGAGGAACGTGACAAGGAGCTCAAGGCATCAACCTGGCCTCCAAATTCCCCAGATTCCCTCACAACCAACAGTGCTCAAACAATGTGCTGTCAACGCCATGATGCCGCACATCACAGGTAAACCCCAGAGGTCCTGGGTCCATGCCTCGTCAGAGCGGGGGGGCTTAAAGGAAGCATGGTGTTCATGTGTCTGCAGTCAATATAACAACTGAACAATTATTTGAACTGTACATTGAACTAAACACTTCTTCTTCACCATCTTCACCACCCTGGGAGTGTTTAAAAAACGCACATATTCCTGTCTGCTTTAGGTGGTTGACGCGCCTGAATGCAACACAGGCTTCGCTCCAAGTGAATGTGTGTACAGTGTGTTTGACTGTGCGTAACAGCAGCCTTTAGATGGTCATTTACACACTGACATAACAATAACTATGTCAGGTGACAAACTGCGTCGGGCTCGGTTAAAATTGTCTCAGACTTGGGTTGGGCACGATCAGGAAAATGCGTCCCGAGCCGCACTCTAGGGTGCTCACCTGTGTGTGCATGCATCAGAGCAGAGGAGAATTGTAAATGCGCGACCATGTAGAGACAGAAATGACATGCTGTGGTGTAAATAAGATCAATAACATAAGGCTGTTTAGTTAGTTTAATAAAAGGACCTGTTCTATAGGAAAGGTAATCTTAAATGACTTCTGTTGTGATCTGGAGCTATATAGAAAATAAAATTAAATAAAATTAACTTGACCTTCAAGGGGGGGTGAGGTGCCTCCCCTAATATAATGGTAGAGGAAACTCTAACCAGTATGTCAAGTGTGCGGACATTACTGTGGGCCACAATGGATCGTTCTGTTACTTTTACGAGCAGCAGACTCAAACACACATGAAAGTGCAGAGGGTGAGGCTAATGGTCCTCGCCATGCTTCAGCTGCTGCTACAAACAGCTACCCGACCAAAAAAATTTCAGACTTACCTCAAGAGCAATTCAGTTTTATACAACATATGTAGTCTAGGGTCCCTGCTCCGTCTCTTTCTGCTGAGGGGTACTCCTCAGAAAATGTTTAAGATCTCAGGTATAAATGATCTGAAGTAATGAGTTAGATGTGTTACTACGTGTACTCATACTCCCACAGTAATAGGATACATAAATAGCAGCCTCAATACATAAAACTTCAGACATGGTTCAGAGCTCACCTTCTCGTGGATGGCTCTGCGGTTGGACGGCTGGACCAGAACCTTGACGCCCGCGTTGGTGAGCTCTTTGACGTGTCTCGGTGCCAGCGGCGCCCTCCTCTCCCAGGGGTTGACGTCCTCGCGGCGGATGGCCATGACGGTGCTGTGGTGCTCATAGCGGCGCTGGCCTGCGAGGCAGCCCCGCGTCCTCTTACTGTGGTGACTGAGGAGTCTGAACATGACTTCACCTCCCCTGCTCTGGGGGAAAAGACACAGGCTGCTTATCACACCGTATTTACTGAACACGCTGGCTCACGACCTTCAGCCAGGAAGTGACACAAACTGTCGTGTACTTCCAAGTCATTTCGCAAAGCTTACTAATATTGCAAAACAAAAAAAATACTTGGAAATGTGAGTGTGTTTCTTTGTACCATGGATTTATTGTACGTTGGACCGTCTGACAAAAGAGCACAGGAATATAACTTACAGTAAAGGGGAGGTATGACTGAGAGGTCAGAGGTCAAGTCTGTTTGCTGCTGGGAGAGAGCTGCAGTCAAGCAGGTGGTTTTGACAGACCAGAGAAACTAGTGAGACAGACCTGCAGTGACACTACAACACACTAATTCAAGTGCTGAGGACACAGAAGACGACATGAAGTTTTATAAACAACATGAACAGCAGATTTAAGATGAGGAACAGATCACTGAATTATTGGTTTGTGTAAATTCATCCATCCATTTTCAACCACATATCACATAAGCCTGGTCGTGGTCGCAGCAGGACGAGCAAACTATTCCAAACATCCCTCTCCCCATCAACACTTTCCAGCTCCTCCTGGAGGACCCCGAGGCGTTCCCAGGCCAGACGAGATATATAATCCCTCCAGCATGTTCTGGCTCTGCCCCGGAGCCTCCTACCAGTGGGACGTGCTCAGAACACCTCTAACAGGAGGCGCCCAGGAGGATCCTGATCAGATGTTGAACCACCTTAATGTGGTGGAAGGGTTTGTGTGACCCCGTGACCCTGAGAGCTGCGTTGTCCAGGATGATAGACCCTGGTAGGGTCTCCCGAGGCAAAGTGGTCCCCACAGCTAACAGTACTGTATCTATGGGCAGAATCAAGCTAGCTGGTTCCAGTTCTTATGCTAAGCTAAGCTAGCCAGCTGCTTCATATTCAGCGCACACACACACACACACACACACACACACACACACACACACACACACACAGGAGAGTGTTATCAGTTATCTCACATCAGTTATCTCATCCAGCTCTCAGCTAGAAGGTAAATATTTGTATTTCCTGAATCATCTGTACCTGTAGGCATGATGAGACCTCTCAGATTGATCTTACAGACCCCTGAGGGGTCACAGACCTCAGGTTGGGACACACTGGAGTTACAGTCAGCCTGAACCTGCAGCTAGCTAACACGTCACAGCTACACTCTGATGTATTACATTAATAGTTAGTGTCACAGAGTGTTTCAATAACCACTGACCCGGGACTGTAACATAACACCTGTTGAGTTTAATAACTCACTAACACAGCTTTATTCTCACACACACACACACACACACACACACACACACACACACACACACACACACACACACACACGCGGTCTGAATCTGTTACCGGAGTTTGGAGCAGCAGCTCGAGCTGTCTGTGCGGATTTAAACCGCATGGGTCAGTTCCGGTATCTGGTCAGCACCGGGTCAGTCCCACACTCTAATCATTACACTGATCGACACACTGATCGATAATCGGCCGCGCGTGAAGCAGCGTCACGATCACACTCACCTTACCGACCGGTTTCTGTTCACCACGCCGGATCCTGGCGAGGAAATCTGGCGACGGTTTACGGACAACACCGGAGTGTCACACAGAGGTGAGCCGAGCTGCAACTTCCCACAGGACTGTGGGACACACGCGCGCACTGTAAACTAATCCGCTTCCGGTCAGGATTTCAAAATAAAACGCTGATTTCCAGTCAGTCTCAGAAATGGCTTCATATGTGAAAACATACAACATGCTCGTTAATGTATATCTATGTATGTATGTATCTAGATATAGATAGAGAGAGAAATATATATATATATATATATATATATATATATATATATATATATTTATTTTTTTTTTTTTTACTCCTGTGTAGGTACATTTAGATCATTTAACACACGCACACAAACACACACACATATATATATATATATATATACAGGTACATTTAGATAATTTAAAAAACCAGGGTCAGATTACACGTGTTCACATACTTGGTTAATAAAGCTGATCATGTTTGTTTTGTGACTGATGTTACTTCTCTGCTGCGTCACCACACTTTCAGTTTCCAGCTGGGATTAATAAAGTATTATATTCTTTGTACCTTAAACCTAAAACTGTGAACTTTTGCACCTCCTATGATCAACATTTTGCACATTCCTGCACAAACTGCACACCTCTTCCACTTTTAAATAGATATTTTTTTAATATATTTCTTATATTTTTTCATATTTCCTGTGGTACTTTTTTGGTGTAATATTATATCCCTTGACTCTTTCACTGTATTTATCAATATGCTCCAAGTCCTCATATGTGCAACCTACTTGGCAATAAAACTGTTGGGCTACTGTGTCTGACACTTACAGGTACAATGTTGTATTTTATTTTGAAGGTAAGACTAACGCGTTTCCGGTTTTATGCCCCGAAGTTGTGCCGTTGCCTGAAGGTTTTTTTTTCCCGGGAATGTGGATGGCACGGATGGAATTTCTCTGTGAGGATACCCAAGACAAAGTGACTTTGTTTTTGTAAAGAGAGTGTCCCGTGTGGGCGGCTACAGTGCTGCACACACACACGCACACACACACACACACGGGAGAGGAGGCGGAGTACATGCTGACACGGCGGAGCTGCGTGGATGTGACCGCCCGGAGGAGCTGCACGCAGGTGACAAAACGAGCGCTCGTGGGCAGCCACTGTTCAAGGAGAACCTGTCCGCGAGCCATGCTGTCTGCAGATCTACAACAGCGCATGTGCAGTCCCTGCAGCAGGTTCAGGCTCTGCAGAGCGTTTATACATCTGTACATTATTCAAGCGTCTCCACCAATCAGCTGCCAGAGCCGAGGAGCGGCCTCCTGCTCTGGAGGGTGGAAAAGTAACTGAGTACATTTACTCAAGTACAAATTTGAGGCACTTGTACTTTGAGTATTTACAAATAACGCTACGCTACTTCTCTTCCACCACATCTCAGAGGGAAATACTTTTTACTTTGCTATATTTATCTGACAGCTTTAGTTACTTTGCAGATTCAGATTATAAATACAAAATATGAAATAAATAAATGAGGATACATTATTAAGGTACAGTTACACAGCAGAGTGATTACATTAGCTCCAAAGTTACCAGCTGCAACATTAAAGTGATCAAAATATTAATGCATCAATAATTATAACTCAGTAATCGAATATATATTAGTCTGAAATGGACCACTCTGCTTAATGAGCAGCATACTTTTACTTTTAATAGGCTACATTTTGATGCTAATTGTTTTTTTTAATTTGTTTGTTTTTTATTACGTAATTAATAAAAAAAAAAAGAAAAGAAAGAAAAGCTGCTGGAGGGGTCGTGGGAGTTTGCACATGTGCTTTGTGGACTTGGAGAAGGCTTACGGCCCCGTCTCTCCAGACTCTTGTGGAGCGTACTGCGGGATCATGGCGTACCGGGCTTGCTGCTATGAGCCATCTGCTTCGTGTATGACCAAAGTGAGAGCTGTCTCCGCATACTTGGCGTAAAGTCAAACACGTCCTACGTGGCTGTTGGCCTCCACCAGGGTTGCCCCTTGTCACTGATTCATGGACAGGATCTTGAGGCGCAGCCGGGGTGAGGAAGGGGTCCGATTTGGGACACTCAGAATTGCATCTCTGCTTTTTGCAGACGATGCACTGGAGCGGTTTGCAGCCGAGTGTGAAGCGGTCGGGATGAAAGTTGGCACCTCCAAATCTGAGGCCATGGTTCTCTGCTGGAGAACAGTGGATTGTTCTCTCTGGGTTGGGAGACAGTTACTGCCTCAAGTGAAGGAGTTCAAGTATCTCAGGGTCTTGTTCACGAGTGAGGGTAGAATGGAGCGAGAGATGGATCGGTGGTTTGGAGTGGCTTTTGCAGTGATGCGGTTCCGTGAAGCAGCGCTGTGCTGCTCCGTCGTGGTGAAGAGGGAGCTGAACCAGAAGGCGAATCTTTCAATTTACTGGTCCATCTACGTCCCAACCCTCACCTATGGTCATGAGCTCTGGGTAGTGACCGAAACAATGAGACTGTGGATACAAGCGGCCAAAATGAGTTTCCTCCATGGGGTGTCTGGGCTCAGCCTTAGAGATAGGGGGAGGAGTCAGACATCCAGACGGAGCTCGGAGTAGAGCCGCTGCTCCTTTGTGTCGAAAAGGGGGCAGTTGAGGTGGTTCAACATCTGATCAGGATCCTCCTGAGTGCCTCCCACTGGAGGTGTTTGAGGCATGATATATCTAACACCTTGGGGTCCCCCAGGAGGAGCTAGAAAGCATTGCTGAGGATGGGGGACGTCTGGGGTGCTTTTCTTGGCCTGCTGCCCCCATGACCTGGCCCCCGGACAAGCAGATGAAAATGGATGGATGGGTAATAAGAAGATCATGGAATAAAAAACTGTCTCGTTTTTTTGCTGACCATACCTAGATTGATCTTCAATTCATATTTATGTGGAAAGAGGGTTATGTTTACATCCAGTCTCTTTCAAAATAAAAGCACTATGGCGGTACAACACCCCAAATTGACCTTCTTTTCCTTCAACAACAAACACACATGGTTGGGTTTAGGAAAAAAGAACAGGGTTTGGCTTTAGAATCTCTTTATAAACACCACTCTCTCAGGTTAGAGTCTGTGTTTGATGGACCCGTCCACCACCCCTCCCACCTGTCCATGTCAGACTTTCGCTTCCTTAACTTGCGTCCTTGTCCTGCCACATTTCCCCCTGACGCTGCCGGGCACCGTTAAACTATAACAGCAACCGGCCACGTATCATGCCGACGTTAAAGGATGCCTTGTTTAATTGGTTTCAGACGCCGCAAGTCACTGCCCAAGCGCCAGATTTCGAGACTTTGGAGTGAGACTGGGCTCACTGAACTGTATTTGTGCACACACTTGTGTTCGGCTTTAAAAATGATGAATGAAAAGTGATCACACACATTTGATTTTATTTATTATTTTTTCCTTGTTAAGCGTCTGCAGCTGGAGGGCCCCCGCCCACCCAAAAAAACTAACCTTCACCGTGACAAGAAACTTTTTTTATAACAGTAGTACAATTTAAAATAAATATCATAAAACACTTTTTTTTTTACAATAATCCTGAGATTGAAATCAAAATAACAACAAACAGACTGACTGATGGAGGGAAAGCGTCAGCTCGTCCTCCTCCGTCAGTCAGGACCAGAGATGTAGAGGTGAAGCTACGAGTACATGACTGGGTTATTAGACTCTTATAGAAGGTTTGAGTTATGAACTGAAGTTAAAGTTGTCACTGTTGGCTTTAATCTGAGGGTGTTTGCATCCAAATCCCGTCAACCGTGGAGGAATTATACATAGTACTAGAGGTCAAAGATAGCTCTGGTTTCTTTCAGTGTTTTTGTAGTTTTGACCATCATTTCTGATGATAACAATATTGCACGTCACCGAGGAGAACAAACACGAGCAGTGAGACAATCAGACAGTTTGGAAACAAACCAACTGTTTATCTGAACTATTGAAAGTGACCACACCTGAAACGTTCTTCTCATTGAAGAAGAACCTGTGCACACAACTACTGTAATGGATGTTTGGGAAAATAATTTCTGGAGGTCTGTTTCCAACCTGACTGAACGTCTGACTGCTCGTAACATCACCGTGTTCCCAGATATCAGCTGATAACGTGTAGAGTAAAATGTTTTTATCACTGATAGAAACGATGGACAAAAGAGCAAAAATGAAACCCCACATTGTAATAAAGGCTGTAAATCATACATTGTTGCTGCAGCAGGATGTCAGTGCAGAGTCAACATGTTTTTGGACATACACTCATGAGGCAAACGTAATTTATTTGATTACTACGCCAGGGAAACAGTCGGTAAATGGACCTAAAATAAAGATTACTTTGTCAAACTACTGTTCTCCAGGTCAAGGCTAAATGTTCATACTCAAGTTTCTGGATGTATCAAGCTCTTGATTCTACCTGTAATCGTAAATACTGCAAATTTATCTCATGAACATCATAAAGTACAGGTTTGTTGGGTTGTTTTTTGGGGTTTTGCCTTTATGTGACGGGAAGGACTTAAGCGTGACAGAGGGAGAAGGAGGAGATGACATGAAGCACGGTGCCACAGGCTGGAATCAGACCCACAGCCGCTGTAGCAAGGACCTTGCCTTTATACATGGGACACCTGCTCTAACCACTGACCCCCTCGGCACCCCTACATTCTTCTTTTCGTCCACAAATCCCATGAAAAGACACAAACCAACAACACGTTCGTTTGTCTCTCAATACTTTCTGTCCTCCTGTCTTCTTTAAATCTTTAAACACATCTCACAAACGTACCGTTTCATTTTTAAAAAGTCTCAGTAATTTCCTACAACAGCTGCTCACTGTAGTTTTTATCAAATAAACAGGAGGAAACACTGCATCTGTTGAGGGACTATTTTCAGCGGCGGGTTGATCCACATTTGAGTATTTGTGGCAGGACAGTGTGTGTGGGAGTGAGTCAAAATAAACTACAGTTGGTGTGTTCATGTTAATAAAGGAAGATGTTGCTCAGGGTAATGTATCCTCATACAACGATTTGTATTATTATCTAACAAATAAGTGCTTGGTGCTAGGCTAGCTTTAGGAAAATAAAACATGGTTTTGCATTCACGTTGCGTACTTAACATAAAGTTACGTATTTTACCTAATGTTATGAAGATTAGATTTTAAAAGAAAGGTTTCGTAGGTTAGGTTTGGAAAAACAATCCTGGTTGGGCATCGTTATATTATGTACTTAACGTAAAGTTTTGTAGGTTACGTTAGAGAAAATAAAGTTACATGGGTTAGGTTTAGAAAAACAAACATGGTTAGGAGTCGCACATTACCTACTTAACGTAAAGTTTCGTAGGTTAGGTTTAGAAAAACAATCAAGGTTGGACATCTTCATGCTACGTACTTAACATTAAGTTACGTAAGTTGGGTTTAGAAAAACATAGTTGGGCAGTGTCACGTTACGTACTGAACATGAAGTCACACAGGTTAAGTTAAGGGAAACAATCATGGTTGGGTATCGTCCTGCTACGTACTAATGTAAAGGCTAGGTTTTGGAAAAGAAACATGACGACATACCTTAAAATAACTTAAAGTTCACTTGGTTTCACGCAGGCCGTGAACACCGACCTGTTTGTCTGAGTCATCCACCTGTTTATGCAAACTTTTCCTCTTTATACCACTTTGTTCTTTACTTGCGTCAGGGCACTGGTCACGTCATCACAGCCCTCTGAGTTGTTAAGGAGGCAGATATATCAGGCTCTGACAAACACACAATACTTGTTAGTAAAATGAACTCTGTGTTGGTTTTGGTCTCTCCGTGGGATTTGTTAAAAATAAGAAAAATACTGAATATCATTAGTTTTAAAATGTCGGTATGAATCCTGTTTTTGACACTAAAATCTGTGTGTGTTGCTTCACCTCTGCCACATCTCTGGTCTCAGAGTTCATCAATCTCACATCCTGAGATGCAACTGAAAAATAATGAAAACTAGGAATCACTGATGACTAATGACGTAATAATTAGCCACCATTATAATATCATCGACTAATAATCAGAGGACGGGAAATCTAAGTTCTGTGTGTCCTCTGTCAAATGTCCTCAGTCCAGAGACAGAAGCATCGCGGCCGGTCGGTCTGGAGGTTATCTCTGGCCAGCTTCCAGGCCGGCGTCATGGCCATAGAGGTCAGAGGGGTCAGGGGTCACGTCAAATCAGGTCTGAGGGGCCCCTGTGGAGCCTGGAGGGGAGAGGACGTGTCCTGATGGCTTTCACAGGGTCAAGTTCAGGAGAAAGGGTCGAGTTAGGCGACTGGAGGAGTCGAGGACGGGGCCGCCTCGTGTGTTTCTTCTAGGTCACATTTAGGACGCCACGTCAGGGAAAATTTGTACAAAGGTCTGTTATTGGTGGGAATTTAAAAATGACAGACTTTGGGGACTCTATCAGACGAAGGTGAAAAGAATAGCAACCAAAACATACACGAACCTCCTTAAAAATGTTAGCTGTGCTTCGCTGATCCTGAACAGGAATCAAAATGTGACAAAATACTGTTGGACTTAATTGGTTTAATGTAAAACTGCGTCTTTTTAAAACAGGGCCGTAAACACAGAGGAGGTCTCCGGTTTTATTGAACTGACGACTAAAGATTTAATTGCATTTCTTCTATCGTGATCGTCAAAGTTGCACTCTGTACTGGGGTCATTAACCCTTTCAGAAGGGACCGCCCTCTGAATGACGTGATTGGTTATCGTCTGTGTCAGTCAAAGAGACCCTGCTGGTGAAAATCAAATGGGGCCCATCGCTACTTTTACACATGAAAATCAGCCATGGTCATTTTTCCTCAGCCAGTTGTCGTCACTGACTCTCAGAAAATTAGAAAATAGCCCTGATGATGTCATAGTGATGTCATCTCAGCCCAGGCGTGGAGGCTTTAAATTTGTTAAACAGAAACCCTGTGCTACACACTGGACGAATGGAGTTAGAAAGACGTGGCCAGGCAGGGAGGCTCTTATCAAAACACACAATGCAGTTGCATTGTGGGAAATGTAGGATCCTGTGTCTCTGGAGCTTAACGCACATACCAGGGACTAACAGAGAGGATATCTCCGTCTCTGACCTTCAATGTGACTGTTTTTTTTGTCTCAAGAGTCAACATTGAACATGTTTTGTCTAAATTTATATCAGAATCAGCCTTAAAGTTTAAATTTCATGGCTGCAGAGGAAAGAAGTGTCTAAATGATGTCATGTGTGAGGAGGGTTTGGTGATTTTCAGATGAACGAAGCACAGTAATTACTCATCTGAGGGCACAAGTTCCTAATTTTTAAGATAATCTTCACCCTAACACCTACAGGGCCCTGTAACTCTGGACTAGAAGGAGTTCACTTTAGTTTCAGGCTGACGGCGAGGTCACAGCGGACCTGATGTATTTTTTTGGTGCGTCGGGATGAAGGGTAAAGAGTCAGTGTTCAGGTCCGAGCTGAGCGTCTCTCAGGCCTGAGGGGGCGACTGCGGGCCGACCGGGTCGTGCAGCTTCCTGATGTGTTTCTTCAGGTCAAAGTTCCTGCAGAAGCCCTTGCCGCAGGTGGGGCAGGTGAAGGGCTTCTTGTCGTTGTGCGTGTGCATGTGGAAGGTGAGGTTGTACACCTGGTGGAACGCCTTGTTGCAGATGGAGCACTTGAACTGCTTCTCCCCACTGTGCGTCAGCTTGTGGTTCTTGTAGTTTCCTGCACACAGTCAGAGGACGAGGAGTCAGATCAGGACAAGACAACGGCAAACACCGTGACACCGTTTGCTCAGTTTTATAGAAGACATATGAAATGACTTTCAGGGGGTCAGTGGCTCCGAAGCTTTCAGGCTGCTGACCCTTTAAGGTAAAGTCATGTCAGAGGTTAGAGATGTAGCTGAGCTGCGAGCAGTCCAAACAAAAAGTGAATTTTCTTCATCGATCGTTTCCTTGAAATACTTTTTGGATGCCTTATAGAAAAAAATATCCAGTATCTCTCACTGAAATAATAAAAATAACCAAACATATAGAAAATGCACAGGCTTTGTGTGGAAGGAAGAAACAGAATATTATTCTATAAAAACTAACCCTCACTGGTAAAGATTAAAAAAAAAAACAGTATATTTGATATCTTAGATATATGTTTTTTATATCTTATATAAAATATTTTAATATATTTTTATATTTTATATAGCAGTATATTTTCTATTATATATTTTTTAATAACAAAATATTTTTTCAAATATTTTATATATCAGTATATTTGATATTTTAGATTATTTACAAATATTTAATTTTTTTTATATATTTCATATTATTTATAGAGTCATTATTTGTGATATAATAAATATCACAAAACACCTTTTTTAATAACACCAAACACTGACAGAAAAAAAGGAAATCTGAAGTAACTGTTAATGACAAACTCTGCTACAAATGTAAATTTTATTTCTGCTTCTACTTTGTCAAATTCTCTGATGACGCAGCCTTTCTGGAACCTTCTTTAATGATAACGATGATGATTTTTGACCCTGGAAGACGCCACTGGTCCTCCTGTCACTCAGATGTTTAAAAATAAAAACTCTCTTTAAAGTGTCAATTAAATCTAAATAATCTAAATGATATTCTGATATTCTCCCCAAAATGCTGGACCAGATCCAACGAAAGATTCCACAACACACACAGTCTGTTATTAACACGTCCGTATCAATAAAATAAACCTGATTTTAAGAGCAAATATAGTTTAATACTCAGCACAGTGTTGTAATTCTTCAGTTAGACAACAGTTAATATGGTCAACATCGATCCATAACTGATGACATCACAAAGTGTTGGCTGCCAGATTGATAAAAATGTGTATAAATGTTGGAAATATCTAAAAAATCAAATACTTGTTTTATTGTCTGCACTGGACAGTTTATAAAAACTCAGCTTTACCTTTAAATGAAAGACTTCCAGGGACCAACTGAAGTCAACTGACGAGACACTTTAGTGAAGAATAATGACGTATTTTGTAATTTAAGGGAACAAATGACCAATCAGAGGGAACAAAAGCACCACAGCGAGCACACACATGACTAAACTGAAGACATGTCATTTGAGGACATTTTGCCTGAAAAGATTCAAATTTGAAGATATTTAGTATCTAATACAAAATATCTAAATCAGCCTCAAACTTCATCGCTCGACTCTCCTGCTGATCTGTGAGCCACATCTGAGCATCATCTTTAACTTCTGCCCTCTGACACCAGACATAAAGTACACCACAATAAAGTACGACAAAGACTCGTGTGTACTGAGGTGTGCTGTGTCAGTGGTGAGAAGTAACTGAGTACATTTACTCCAGTACTTGAGGGCTTTCATTTAACTTCCACTTCACTGTGTTTAAAGGCAAAATATTTGACTCTTGACTCGACTACATTTATGTGGCAGCTTCACTTAGATTTATATTATTAACACAAAATACATTCAACAAATAACTGATGATGCGTCACAGATGACACACAGCAGGGTGCAACGTTAAAGTGATGAACACATGAATGCACCAGTAATTATAACCCTGTATAATACAGGTGTGTCACTGTGACATCTGCATGATGAGTTCTGTTACTGTTGAGTCAGATTATAAATGCAGGACTTTTACTTCAGTGTTGAACAAAGACCAGTGGTGCCCAACCTTTTTCTTGAGGGACATATTAGACACACGTTACACACGCGTGTATCCTTGCGATACATAGTTTTTAAAAAGATTCTTTACTAATTTATTTATTTATTCTTAAATAAATTACCAAGATTTTAATATAACCCTTAAATCTGTTTGTTTTTGACACATAAATGAATTAAAGTTTGTCACATACTACGTTGAAATAATTACACCCCCTAAAATAAAGAGGGCTTCGTGACTGTAGAGTTATTCAGATTTACATTCAAACAACTTTATTAATCCCACCAGGGAGCGATTTGTTTGAACAGCTTTGCTCTCACACAGAACATATAGAAGAATAACATAACATATCACAACATACAGAAACACGTAGACACATAAATTGTGCCTTGTCCTCCTGAGACCCTGTGTCCCCATATGAGGACGTCACATTTTGGGTTTACTTTGGGTGCACTTCATTCTACATTACTCAGACCTGTTGTCCTCGTTCGTGGACACTTTTTTGTCCTTGGCTGAGCACCGACAAGACGATGAAACTTTCCAGAGGAAGTAAAAGTCATACCAAGGTCTACATCGGTGAACATGCGGAATGATCGTTTGCACAACACACTAATCCATGTAAAAACAAGATGGCGGCTGTCTCTGCAGTCAGTCTGCAGCTGATCCTGACACAAACGTGGACACGGTCCAAAACCTGATCACATTTAATGATTGAAACTTGTTTTATTATGATTAATAATGTTTATAGTTTGATATGGAATACTAATGTGA
Organism: Cephalopholis sonnerati; assembly: GCA_019142605.1. Lineage (NCBI taxonomy): Eukaryota > Metazoa > Chordata > Actinopteri > Perciformes > Serranidae > Cephalopholis > Cephalopholis sonnerati. Next base: position 42,735,382 of record JAGQAX010000005.1, on the reverse strand, counting down.
CTGATTTTTAACAACAGTAATGAGCTAAGGTGCTGTTCATGAGGAAGTACTCGTTTGAGGACACTGGGACTTTATTATCACTGACAGTGTTTAATGTTTTTATACTTATCAGGTCCCACTGAGCCCACAAGGACAGGAGAAATTAAACTACATACCAAACAAAAGTGGATATGTCTGGTTTTGTGTGTATTGTGTAACTTTTTAAAAGCCTTCTGTTGTGTTTAATGTCATTTGTATTTATCATATGTGTTGTATACAGCAGGAGTGTGTCTCACATGTTTCTCACAGGGACATTAAAGTGTGTTCAGCATCAAACCTGCTGTCTGTCTGTTTAATCAAATGTTATCCTCATTATTTGTTTTTCCTTTTTGTCTTTTTATTTATTTATTTGTTCTCTGACAGTTTCAGATGACGTGGTCTTTTTGGGTCTGTGTAATCTGACTGCTGTGAAACAAGCTGACAGCTGACAGATGCTGCTGATGGCGTTCAGCCTGATCTCAGCCACTGACTGTGAATGTCATTAAAACACTTTGTATAAGACGGCTCCTTTATGTCTCTACATCCTGTGTGAATTATTATTATATTATCATTATATCATAGGAGAGCACTGACCTCTGCTTTCTATAGATGGTAGAATTAAGAAGTGAGGAGTTTGTGATGACAAAAATCACAGTATATTATTAATATTATAACATAAAGATAAAAATGTAATCAAAGTCATTCTGACGTGCTACAATCAATCTACCGAGTATTACAGATCATAATAATACACAACATTTCTACAAATATTAACGCGGTGGTGTTTTCAGATTAAAACCCAGCAGCTGTGATCAGGTCACATTTTTCAACTAAACGTTAAAAAAAACAAAAAAAAAACATTTTCGTTGATTTCTCTTTAGTTTTCTCACCTTTCTGATGAAATCCTTTCCCGCAAAACTCGCACACGAACGGTTTGTATCCCGCGTGGATGCGCGTGTGCGTGTTGAGGGTGGAGCTGCGGTTGAAAGCTTTCCCGCACTGGTTACACTTGTGTGGTTTTTCCTGGAAAAATAAATTAAGAGGAAGAAAAAAATATTATCGCGGAGGAAAATGACAAAATAAACAAATAATCAAATGTTGTTGGGATGTTTTGGGGGATTTTACAGTGAATGCAACACGAGATGATGCGTTCAATGACCTGACGTTCACAGATAATTTAGGAAATATTAAATGACGCTGAATTTTTCATTCGTTTATTTCAGAATTTAAAAACATGAGCTCACTTTTTTTTAGTGTAAACAGGAGCCAGGGATTATTTTACAGATACTGAGGAGTGTCACAGACACAGTGTCACAGTCACAGTGTCACAGACACAGTGACACCACAGGAGGAGCTCAAACACAACAAACAGACCGAGCAGAGGCTTCACACTCTTTTTGGGAACAAAATAAAATAAAATAAAACACATAATATATTATCATTTATATTTATCTACAGATGAGGTCAGTGAACGCATCATCCATGAGCCATATAACACAGTCATTTTATATTAAAGGAGAATTATTTTTGTTTTACAGGATTAAAAATCCATTGAGCACACACACCGCCTGAATTATTGTTGGGCTGGTTTTTAAACAGAAATACAAAACTAACGCAGAAGCACATCATGTTGAACTCCTCATAAAACCTGTAAAACACTCGACTTAATGACCTGAATGAAAAAGTCCCGCCCACAACAAATAAAACATATGATTGGAAGCTCTCCTCGCCCTCACACTGACTGACAGGTATTATTGAACTATAAAATTAATATTGTGTCCTGACGCTGTTTTAGATCTGTTAACATGACTGAAGAAAACAGGCCTTTAATTATCACTTTCTTTTTTTAATCGGTGAGAATGTGTGAGAGAAAAATATATTTTTGTTATTTTAATTAGCTGAAACAAAAAGAGAAATAATTAATAATATATAATAATATGGCTGCTAATAAAACCCCTGACCTCCTGCTCCTAAAATGACAACAGGAAATAAAACAAAATGAACAGATTTTAAAATGATCTATTTCTTCTTTAACTGGAGTCTTTAAATGTGATCAGTAATGTGTGTGTGTGTGTGTGTGTGTGTGTGTGTGTGTGTGTGTGTGTGTGTGTGTGTGTGAGACCCACCTGAGTGTGGATGATTTTGTGTCGGCACAGTGTGCTCGCCTGTCGGAATCCTTTCCCGCAAACTTTGCACACGAACGGCCGCGCGCCGGTGTGCACGGGCATGTGGCGGGTCAGGTTGTAGTGCGCGTTAAACACCTGAAAGAGACATTTACAAAGTAAATAATAATAATGATAATAATAAAACACACTAAACATATTTTAACATATAAAAACATTCACGCTGGTTTTATTTAAATCTACATTAACTTTTGGACTGATCTCAGCCTCTGAACTAAAATGTAAAAACAGCTCGTGAATTTCCCATTAACACCCCTTAAGTCCGAGTTAAGAGTTTATTTAATGCCTCGTGATCTTTTCCGTTTAAGCCCAAAAAGGAAGAGGAAAAAAATAAATGTGTTGCCCTGTAATTATCCAGTTGAGTGTAATTAAGTGTAATCTGTCAGCGCTCGTTTAATAGATTTAATGTGTCGTTAATAACACAATAATAAACCTGCACAGCGGCACTGTGACAAATGCTCTTACATTCCTAAATAATTCACGTCATCCTGAAGAATATTTGACTTTTTTCAAACGAATAATTGCTATTGATCGTATAGAGAATTTAACATTTAATTCAGATTTGTTGCATCAAAGCGGAGCTGGCGTCTGACAGGGAAAAAGACGAGAATAAAATTGTTAGGCCTATAATTAAATAAAAAATATATCTTATTTTGAAATAACTGTTCTCCTCAAAGGAGGTTTAAAAAATGAAAAAACAATTGAAACTATTTAAATATCTCCTGAAATAAAGTCTAAATTAATCCGATTTGTTTTATTTAATGTTTGAAACTATAAATGCAGTCTTTGTATAACACTGTGTGTTTTCTTGTGAACACACACCGCGTTAAAACGTTCATAAAATGATTGTGTGTCACTGTTTGTTTGTTTGACTTGATGATCTGTTTGGTTTAACTGGTGTCACTGAGAGGCGCCAAAAATAAAATGCATTTATTTTTATTATTATCATTTATTTGAAGCATCGTTTCCCAGATCTGACCATTCACATGATTTAATTTAATTTAATGACCCTGCAGCTGATATATGTTTATTTTTAAAATGTTAAAATGTGATCTACCAGGACTGTAGCTTTGATCTGAATTTTTAAATCGATTAATAAAAATGAAAAAGAGAGAAATGGCTGATGATCAGCTGCAGTGATTTGTTCGCTCAGATGTGAATATAATAAACCCCCTCACCTTGCCGCAGACCTCGCAGGTGAACACTTTGGGCTTGGTGCCGGGACAGGAGCCACCGAGCCGGGCCGCCGCCGCCGCCGCGGAGCCCTTGAAGATCTTGTCGGTGAGGATCTGGTCCCGCTCCTTCATGTAGTGCTGGATCTGGCTCTGAGACAGCTCCTTGAAGGCCTGCACGCCGGACACCGGGTACCGCTCCCCGGCCTGCTGCAGGCCCGGCTTGCTCTTCTCCGCCATGAAGGCTTTGTGCCGGGCGGTGAGCAGGTACGAGGCCATCGGGTGCAGGTTGACCAGGCCGGCCGGCGGGGGACACGCGCCGCTGTCCCCGCTGCAGTTCAGGTAGCACACGGTGCCCATGGTGGGGAAGGAGGACTGGTTCACCACCCGGGGCCTGAAGAGTTTGTACTGGCCGGCGCTTTGGCTCACAGCGGAGTCCTCCTGCTGGCTCTTATAGTTCAAGCCAAAGCCCAAAAAGTCTGCGGGAGCGGCGAGAGAAGACGCGTCGATGTGGCCCGGATCCAGCCCGGTGATGCTGAGCCGGTGGCCCGGCTCGTACCCGAGCGGCACCAGCGGGATCATACAATGCAGCGAGGACGGACAGACGTCGGGTTTCCCCACGGGAGCGGACTGGAACCAGCTGGGGAGCGGTATCGACTTGGGCTCGGGCGTCCTGGCCATAATCCGGTCGATGGAGAAAGCGAGAGGCTTGCTGCTGCTGCCGCCGGAGGTGAGCATGTCGGAGCCCGCGGGCTGGCTCCCAGAAGCCGGGGGGGAGCCGAGGATCCCCGCTGGGCGGCGGAGAGGACCGTCCATCACCTCCGCATCAACCGCGCCGCGACAACAACAACAACAAGAAGCTGCTGGAGGGAAGCCGGGGGTCGGTGCTGCTCCTCACCGGCCCGCAGGAAAGGGCATCATCTGCCGGGGAACCCCCCCTCCAAATCACCGGCCCCGCTCCCCCTTCCTTATTGACAACAATCAGGGCGGCCGCGGCTCGCTCGATAACGGCGTGCGGAGAGCCGAGACCTCGCCGATCGTTACCGTCCAGGAAGGAGAGCGGAAAAGTAGATAATTTGCTCAATTCTCCTCCGTCGATTCTCTGCACTTGTCGCCGCTGGAAGAGGAGGAGGAGAGGAGGAGGAGGTTGTCCCTTACTTGGCAGGACTCCTGCTCAACTGGAAGGTATTTGGTAAATCCCAGGTCCCCTTGTGGCTTCGCGTGACATCATTTTTTTTTTTGAATCGCAATACGCCAGACGCGCAGCGGCCGCGGGGTCAGGAGCTGTCAGAGTTTTAGATCAGATTTGGACGCATCTTTGGCTCCAGCCCTTTTACGCACGGCTCAGAGAAGACACGGAGCTGTCACGCGGGTGAACTTGAGACAGAAAACGGATCGAGATGTTGAACAGAAAATGGATTTCAAGACATCGATCTCAGCCCGGGTGGGCTCCGGGTCTCTGAAGCACAAACTTTGACTTGAGCGATTTTCTCTCTCTTTTCTTTTTACGCAGCAGATTTTTAGATGCCAAAACCCACCCGCGACAGAAACACTCTCTCAGACAGACTCTGATAGATGTGCGCTAAAGACCAGAGACAACCTGCGCGCTCTCCTCATCACGTCCTGTCTCTTGTTTTCCTTTTCTGTTCGGATGCAAACGCAGCCGCCGTTACGCACAGAGAGCAGACTGTAAAAAACTCAGAAACGCAAATTCCACAGGATGAATCAGTGAGACTGACCGTGCACGAGCCCACGATAATACCTCCATCCTGTCAGGGATGAAAGCTGAGTGGGTTTGATGCTGCGTGAATTTGGACAGAAGATGGAGAGAAATGAAAGTGAGCAGCGGGCCTGCAGCTGAAACACAACTAATAAATATTAATAAATGTATTTGTTCGTCTTGTGGACTGAATGGGGACTTTTTTATTAGAGTAAACAAAAATATTTAAAAATGTAAATGTTTGAAATTTGTTTTTCTCACGCAAAGGACGCTGCGCGTGATTTTGGAATAATAATACAGAATATTATGAGTGTGATTAAAAGCTTTGACGCTCAAAGACTGAAAATGAACTTTAAATAAGTGACGCGCTGTGTGAATGAAAAAACACAGAAAGACGTAAAGAAATAAAGTTAATGTAAAAATAAAAATCAGAACATTCACGTCTTCAATAAAAAGAATTTATGAAAGTTTAAAAAACAAAAGATGAAACCAGGTCTTTAAACTACATAAAAAAGAAACGCATCTATAGTCATATTAATTAAACATATTTTTAGCGACACAAATTCAACCGTGACGCCTTTAACAAACCTCATCCCTCAGCTTATAAACCTTTACACGGAGTTCATCTGTGACAAGGCCCTGGTAGTTTTTCTTATTATTATTAAGGACTGTGACATTTTTAGAGGATGCTGGGACATTTCAGGTGTCAGAGGTCACACAGAGAATCAACACAGTTAAATCAAATCACACTGTCACTGCGAGGCGTGTAAAGTCACATTATAATGATGTCATCATTACTGCAGGCGTGTTACTGGGATTACTGGTAATATCTGTAATAGAGCCAAAGTCCTTTACTCACGACAGACAGACAGACAGAGACACACACACACTTCACTGTTGCAGTCGCACCGTCTGTTTTGTATATTAGAATGTTTAAATAATAAAAAAAAGAAAAAAAAAATATATATATTAAAGCGGGTTGAACCTGTAAGACAAAAGCAGGGCAAATTAGTTTAGTTTGGTTACAGATACTGGTAATATTAATAAATAATAATAATTACAATACACAATAGATATAAATCATTAACACACACACACAGAAAAAAAAAAAAAATATATATATATATAGATAGATGGATAGATAACGAACCTGTGCGCCACACCTGTATATATTAAATATGTATGTATAGTTATATAATGTATGAATGTAACATTTAAAATATGATTACTTTTTATTTTTACTAATATTTATTTATTTATTAATTTACTTATTTTTTAATTTATTTAGGTTTGTCTTATTATGTTTTCTTTGTTTTATTTTATTTTATTTGTTTGTTTTTATCTTTTGTTTACTAATTATTATTATTATTATTATTATTATTATTATTATCATTATATGAAATGCTTTGGCAATAAAATATCTTTGTTCATAGCAATAAAGCTTTTGGAATTTGTATATAGATTAACAAACAGAACATATACAAACTATACATATATGTATATCTATAATTATAATTAGCCTACTATTATTATTATTGTTATTATTATTATTACCAGTATCTATAACAAAACCAGTGTGTTAATTTGCTCTGTTTTTTGTCTACAGGTTCAACCCGCTTTATTAATTATTCAAACCCTCTAATTCTGCTTCCGCTCTGTGTCCATGACACTCTTCCTCCTGACTGATTTAATTTCCTCCTGCTGAGTGAACATTATTAGTTTACATGTTAATATGAGCTGAAACCGTCACTGCAGTTTGGAGGCTGAGGGGAGAGTGGCTCAGGTTTTAAAATTTTAATAACATCAAGATTAAAAAAGAAAAAAAGCTCAAGCTGTAAATTAGGTTTGAACTTCATGCTTCATGTGTCTTCGCTGGGAGTCAGCTATAACGTTAGAATCCTTAAAATCTTGAGTTGGATGGCTATTTTATCATTATTATTATTATTATTGTTTTATTACTAATAACAACAACAATAATAAGGACAATAATGTGTCCTTGGTCTTGTGTGTGTGTGTGTGTGTGTGTGTGTGTGTGTGTGTGTGTGTGTGTGTGTGTGTGTGTGTGTGTTTGGCTGCTGCAGGACTCGGACTCGTTTTTTTTTGTTGCAGGAAAAAGGTTTGATGCTCATTTTAATGTGGAGAGAAAAGAAGCTGCAGCTGATGGACGACAGCCAGCAGACAGTTTCCAAAGGAGAAGAGAAGCCCTTAAAAATGTCCTTAAACCTGCCAGATTAAAGTGAAATAAAACAATAGAAATCAATGTCAAGTCCTGAACGTTGTGATTTTAATGTTTGATGCTGGGTTTATGCTGAGGAGTGTGTGCAGTGATTAACGGATAAAACAGGCTTTCTAAATTTGCTCAAACCTCCAGACAGCAGAGAGAAGAAGATGGAGGCATTTTAAAAGCAGTTTGACAGATTATTGTCCCTATACACAGGCCTACAATGTGTTTTAAGGGTTTTCATTGTCATGATTTACTGGTGCTTTGATTGACAAATCTTCACAGATTTCTTACACACTGTATTTCCTTTTTTATCTCAAGGGTTTCCTGGAGCTTCTGCAGGTTTTCTTTCTCTGCAGGATCTTATTTTTTTATCTCCTGTTCATAAACCCCTCTTTGAACTCTCACCCTTTTTTAAATCTTGATTTTCTCCTTAAACGCTCTGCTGGCTGCAGCACTGCTGAAGAGGGAGATACTCTATAAATATGATTTATTGTTGGATGGGGTTGAGGTCAGGACTTTTCGCAGGTCATTCAAGCTCTTACACACCAAAAGGGGAAATGATTTCTTAACGGAGCTGCTTTGTGCAGGGAGGATTGTCATGTTGAAACATGAAAGGGACAAAAACATAAAGATATAAGAACATGACTGTCTAACACATGACTGTACGCTGTAGCATTAACATTTCTTTTCACTGGAACTGAGCAGAAACAGACCCAAAGTGAATTTCATTAAACTGCACTTTGTCTAGTTTTTATAATTTGCACGTACCATTATGCTATTTTAGTCTTTTGGTGTTTTTGCACTTGTCTAACGCTACATTGGGGCGTCCTCATATTTTTGGCCATATAGCATAGTCTACATTTACAGGACAGATTTTCTTTTATCCGCCCCAAATCTCCTCCCACTTTGTAGTACATGTTGTGGATCTGTTGACAATATAACACAGGGTCCCCACACATTTTTAACAATTTATTTTCAAAACTTTTACGTCATATTTTTTTTTACCCAATTTCCACATCTGAATTTGAGCAGTTTCAAATAGCGAGGCCTGTAGCAAACAGTACTGAGGCTCTCACTTCAGTGTGCTGGTCCCTAAGACAGAAATATAAAATGGAGAATGGGATGTCCACACGGAAGACACAAAGCATTGACGTTATCTGGCCTGGCTGCTGAGCGGCCTTTTGGTTGTCTTGATGCTATTTCCCTTAGCATGGCTGCAACTAGCAACTTTTATCATTTACCCAGGATTTTGAAAAACCTCGGCACATTTCCACCAAAATTACCCGGGAAAGAACTTTCCCTCAACCCCAAACTGTCCCTGAAAAAAGTACCTAGTAGGGGGGTAGGAGAATTCTTGAGGGGCGGGGCTGTGTGCTGAAGAACGCTGATTGGCGGAACACACACTTGCAGCGTTCCACACTTCCGTGCCAGTGTGGCTGCAAACTTTATTTCATTTCTACAAGCTTCACTTGGTTTGTGTTTTGATCATTTGGAAAATGGAGCAAAAGAAGAGAAGCTACGAGAAGTGGACGGACGAGGAGGTCCAGGCTCTTTGGAGCGTATTTGCCCAGGAAGAAATTCAGCGGGACTTTGAGTCGGCGACTCGAAACGACCGAGTCTATGGAAGAATAGCCGACAAGCTGGCGGAGCTAAATATAGGACACACGCTGAAACACATTCGTGAAAAGTTGAAGAAACTTAAGCAAGATTATAAGAAGCTTCGGGCGTTCACAGTTGTCTTTGCTAATGACGCCTGTCGTCTTTTCAGCGCAGATCACATGGTTTTATATGTGATGAAGTAAAACACGAGGAACAACAGAACAACTTGAGCGTCCACCGGCCCTCCATCGTGCTTGTTTGGCCTTCAGCTTCTTCTTACCGCCACCTACTGGACTGGAGGTGTAGTGCAGTTTCTTTCACCACTCCCCCATATGTCATCAGCCTGATTTGAATAAATTCGCCAGAACTTTGAGGTGCGGTGGAAACGCAAACCACACAGATTACCAGGAATTCTTTGACCCAGGTAAATAAATTCCTGGAAATAAAAGTTCCTGGAAATGTTAGTGGGAAAAAGGGCTTTATAATCTTATGGGAAGCGAATACGAGCCTTCCGGGTGAACATTGGTGGTTGTTGGACCCATCCATCACCCCTCACACTCCACTCGGACTTCTGCTGCCTTAACTTTCATTGCTGTCCCACCATGTTTCCCCCTGATGCCACCAGGTATCGTTGAACAATAACAGTGACCGGCCGTGTATCATGCTGACGTGAAATGATGGCCATTTTCGTCTGTGTCTGAGGCCGGAAGTCACTGACCAAGCACTGGATTTCAACAACACTGGAGTGAGAGCGGATTGTCTAATGGTGTATAAGCAATATGAGAGCGCTGGAGCGCTGACAGGCTGGCTAACTCCAGTAAATAGTCGGCACCAGGATGTTTCGCTGGTCTGCAAAACATCCACATCCAGGGCAGCATGTTAGTACGAGTCGTGATATTTAATTCAGCAGTCAATAAGCTGCCGTGTGTCTGACTGTAGATGGTGGAGCTGTTTATTGGATTTGTGGACTGTGTTAATTGCAGCGTTGGCTGTTAGCAGCTAGCTCCACCTGTTAGCCGCCAAACCGTGGCAGAACAAGCCTGACTTCACATCTGTTGATCCCCACAGGACTCCACTCAGTCCGGACTGTCTACAGAGGGTTTATGGTCTGACTGCTGTTTGACAGGGGGCTTGGGTATCTGTAAGCTGTGAGCTTTTTAGCTCCATAGCTGTCTCACTTCAGAGGCTGCAGCCTTTGATGGCTGCATATGAAGACCGATTGCGTCACATCGGCGCAACCAAGGCCGTCCCATTTCAAAGGCTTCTTTTAATGCAGCTGTCTTTACCAGAATTTGGAGGATGCAATGGATGAATCCTTCAAGGCCCAGCCTATCCCAAGATGCACTGTGCACCCCTGAGGATTATATATTAACTAACAGCTGTTTACTAGCCAACGGTTAACTTTTGTTAACATTACAATTAGCTTGAAGCACAACAGCTTAAATAATCTTAATTTGATACATTTACATGAAAATGCTCAATCATCCTGAAGTATATCAAACAGCAGAGAATCATCTCCTCAAGTATTAAATAAATCATATATATAATAACGATCTCTGGGTGCATGATTTAGGGCTAACTAACTTAATAGCTTACTTCTCCTTTTGTCAAGAGCAGCTGGTTGCAAACGGGTAGGGTCGACCAGACCGTCCCATTTCGGAGACCGTTCGGTTTGGCTGATGCGGTCTTCAAAGGACGTGGCCGACTTCGACCGTGAAGGCTGCGTCCTTCAAAGGTTGCAGCCCCTGAATTGAGACACAGCTACAGTCTCGTCTTCATCATAGAAAAAAAAGAAGGTTGTTTTTCTTCATAATTTTTGATAACAAGCACTGCTGGAAAACTGTTTTTCTAATTTCATAACTGTTCTAGGAATTCATGACCACAAGAGCCCTGATGATGCAATCACAAGTTTCTGTTATTTAAAACAAACCCTGAACAAACAAAAAATAAATTAATCTTTAGTTTGACTTGAAGTAAAAACTGAGGAAATAAAAACCCAGGAAGGCGAACACACAGGTGCTTTAAAAACACTTTTAATAGTGACACTCAGATCCGACACCTGAACAAAGCAGGTGCACAATGAGACAATATAAATATACTCCTTCATATAGGTTTTTGTCCTTTTTGGCCTTTGAACTGCACTGACACAAACTGGACCGGACAGTTAAAACAAACGGCAGGTTGTTGCACACAGTCAATCGGAGGCCTACACTGAATTCACAGGTAAAACTCTTTTTGTTTTTTTCCTGAACGACGACACGCAAACAGACGGTAGTGAATGAATGAGCAGCGGTGATGAGACGCTCCGTCGGCTCACAGCTGCTCAGATTAAACACATCAATCAGATTTAAAACTCCTAAAACATCCCTGCTTAAAAAAAAAAAAAGTCCAGACTTTTCCAGGTGGTTGGCACGTTTCTAAGACTTTGATCGATGTTGGATATGATGCACATCAGGCAGTACGACCATATCACTCTACAGCTCAATATTATTATTCACAACAAGTAAGTATCACAATGAACAGAGATAACAGCAACTACACCCACATGTAGTCGTGATTCTGAACAGTTACTCCCCAACCTCAGAGATCCAACGATCTGAAGACCTTCGTGTGGTGACTCATTTTGTGTAGACCTGTGTCCTCTTTCACTGAACACAGAAACATGTGTCAGCGATGTTTTGTTTTACAGTGGACAACCACAGTAGCAATATTTCATTTTTTGCATTTAGTACCACCTGAGGCCATCGGTCGTTGCTCAGCAGTGGGGACATTTTAAGCTACAGAAGGTTCGAAAATGACAGCAGAGCAGCAACGTTTCATCAGCTTGGAGTTGTAAGAGTTCTTCAGCAGAGATGAGATTCATCAAACATTAAGCGACTGAGTACTTCCTGTCTTTGTTCTGAAAGCTCAACTCTGCCAGACTAAACCTCGATGGATGATTCTGCAAAACAAGATTACTTTCCATGCTACGCTTCAGAGCACTGAACACTAATGTTTAACTTTTACTATTTTACTATATCTGTGAAGCTGCATGTGGTAAGTAACAGAAAGATCCTTGTGGAAACTGTGGTTGAAGGAAGTTCTTGGTTTATTACAGCTTGGGTCTAATTTTGGCAAATTCGACCATCAACTTAGGCAACACATTCTCACTCTGACCTTGTGACATATCGACGTTGTTTATGGAAAGATCATGATGGCCGTTAACAAAAGCTTATGTCACGGAGATGTCATTAATTTTTCTGAATTAATGACCTTTTTATCTCAGAATTTTGAAGAGGTTTTTATGAAAAAAAAAATAATTCTGCTGTTTTTCTGAATTAGCAAGTTAATAATCTCGTAAATTCTTGTTTTTTTCTGAGTTAACAAGATTATCATTTCATTAATTTGGGAAAACAGGAGCAGAATTTTTCTTTTCTTCGGTGAATACATTTACACCTCTGTACAAATCTTTCTCCAGTATAATAAGGGTTGAACTTGATACGTACCCATTCACCACACTTTACCCTTTGACATTAAAGATGCTGCCGTTGGATGTAAATTGTGTGCTGCAGATTTGTTGATGATAAACGTGAGGGAACATGGGGGTGCAGGGGAGGACAGCTAGGGGGTCAAATAATGCCGTTATTGATCGGGCTGTTGGGCGTTTGACACAGGCCAGTTTCAGGTGGGAAGAAATTTTTTGTAATACAGATCAATATTTCACAGGCGTCACAGGACTCTGTGCACTGACAGGCTTCAGGTATTCTCTGGCCGCAGCTTGCCGCTAGAGCTTAAACCAAACATAACTCTTGGTTTGGCTACACTCCACCGCAGAATCAAACAGCTGCAGCTTTACATAGCCAATGCAGGGCAGCTCGCCAACAGCAAAACATCGCCTTTAAAAATGACCCATACAAGAGTGTTTATGATGCCTCAGGGTTAATGTTAGATTTACTTTAGGCAACTGAAGCTACTTGGTTAAAACAAGAGAATGATTGTTGTCGTGGTTAAAAAGAACCAACATTGGACTGTTGGTCAATGTTACTCAGCTGCTGAGTTGACCAAACTATCCTTCCTAATCCACGAAATGTTTGCCATGCTACTTCTCCTTCTGCTGATCAGTAAAAAGTTATTATTTTGCACGACCACAAGGGGCCATCTGTCAGGAAAATGCAATCAGAGTATTTTATGTTTAAAGAACAGCAAAAAAAAAAAAAAAAAGCTGTATTTTTACTGGTGGCAATGGGTACTGATTATCTCTTCACCTAGAGGATGCTATTAGGATTTTTACATTGAACCAGAGAACACCTCTACCAGTGAGGTTAAGGTTAGGAAAAGAGTCATGTTTGGGCATTGTCACCAAGCAGCACACTGGGGCTGAAAAATTACGCAAACATGGAAGCGCCAAAGACTGCAGTTCCTCTAATGGCCACTTGAGGCTGGCTCCAGACCCCCATGTTAAAATGCCCAACTTCACAGCAGAAATAAACACATTTACAGCCTGGTACAAAAACGGTTTTGGTCTCTATAGCTAATACGGAGGTTGAATTTTTATATAAGTCACATGTTTACATTTTGTGAGGGGTTAAAGTTACACCTGATTAAGGGCGGGGCCGCTTTAAGTGACAGGCTGTCTGCTGATAATGTCATCGACCTCTCAGTCAGATCCACCCCTCGCTCCTCACCCAAATATGATCACTTCTGCTCCCTAAAAAACAAGATGGCGACGGCTGAAATGCCAAACTCAAGTCTTCAATTGATGGTCTACAAACCAGTGGGTGCAGTCTATGGTCATCATGTTATGTTTATAACGTGATGTGACGAGGTGACCTACTGTATGTACGTGACCCAAAATAAGTCAGAATTTACTTTTGGTTTCACATGTGACCTGAGCAGTGCTCTCCTAGGTCAAAGTCCTGTGTTTGTTTGACACATCCATCACTCTGACCGTTTCCCTGTGCAGACTCTGTTGCTTTTTACCTGACATGACCTGACTTCCTCCTTCACTCCCGTCACATGACAGAGGACAGCCTGCAGTGCACAAGTCATCACAGCCTCCTTTGCTCATGATTACGTGGGTTATATAAAAATGATAGTGCATTACTTCTAGGTCTTAAGTACAAGCAGTGAAGGTTAACAGCTGAATAGGTTGGTTATTAAAAAATAATAATATAAAGTAACATTCAAAGACATGACCGTGGATAACTTTGATTAAAACAGTCAAAAAGAACCTTACAATTCCAAGCTTCCTGTCAAATAAAAATAAATCTCTTTAGTTGATTTTGCTGCCGTTGCTGTCAGTTAAAAACAATGTCGAAGGTGGCGAGGTCGCTCAGACTCGGGGCGGCGGGGGGCGGGGGATCAGAGCTGCCACAGCCTTTTTGAACAATTAGCTACAACTGTGGATGACAACAAAAAAAAAACAGGAAGGAGCTGCACTGACGGCGATCGCTGAGCTCTACTGTACAAAGTGACATCAATCAGAGTATGGCTGCTCGTGGAGGAGGGCGGGGCTTCCTGTCCTGCAGGTGAGGGAGGGTGGAGGGTTTGTCTCTGCAGAGTGTCCATCAGATGCCACGCCTCACCTCGACTTCCTGTTTGTCGTACATTCTCACTCGTGTACGTTTTCAACACGCATGTACAGCAGCGTCAGGGCGATGAGCATGTGACAGGTCTGGTAAGAGGGAGAGGAAGGGGGAGGGGGGTGACTACCTGAGCGCTCGTCCTCACCTGATCAGGACCTCCAGTCACGATGACATGTTACCTGTACTGCACATGTTTGATCTATGCCATAAATCACACTGTGATGGAAGGTCCTGATTTGTTGGAGAGGACGATGATCAGGTAGTAACCAGGTGTGTGAGGGGAAGATGTGTGCTCAATCTTCCTCCTCATCGCTGTCTCTCATGCTGATGCCCTGCAGGCCGTCACCCGACTTCACGGCCGCTGTGGCTTCCTCCACCGTCAGCCGATTGTAGATGGTCTCGTAGCTCTTGTTGTTCAGCGTGACGTCCAGGACGCCCTGCAGCCTGAAGTCACGGTAGGTCTTCTGTTGAGGTGGGAGGGTGGAAGGGTGGAGATGAGGTAAAAGGAGAAGGGAGGGAAAAACAGAGAGCATCTTAGGAATGCAGCGAGCAGGAGGAGGCAGCTGCCATTTGGAAGGACAAAAGCGGGAAGATTGAGGCTCAAGGACGAGCCGAGTCTTTTATGCGTCGGACCGAGAAGGCAGACTGAGGCGTCTGAGGGGTTTTTACCGTCAGCCAGAAGCCATTATAATTCCTTGTCTCGTTGCTTTCAAGTTAAACTCACACGTCTCCGTACATTAGCAAACTATGAAAAGACAAAAGCGGCGAGCAGCACAGTTGAGCAGTTTTCTCTTTCGTGTCTCGCCGCCTCTTCACACCGCTGCTGCTTTCAAGGACACTTCTGGTTTGATTTGTCTTTATTTTTTTGTTTTCCTTCAGTGTCAGTTCTGACTGTTTTTACATGAATGCGCCACGATTTAAGATGTTTTTTTAAATTGACTGTAGCCAGGCTCATTCGCTGCTGCTCTTCTCAAACAGCAAAGAAAAGGAGACTTTGAGTTTGGTGGGTAAAACTCATCCAACAACTCTGAATGACAAACTTCCTTTTTTTTTGGAAATCTTTTTTTTTTTAACAGGTCTCTAATTATTGTTTTATTTTTTCCTACCTTCACAATCTTGATGAGTGTTTTCAGCTGGTACATGTGAAGCTGCAGGTCCAGTCTGTCTGTCAGCCAAACACACACCGCCTTCATGGAGCCAGTGTACCATTGCTGTGAGAAACAAAAGCACATTTTTGTGGTCACACAGTTTCTTGTAGTCTGGCATCACCAGATTAAATCACAAACCTGCCAAAGCAAATGAAACTTGAGCTTGCAGATTCATCTGTTTCGTGTCCAATGACAGCTTATTACCAACATCTCATGAACACACACTTTACACACTCTCAGTTTGCCCTTTGAATGTTGAGATAAAACAGATAAACTGTCTGATTATCTGACTGTGTTCCAAGATCTCAGCTATTAATTTGGTGAGTACAGTAAAAAGCGATAGAACAAATGGCCCAAGCCACAAAAATAAAAGTCAAGTTGCAATAAACTCATTCCTTTAAGAAAAAAATGACCCTATTAAGGTGAAATCATTCTCAAATTGCCAGCATAACACATATTGTGACACATCGCCAGAATCAATGTTGGCATTGTACATTTCAACAACGCTGTGGTTAATGTGTGGCTAGATTTTGGCACAAAAATTCTTGGTTATGGTTAGGAAAATACCCGGTTTAAGGGGCACAAGCCCCATTGGGAACACAGCAATGGGTCGGTAAAAAACGTATTTTCGTGTCCCTATCCCCCTAGAAAAACAATTATGAGTAGCTAAAAAACACCCATGTTTGGTGGCTAAAAAGCTGCCAGAAACACAGCAACATGCTACATTGCAAGCGCTTTTCAATGCACTATTCCAACAGGAAACGCAGCAATGTCTCAGTAAAAAAAAAATAAAAAAATAAAAAAATCACTTTTCGTGACACTATGTCCGCTAGAAAAACAGTTAGGAGTAACTAAAAGACACCCATGTTTGGTGGCTAAAAAGCTGCTAGAAACACAGCAATGACTTGCTAAATCGCAAGCGCTTTTCGATGCACTATTCCAACAGGAAACACAGTGATGTCTGCCTGAAAAACAACAGGTTTTTGTGACACTGTTCCTGCTAGAAAAACAGTAATTAGTAGCTAAAAAAATACCCATGCTTTCTGACTAAAAAGCTGCTAGAAACACAGCACTGCCTCGCTAAATCCCAACTGCCTTTCACGGCACTATACTATTAGGAAACGCAGCAATGTCCTGTAAAAAACAACAGGTTTTTATGGCACTACTGTGGCTAAAAACAGTGATAAGTAACTAAAAAACACCCACGTTTGGTGGCTGAAAAGCTACTAGAAACACGGCAATGACTAGCTACATCGCAACCGCTTTTCTATGCACTATTCCAACAGGAAACGCAGCAATGTCTCAGTAAAAAAAAAATCACTTTTTGTGACACTATGTCCGCTAGAAAAACAGTTATGAGTAACTAAAAGACACCCATGTTTGGTGGCTAAAAAGCTGCTAGAAACACAGCAATGACTTGCTAAATCACAATGTACTATTCCAACAGGAAACACAGTGATGTCTTGGCAACTTTTCTTGGCACTATGCCCGCAAGAAAAACAGCGATGAGTTGCTACAAAGACCCACGTTTGGTGGCTAAAAGGACACTGGAAACACAGCAATGATTTGCTATATCACAATCACTTTTCATGGCACTACTCAGCAGGAAACGCAGCAACATCTCAGAAAAAAACAACTGCTTTTCATGCATGATTCCAACAGGAAATGCAACAATGTCTCGGTTAAAAACAATCACTTTTTGTGACACTATCCCAGCTAGAAAAACAGTGAGTAGTAACTAAATCGCTCACCTTTGATGGTTAAAAAGCCGCTAGAAACACAGTTATAAATCACAACCGCTTTCCTGGCACTATTTTTGCTAAAAAAAAAAAGACTTATGAGTAATTACAAAACACATACAGTACAGGCCAGAAGTTTGGACACACCTTCTCATTCAATGCGTTTTCTTTATTTTCATGACTATTTACATTGTAGATTCTCACTGAAGGCATCAAAACTGTGAATGAACACATGTGGAGTTATGTACTTAACAAAAAAAGGTGAAATAACTGAAAACATGTTTTATATTGTAGTTTCTTCAAAATAGCCACCCTTTGCTCTGATTACTGCTTTGCACACTCTTGGCATTCTCTCCATGAGCTTCAAGAGGTAGTCACCTGAAATGGTTTTCCAACAGTCTTGAAGGAGTTCCCAGAGGTGTTTAGCACTTGTTGGCCCCTTTGCCTTCACTCTGCGGTCCAGCTCACCCCAAACCATCTCGATTGGGTTCAGGTCCGGTGACTGTGGAGGCCAGGTCATCTGCCGCAGCACTCCATCACTCTCCTTCATGGTCAAATAGCCCTTACACAGCCTGGAGGTGTGTTTGGGGTCATTGTCCTGTTGAAAAATAAATGATCGTCCAACTAAACGCAAACCGGATGGGATGGCATGTCGCTGCAGGATGCTGTGGTAGCCATGCTGGTTCAGTGTGCCTTCAATTTTGAATACATCCCCAACAGTGTCACCAGCAAAACACCCCCACACCATCACACCTCCTCCTCCATGCTTCACAGTGGGAACCAGGCATGTGGAATCCATCCGTTCACCTTTTCTGCGTCTCACAAAGACACGGCGGTTGGAACCAAAGATCTCAAATTTGGACTCATCAGACCAAAACACAGATTTCCACTGGTCTAATGTCCATTCCTTGTGTTTCTTGGCCCAAACAAATCTCTTCTGCTTGTTGCCTCTCCTTAGCAGTGGTTTCCTAGCAGCTATTTGACCATGAAGGCCTGATTCGCGCAGTCTCCTCTTAACAGTTGTTCTAGAGATGGGTCTGCTGCTAGAACTCTGTGTGGCATTCATCTGGTCTCTGATCTGAGCTGCTGTTAACTTGCGATTTCTGAGGCTGGTGACTCAGATGAACTTATCCTCAGAAGCAGAGGTGACTCTTGGTCTTCCTTTCCTGGGTCGGTCCTCATGTGTGCCAGTTTCGTTGTAGCGCTTGATGGTTTTTGCGACTCCACTTGGGGACACATTTAAAGTTTTTGCAATTTTCCGGACTGACTGACCTTCATTTCTTAAAGTAATGATGGCCACTCATTGTTCTTTACTTAGCTGATTGGTTCTTGCCATAATATGAATTTTAACAGTTGTCCAATAGGGCTGTCAGCTGTGTATTAACCTGACTTCTGCACAACACAACTGATGGTCCCAACCCCATTGATAAAGCAAGACATTCCACTAATTAACCCTGATAAGGCACACCTGTGAAGTGAAAACCATTTCAGGTGACTACCTCTTGAAGCTCATGGAGAGAATGCCAAGAGTGTGCAAAGCAGTAATCAGAGCAAAGGGTGGCTATTTTGAAGAAACTAGAATATAAAACATGTTTTCAGTTATTTCACCTTTTTTTGTTAAGTACATAACTCCACGTGTTCCTTCATAGTTTTGATGCCTTCAGTGAGAATCTACAATGTAAATAGTCATGAAAATAAAGAAAACGCATTGAATGAGAAGGTGTGTCCAAACTTCTGGCCTGTACTGTACGTTTGGTGGCTAAATGCTGCTGGAAACACAGCAACAACTCACTGAATCACAACCACTTTTCATTGCACTATTCCAACAGGAAACACAGTTGAAAAACAGCAGTGAGTTGCTAACAGCACCCATGTTTGGTGGTTACAACTGGTTTTCATTGCACTATTCCAGCAGAACACTCAACAATGTCTCGGTAAAAAACAGCCACTCTTTGTGTCAAAATCTCTGCTAGAAAAACAGCAACGCGTTGCTAAAACACCCATGTTTGGTGGCTAAAAAGCAGCTAGAAACAAAGCAGCACAACAGCTTTTTGTGATACTACCCTGGCAGAAAAAGCAGCGATGTCATGGTAAAGTAACAGCCACTGTTTGGGGCACTATCCCTACTAGAAAAACAGAGACAAGCTGCTAAAAAAACACATTTGGTGGCTACAATGTTGCTGGAAACACAGCAATGTCTCAGTAATAAAAGACTACAGCTTTTTATGGCACTAACCTGGCAGAAAAAGCAGTGAAGGACATACATACTACGTGACCTCATAAACATTGATATGATACATAGGAAACTTACTAATGTAACATATTTGTGGTTTGCAGAAATAAACACTGCCAGCATTTTCTTCTGGTGATGAAGTGAAATGATCTGCTGAGTCCATGAACTCTGATGCAAAAAGCACTTTTGACTTTGAACTTTTAAAGAGAAGTTGTTTTTTTGTCTATTCACTTCAGCACATCTATTGGACAGGAACTGTGGCTCACACAAACAAACTTTGTTTTCAACACTCAGCTCCTGAACAAACACACAAATAATTGTTGACTGTTTCACAATGAGACAAATTAAGCCAAAACCTTGAGTTTAACAAACTACCCTTTGAAGTGCAGCATTAAAAAGGGACAAAGCGTGGTCTTCTGAATGAGTCACACATGTACAGCTGTGTATAACAGATTTTCTAGTATAGAGGATGTGACCTCAGACCACCAGAGCATATTCTCTACAGAAACCAGCTGAAAGCAGCTTCATTCATCGTCCTGAATGTATCCTCAAGCTGATTTTAAAGTCAGAAAACAAAGACCAAACACCCCGAGAAGGGTTTTTAAACCCTCTGCTGTGTTTGTTTTTTTTCCTGAAATAGCCTTGAAAAGAACATAAATAAAAACAGCATTATGTTAATGGTTGCTCTCAGAACAAGGACGGTTTATGCTTGTCATTTCCATGTGTTCGCCTGCGGAGGAGTTCAGAAGATCGGCGTTTGCATGCTTGGCAGCTTTAGAAACGCCTCGCTTCAGTCACGCCGACGACACTACAATGCGAGGTCAAAGGATGTGTGGCATCAAAACGGCAAAACTCAAAGAGGGCGAAACATTTACTTATTCAAAAGGTACCAATTTACTGCAAAACTCCTGAATGCTGCACGTCAAGGGAAGAGTTCATGGCTCTGCTTCGACCTTCAAAGATGGGAAAAAAAATCAGGTTCCGTCTTTGTAATTTTCATTAAACGCTCTTCCTTCACACCTCCCGCCACCAGGCCATTGCTGCAGGGAAATCAAACGCACCTTTTCTCACCTGAAGAGCGATCCTCACTTACAGCAGCATTCAACATGCTGCTGGTAAAATGCACACATCGGGTGGCTTTATTCAGTTACCAGTCAAACAAGAATGCTCAGGGAAATTGCTCTGACACAGTAATGACCCGTAATATTCAGATGTGCTTCAAGAGCCACCGGCAGACTTAATTTTATACTGACAAGAACTGTAATTACCTTCCAATTTGAGAGAGAAAAACAGTCCAAAGGTTATTTCATGCACTTGACAAAAGCCAAAACACGTCCGTGATCATTCGTTGGTCACGCAAATATTTGATTCCATCTATTGTGGGAGCGACCTCTGACCTCCTTCACACTGGCTCCTTAATTACGTCAAAGTAATGAGGCAGTTTTTCCATTCAGTCCAAGTAGCTGCAAGAAAATGTGTGATGACTTTCAAATGAGGATTCAGGATTAATCGCAGGTCCTGGTTTCATTTCTTTTCTGTCCAGAGAAAAGAAACAAAGAATGTTCGCTCTCGGAAAAAATCTCATCCTGTGATCAGAAGGTCATCATACACCCACAAATTTGGTGCCTTTTCATAAACTTTTTTTTTTAAACATTTTATGTCATAAAAATGGTGGATGATATAAACTCTGCACTGCAGTTTGCTCATTCTGATTTCAGTTGGCAACGATTTTAATGTGTTGCGTTCTTTTGGGCCGGAATCATGTCAAATTGATTTTTAAGCAACAAAATCACCAGAATCAACTCAGTCTCACTACAATGTCGACGAAAATCAGTGCTTGGTCAGCGACTTCCAGTGTCAGACACCGAGAAAATAAGCCATCCCTTCACATCGGTATGATACGTGGCTGGTCGATGTTATTGTTTAATGGTGCCTAGCTGTGTCAGGGGGAAATGTTGTGGACAACAATGAAGGTAGGGTGGCGGAAGTGCGATTAGGGCGAGGGGTACGGGTGGTGGATGGGTCCAACAACCACTAACTTTCACCCAGGAGGCCGGTGTTTGTTTCCTGTAAGATTGTCAAGCCAAACCCTGTTCTTTTTGCTAAACCCAACCACGTGTGTTTGTTGAAGGAAAAAAAATGTCAATTTGCAGTGTTGAACTGGTGTAATGCTTTTATTTTGAAAGAGACTGTATGCTAACTGTACATTTCCTGTGAAAACGGAAGTGAACTTTGAAAACAGACAATGCATGTAACAGGTTAAAGTTGACACGGCGTCCCAGAACGTCAACAACCAACACACCCAGGGTACCTTGGACGCCACATGTAGAAGGTCCGTGACCAAACATCAATATGTGACGAGGCCAGAGTGAAATTGTGTTGCCAAAACAAATGTTGGCATTGTATGTATCTGCAGGTACACTGAACCTTTAGCTTCATCAACGCTGTGCTTAACATGTAGTTAAACAATAATGGCAACCTGCTGCGTATCATGTAGACGTGAAAAGACAGCTTTTTTCGTCAGTGTCTGACACTATAAGTCACTGACCAAACACCAGTATTCGAAGACTTTGGAGTGAGACCGGGTCGTGCAAATCATTGTACCTCTGACGGTGTCTGCCATGCCTGGGACGTGTCACTAGCCTAGTACCTGCTAATGTGTGCTCACCTTTTTTCTCTGATATCTTGAGATCCAGACATTCAGAGGGTTTTTACCTGGAGCTGAATTATCCACAGAGGTGTCTTACTCTCTAAAACAAACACACCAGCTGATTTAAAACCAGTAAAAACACTGAGTAAGGCAGTTATACATTACAAAAATCAGTGTTTTTTCCCATGGTCTTGTCACAGAGGGGCTGCTAACTACGGTGGCCTATGCAAAAAGGTGAATCTCCCTATCTGAAGCTAGTGTTTGGTTTTTCTGTTCTGGGCTACTGTGGAAAAATGACGGACTCCGTAGACAAGGACCTGCTCCATGGGCAGATATACACATCTCATTCTAAGGTAACAAAAACACAACAATTCTTATTTTCACGTGAACATACACTATAGAAAATATACTTATTATATTATATTCCATTTCTGCCAATATATCTCCCTAAATCATACACTTGACCTTTAATAAAAATGATTTTATTGCTTCCGCTGAGCGTCTATGATCAGACCTGAGGCCACAGTGACGGCCTGCTCTTCAGAGATCAAATCAAATATTCAACAAAGCTGTGAAATAACCACTGATAACGTCCATTTAACTGAGTAATTTCTTTTTGTATCTGTGCGGTGATGAAGTGGAGACATGAATCTTCAACATCAGCTCAATTTTCCTTGCTAATTTGAAGCATCTTCAGTGTTCACGGACACATCTTCATTTCAGTTCGTGCCACCTATACAGAAAATTTGCAGCCACAAAATTTGCCATGTGCTCAACACACCTGACTGATACTAATCAAAGACATTCACTTAGGAAATGCACATCAATGCACATCATCAGTTTCACTCTCATGTAAAATAATGTGATGTAGTGTCTGATTATATTTGTTCTCTGTAATTTGTTTTTCTGTCTTTTCTAATTGAGGAACTGCCTTTGTGTTCGTGCTGCTTTATGTGAAACGTTTTATTCTGTTCTGTGTGTGACTGTGTGGAAAACTCAGGTAGACAGATTTAGCCTTTCAATATTGTCCTTTTTTTCCCTCATCCTCCCTCCCTCCTTCATCATTTCCTCCTCCTCCTGTCTCCACACTAAACATTTTTATGCTGGAATTCAAGTTGTATGCTAATCAGCTCGCTGACGATCGCCTCGCACTCTGAGTTAACAGATGCTCGAGATGTTCAAATTACTGGATGATATTTGCTGCTCCTGGGGTGATTTCTTCTGATTTCCTCCTCCTCCTCCTCCTCCTCCTCCTCCTCCTCCCCCCTCTCTTCATCCGCTCAATGAAACATTTATTTGAGTCTCTGGGAGGCGAGTCTCCTCAGAGCAGCTAATCAGCTGCCTGACGGTCGCCTCGCGAGCCACGTTAACCGTCGTGGAAATTGAGTACGAAGACGCTCCTTAATTGAGCTGATTAGAGGACGAGAGTGAAAACAGATGGAGAGAGTATGTGGGGGGAGAAGGGTGGAGGTCTGCACGGTATTGTGAGTCTGCATTAGTCCTGTCAGAAACAATTTCTACATGATGAATGGAGGGTGGTTCCCTGATGGTGTCACAGTAATGATGTCATTTAAAGGTTTGGCACAGATTCTGGGTGTGACACACAAAAAGGTAATTTTGTTAAAATCAAAAGTAATTTTAAATATTAAGTCTAAAAATCTTGTTTTAATTCACAGGATTGAGTCTTGATATGTTATATTATTACAAAAAAATATCAGCAAGATGAGTTTGTGTTTTTATGAGGTGTCACTTTCTTGATTGTAGCACTGAGATCTGCTTCATGTGGTTTCACTTCAAGATGCTGACGCTCATTTAGAGCGAAAACTGCAACAGGAAAATATGAACTGGACTTAAAATGAAAAACTTAATTTGTCTTGGGGAACAAAAGGTTCTTCTAAAATTCTGACCAGCAGCTCCAAAGCCACATGTGGCCCCTATCCAAAAAGTTTGTGGATATGGGTTACATTTAAACATTTTAATTTTAATTTTAATTGTTGTAGGCCTAAAGTGATTCTTACATTCTTCAGTTGTAAAAATGTGTCGCCCATACATCTAGAAAAATAATACTTTAACATTACACGTTTCAAAATTTGCTGCAAACGTCTACAGCAGGGGTGGGCAACCTGTGGTCTGGAGCCACATGTGGGTCTTTAGCTCCTCTCCAGTGGCTCCATGAAGCTTAAAAAAAATAATGAAAATGAATTTTTATTTTTAACATTTTAATTTTTTAAAATATTCTTACATTTTCTAATTGTGATAATGTGTGACCTGTACACTGAACAGTCCCACCAGAAAATAGCAATCACAATAATTAACACAAATTCAACAAAAGTCTGCAATATCTGCGGGGGCTTCAATTTTTCAAAAGTCCCATAATTTTTCTGCGTTTTTCCAGCTGACCAGAAGTCGTCACGCATGCGACGTCATTTGAAACGTCATCAGACGCGTCATCAAATGGCGCTAATGTCATTGCAGTATGGAGAAAGGCTCTGTGTTGACATAAGAATTGTCCCTTTGTTTAAATGCATACAATATGTGTTGAACTGATTCAAATGTTCTGTTTACAGCAGATGTAGCTTACATGTTGTTTTACAGTCACATTGTCTGCTTTGAGAGCTACAATATTCACTCAGGATTTTTGGAAAACATTATTGGAGTCCATGTTTTGAAACTAATTCAATAAAACTAAAGAAGAGAACTGAAACATTTGCAGCTGTTTTTGGAATATTCACTATGATTATTATAGCAAGTCATTACATCACTTATTTTTTGGAGACACTAGTCTCACGTTTTTCTCTCCTGACTTGCAATTTTTGTCATTAGCTGCAGAAAATCACATAAAAATGCTGCAATTTTTAACAAAATTGGTTGAAAATTCAAGGTTTTTTGCTGCGAGATCCTGAGGGGATTGAACTGGGCTTCGAACGTCTGCAGCTTGACGTCTTTCCATCTAAATTTTGCTGAACCTCAGTAGCGGTGACTGGCCTTCAGTCTCCACAGCTAGGCTACCAATGGAAAAGATACATGGAGAATTTAATTATCTATGGACTTGTTTGTTTTCAGCACTAACACTGTAAAGTTAAAGAACTAAATAACCATAAATAGCCATAGACTGTGTATAATAATGGACATACATCCACTGGTTTGTAGACCAGTGGATGATGGTTGTCACCATCTTGGTTTTCTGGAGCCAAAAGTGACCATATTTGGAGGACAGGGTGGAGCTGTGGAGGAGTGAGGGGTGGCTCTGACTTGTAGACTTTGGTGACACCTCACAGACAGCCTGTTCTGTAAACACGCGAGTCATAAAAAAATTCACCCCCTGTACAGTTGTCATGTGTGTTGAAATTAGCTTTAGTGACCACAAGTGTTTTTTTTTTTGGTACCAGGCTGTAAACAAGTTTATTCAACATATTCTCTAAGAACGGTTTATATGATATGCACTTTAACGTATTCATGTAAAGTTACAGAGGTTAGGTTTCGGCAAAAAAGTTACTATGGTTCAGTTTAGGAAATAGAAACACGGTGAGGACGCACCTTAAACCTGCCCCCTGACAAACGCTCAGGACTGTTTCCTTGCCATCAGCACATTGGTTACATGATTGCCTTTCAAAATACAAATTTGGGTGCATTGCTTTTTGTGGGAAAACATACGTGGGGATTTACTCTGTTTTGGAGCCAGCCTCTACTGGTCACTTCATGAACTGCAGTTTTTGGCACTTCCGTTTTGACTTCATTTTTCAGCCTCGGAGGTTTGGCCCTCTGCAGCTGCGCCACTTTGTGCTACAACATTTTAGTGAGTGCTGATGTGACCTGTTAGTAATGTTAATAGGCTAATTTAGACTTAATAGACTATGCTACCTTTATTGTGGCTTTATTTATTTATTTTTTTTGGCCGACAGTGTGTTGATTCTAAAGGTTGCAGAACGCTGCTCTAAAGGAAAAGCAGAAGGATGAAATAATTTGTATTTTCTTCACGTCCTTTTCTTGATTTCCTCTCTCCAGACACTGACACCGATTTCTAAAGAAAAAACAAACCTGAATGTCAACAAAAGTGCGTCAAGAAAAAGTGGCATAATCTCAAACATTTCATTTTAAAGACTTCCTGAAGGTTAAACGACTTCTTGCTAAAAGATTTTTTTTTTTTTTCCAGCATGCAGGTTCGTCCTCGTCAGCTGCTTCATCAAGGTGATTTGGCTGCTAATGTGAAGAGGATGAAGCTGCGTGTGTGTCTGTGTGTGTGTGTGTGTGTGTGAGGGCATGCATTACACTCCTCATCCACACAAAGACGCTCCCTGGTGAGCACTTGTACACAAATAGGCGGACAGGCGCATGTGAGCATGCACACGCAGATAAAAAAAGAAAGGTGTTTACAGCTGCGTGCTGATGCCCCACGTGTTCGCCCGCTCTAACAGCCTCTTTCTTCTTCTTTCAATCTGTCTGTGTTCACAAACCTTCTGCTTAAAGAAAAGGCGCCTTAAATGAATTTGACTTCGACTCGCTCAGACGCACGTAAACAAGACAATTGCATACCCATAATGCTCCTGGCGGGAGGCCTGACGCTGCTGTATGAACACACGCTTTACTTTCTTTGTTACACACAAACTGTAGGGTTTTTTTTAGTGTGTGTGTGTGATATGTTGAAGGGCTGAGCGGAGACACTTCGAGGCCCCGCCGTCACCTCCTCCTCGGTGCATGACTGGGCGCTTCTGAGCTCCATTAGACTCATTCTCCTCAACCCCCCCCACACACACTCTCTTTCAACACACACACACTCGAGCCTCAGCCACAATACTCTGAACCCTCAGAGGAGGCGGCGGGTGGCAGAAATCCATCGCTCGGCTTCGTGCTGCTAATGTGTACGAAGGTCTGAGCTGCCATGTCCGCTGCATTGACTCACGGCGGCGAGCTGAGGCGTGTTTGGCAACTCTGCGCTAAAATATTCTTATAAATCTGAATCCTGGCGGGGGGTGGTCGGTGAAGAAAACGGGCAGCGTGGGATGGAGGGATGGATGCATGGATGGACAGGTGGAGGCGTGGAGGTGTGTTTGCGGCTCCTGCAGAGCGAGCCCACAGCTCTTGGTGTTTCCTAAGTGATAAACAGGTCAACAGAAGCAGTCGGTGTTTTCAGCCTCAAAGCGACCCGCTGCTGGAGAATCAAACCTCACCAACAGTACACACACCTGACTGTGAGCTCCATTTGTAAAGGTCTTTATCAGCCGAGTGTGCTTTCATGCATTTACTGTGTCTCATGAAAAGATCCAATAGAATAAAACCCTTTTGTCAAAATCTCAAGCTAAACGCCTTTAAAAATATCTGATGGAAACAAGTTTCTACAATTGAACGAGGTGGAAAACTTTCTCTGTGGATAAAAAGAAAATACGAAACAAGATTCACTTGAATGTCAATCGAGCGTCGACTGAAGAGCTGCAAGCTCCAGGTCTATGCGGAGCGATGAGGAGACTGTAACCTCCCTCACATTATGACACAAACAGAAACGTCACACTTTCGCCATGTCTGCTGTTGTCTGAGCTTTGACTGGAGCTCTTTTCATGACCTCATCTTGTTAAACCAGCCTGTTCTCATTCCCAACTGCACCCAAATCAATGCTATACTATGTTATTATTTTAATGTTTACGCACACAGACAGTAAATGGTAATTTAATATAACTTTGAATGATATCAGTGCGCGTATTTGAACACTTTGAACACTGTCAGCACATTTTAATAATACTACTACTACACTCCAAACACTGAACAGTTAGATTTCATAAGTTGACATTTTCACAAAAACACAAGACTGCTTGTCAGGAAAACAGAAACATTGCTTGTTTTAAAGGAACAGTTCACCCAAAAACAATATATGTGAGGCCACAGTGCTAACCACTGCACTACTGTGCCGCCCCATATGTATATATATTTTTTAA
This sequence comes from Cephalopholis sonnerati, assembly GCA_019142605.1. Classification (NCBI taxonomy): domain Eukaryota; kingdom Metazoa; phylum Chordata; class Actinopteri; order Perciformes; family Serranidae; genus Cephalopholis; species Cephalopholis sonnerati. The sequence goes on along the minus strand of JAGQAX010000005.1, from coordinate 42,707,205 downwards.
TTAACACTTGAGGAAATGATTCACCACCATTTGATATATTTCAGGCTGATGGAGCATTTTCAGGTAAACTTTGATTAAGATTATTTAAGCTATGTGCTCTTAGCTAATTGTAATGCTAACAACAATTAACCATTGGCTAGTTAACTTAACTTAATATATAATCATCACTGCTGTGCAATGCATCTTGGGTCATAAAGGATTCAGCCATTGCATCCTCCAAATTCTGGGAAAGAAGGCTGCACTTCTCGGCAGCATTTGAAGGAGCCTTCAAAATGGGATGGCCTTGGTCGTGCTGATGTGACCGCCGATTGGTGGATGGCCACACTGTCTTTAGTACAAGTTATCCCTCTGGTGTCTCTCAAGGAATTGATTTCAAAACACTGTTGGTTTAGGGCCCAAACACATCTCTGATCGTCTGCTGCATTCAGAAGCATCCAGACCTTTCAGGGGGTTCAGGTCCGCTTTGTGTCCCAAACTAAACCTTGAGAGGCAGCGTTCAGTTTTTAAGCACCACATATCTGGAACAAACTCCCAGAAAACTGCAGGTCTGCTTCAACACTCAGCTCTTCAAATCAAGGCTGAAGACTTTTCTGTTCGCGGCTGCCTTTTATTATATCAAATAATGATATAAATATGATAACAATAATAAACTGTAAGTTTTATCGTTTTATTTTATAGCTGTCTTTTTCTGTTAGCTTGTTTTATTTCTTTTCTCTTGGCCTTTTTGTGACTGTTCAAACTGTCTTTAAATGTCCTTTATAAAGTGTTTCTTTTGCACTTTGTCTGGATACTTTGAATGTTTTATGTGAAGCTCTATTCGAGTCGCTGCCCTGTCGCTGTTGCCTTGGTCTTTTTGGCAGTTACACAGCTGAATTAAACTGAATTATTTTGCACTTGGTAAAGCTTTAGAAATGATGGATGTAATTGGACCTGTGTTCTGGCTAACAGAGACACATTTTGTTGCTACATGTCAACAAGAGCGTATCAATTGCATCTGGGAGGAAGCCGGAGCACCCGGAGAAAACCCACGCTGACACGGGGAGAACATGCAAACTCTGCACAGAAGGGCTCCCCCCTGGGACTGAACCAGGAACCCTCTTGATGTGAGGCAACAGTGCTAACCATGACACCACCGTGCTGCCCAATAAACTAACAATGCTTTATATAATAAGATGAGAAAATATACATAAGAGACAGTATAACACAGAGTAAATTAGATTCAATCACACACTCAAACACACACACACCTACCGAATTAGGTTTGATACCAATTAATTAAATAAAAGTTACAAAAATGCGAGTCTAAAAAGATAGGTCTTGAGATTTTGTGTGAAGCTGTCTACTGAATCAGAGAGTCTGATGTCCTCTGGAAGGCTGTCCCAGAGACGAGGATCAATGACACTGAACGCAGCATCACCGTACCTTTTAGTTTTACCCAGGGGGATGTTTAGTAGACCAGCTGTAGCTGATCTTAGGGATCTGGAGGGAATGTCGACCAACATAACAGATAAACAGTCAGGAGCCAGTCCATTAAGATATTTAAAAGCTAAAAGCAAATTCTAAAATGAACAGGAAGCCAATGAAGAGCCTTCGAAACTAGAGTGATGTGTTCTCGATGTTTTGTCGTGGTGAGTAGATGTGCTGCTGCATTTTGGATCATCTGTAGTTTGTTTAAAGTTTTCTTTGAGAGGCCTAAGAACAAGGCGTTAGAGTAGTCAAGTCTGCTGGAGATAAAAGCACGAACACGTTTTTCAATGTCGTCTTTAGAAAAAAAAAAAGAGTTTGCACATGGTCAATTTTCTTGTGCAACGAACATGCGTGTTTAGGTGTAGAAAAAAACATGTGTTGGGTGTTGCTGGACCCGTCCACCACCCCTCACACCCTCCCTGTAGGGACTTTTCAGCTCCTTAAATAATGTTGTTGTCCGGTGGCATTTCAAACTGATGCCGTTTGACGGTATAAAAACATGGCTTTTTTGTTGGTGTCTGACATAGAAAATCCATGACCAAACGACGGTATATGACGACTTTGTAATGAGAACAGATTGTTAATTCACCTTCCTGTTATAAGCGATAGTTTGAGGGTTGAACACATTCTCCCCCACATTCCCATAAGGACATGATCCCTCACCTGCTTTCCACCAGTGTTGTTTAAAGCCCCGTTTCCACCAAACACTTTCAGTATGGTACCTTTGGAACCAGCAGTAACCCTTCAGACATGGTACCTAGACCTGAGCGTTTCCACCGCAAACAGTACTCTTAAATGTGGGCAGGGTTGTTGTCACTCACTGCTCCGTCCAGCACTCGCTGTATTTCCTCATCAGTGGTGACACAGATGGAAGTCTGCACCTGGTTTATGGTCCACAGAACGAGGCCGCACGCCCACATTTTCAGAACAAAATACAACAGGCTGCAGTGAGAGTCTCTCTCCATGGGATATTTCAAAATAGCAGCTTTGTGCATTTAGTCCTTCTCAGGCAAGCTCAGGGGTTTAGTGTTGCTGTAGCCCACAGGAAGTGAGGATTAGAATATATGACCTTCACATAATCTGCTCCAAATCAATCTATATTTTTAAAGTCAGCACTTAAAGTGTCTGTCATATAAAAACTAAAGTGATGGTCAAAGTTGTCACAGTGAAATTTAAGGTGTGTTGATGGATTCACGTCATCAACTCATGCATTGAGTAACATTACAAGTTAACGTTCCACCTTAAAAGTTGCCGGCAGTCGGCGCAGTGAATGAAGTGATTTTTTCTCCGACTCCAGCTGCTGTGAGAGGCAGCAAAACATCCTTTCATTTTATAGTTCCAGTTTACTAATCAAACTCTCCACAGTATGAACAGTGGTTACATGAGCCTCAAAACCAGACACAACTCAGCCCTGAGCAGAGTGAGCGTCCTCTACTGACCAATCAGACTGCAGTGTTCACAGCTCCACCTTTTAGTACCAGATCTGTGTGCTAGGTACCCCAACAGAGGGGGGACCAAACATGGGGACGCTAAGGAACGCTGCTATTGGTACCATCCACAACTTTTCACAGTGGAAACAGAAAAAAGCGCACCGAACTTGGTGGAAACTGGGCTTAAATGGGAACATATGACCAAACTAAAGGTACAGCTACTGGGAGGAATGCAATGGTAAACGGAAACCATGAATCGAGGGATCACACTGCACAAAGTATCACTAAACCAATCAAATAAGAGGAAGAACGATACCATCCGAATGCATCATAAACTTCTTTTACCTGTTGACATTCTGCAGACAGCTTTGACAAATAAACAAGCAAAGGAGGAGGGTAGACTCATATTAGTACTTTGGAGAGAATCCATGAATGCTTTTCCTAAATCTACAGGGGAGAAAACGCTTTGATAAGCAGGAAATCGAGTGCGGAGAGGGAAGAGGACGACCACTGGGCACCGTGGTGAAGAGAGACGACATAATAGAGGTAGACGAGGATGTATTGGGGAAAGAATGAAAATTGACAAAAATAAAGACTTGTTTAGCACCCTAAAGACCTGAGAGCTGTTTACGGAGAGCACTGTTTGAGAGTGGAGAGCAGTGAGAGCGGGGAGGTACTTGTCCATTTTAACCTCCTCAGACTGGGGCATTTGCTTTGTAAGCATTTTAAATGTCATGCATTAATGCATTACTGACCTGCCTGCTGTACGTCATCCCACTTATGACATGAATACAATCAATAATGTGGCACAAAATCTAGATTCAAAATGATTTTACTGCTTCTGCCAGAGTCTCAGATCTGAGCTGCGTCCATAGCAACAGTCTGAAGTAACACACCGCACAATGTATTCAACAAAGCTGTGTAACAACAGATCATTGTTGAGATATCTTAAAGGGATAGTTCGGGATTTTTCACATGAATCTGTATGGCATCCCCGTCTGCAGTCTCGTGCAGACACATTGACTTACCCCCGACAGTGTCCTGTGAGCCGAGTTCTCGTCCTGTTTTGGTCAAAGCGAAAGTAGTCCCGGCAGGTTTCCTGGGGTCAGCAAAGTAAAACGTTTTTCTTCCCAAAACAGTATGTGTTCGAATGAGTGATTTATTTGCATAACAAAACCCTCGTAGTCAAAAAAGTCACACCTTGTAATTGCTTGGGGCTACTTTCTCTCAATTGAGATCAGTGCGCGCTGCAGCCGCTAGGTGACAGGTAGTGTAGGCTACCTGTTTCATCCACTTAGTTTAGTGTTTGGGAAGTTAACGGCACCATGTCTGACTACAGCGACGACGAAAGCATTGATTTCAGCACACAACCAAGGGGATATCTTTATGAACCCGAATATACGGATGCTGAAATTCATCAGATGGAAGTAGAACGGGCAGAGAGAGAGAGGGTGGGCAGAGAGGTGGAAGGTGAAGCCACAGCTGGAGCTGCAAGACCTCGGGTGACGGAGAAATGGTGGTGCACTTGTTTCAAGTGCGAAGTAATGCAGACCGAGGTGGAATGCTACTGTTGCCACGAATGGGACCTCGTTATGCCACAGATGCAAGACCTTTCTATTGACGAGGAGGCCGGCGCGTCAGCATCTGCCTGCATCACCAACAATAACGATTTACCTGCGCTCCTGAATGCGGGTGTCTTGGAGACTTTTTTCCACGTCCCGAAAATAAACTGGAAGAAGCGTCCCAGACCAGCTGGACCCGATGGCCAGTTGTCTGCAGAGTGAGTGTCTATCTACAGGCTGTTAGATTTATTTTATAACCTTATTACCCTACTGTACAAGTGCTCAATTATACAATGACTTGTTATGGCGTAATATTGTTATAGTCTGAGCCCTGTAGTAGGCTACTGTAACCTACAGTCAACACACGAAACATTGAATGAATCTAAACAACACAGGGAAGCGATGGAATGTGTGAGGAGACTCACTCACATCTTTGTTGGTACAGCCTGGATAATCGCAAGTGCGCACCATTTTTTCAAATAAACATATATTTCTGTAGAAGCTGATTAACTTCTCGCTCTAGCTCTCGAACTAGCTCGTAAGCGTCGCAGGTCTGTACTCGGTAAACACTGTCGAACAACTGATGAAAGTTGTTGGCTAGTGCGCACAGCTGTTAGCAGTGACAGCGCGCACTGATCTCAATTGAGAGAAAGTAGCCCCAAGCAATTACAAGGTGTGACTTTTTTGACTACGAGGGTTTTGTTATGCAAATAAATCACTCATTCGAACACATACTGTTTTGGGAAGAAAAACGTTTTACTTTGCTGACCCCAGGAAACCTGCCGGGACTACTTTCGCTTTGACCAAAACTGGACGAGAACTCGGCTCACAGGACACTGTCGGGGGTAAGTCAATGTGTCTGCACGAGACTGCAGACGGGGATGCCATACAGATTCATGTGAAAAATCCCGAACTATCCCTTTAAGAAAAACCCTTTGTGTGCCGTCAGTGCTGATCTGACAGAGAAGAAATGTTCCCGCTCGCTGTGGTTTTGTGCAATGAGGCCGTGAACGCAGCTCACAGGTGAACCTGCCTGGAGAATCAATTGTGGACCATTATTATGTTTTTATGTCCTCAATCTCAGATCCTCCGCAGGAGAGTCAGCGGTCGGCTGACAGAGGAAAAGTCACGGCCATGACTGCTTCCACTCTCATTAATCTCGCTCCTGTTTGCTTTTTTCTTTTTGTCACAAAAAGCACCGTTCTCAATATTTCATTTCATTTTAAGCAGGTCACGGCTGATGTGTCACACCTTTATAAATATTCAGAGCACATGCTTTAATCTTGTTGTCACATCTTATTTGAATTAAAGAAGAAATTAAGGCGATTTGTTTACTTTGTTTGAATTTTTTAAATATCATCTGCAAAAATTAACTGCCATCTTGTTTTGTATTTTACATCTCAGACTCACTGTCTATAGTTTTGTTTTCTGTAGATGGAGTTGCTGATATGTTTGAAGGTTTTAGGGAGTGCACTTATGTTTTTTCTTTCCTGCTGTTATGTCAGGTATTTTTTTCATCTCTGATGTGAATACATGATTTTGATCTCCTGCTTGCTTTTCTTCTTTCTCATCCTCAGCTATTGACATGTTGTATTTATGCAGCTTTCTGTGTATCCAAGTGCTGGGAAGTACAACTGTGAACAGCTTTTCCTAAGTACAGGTGCGCTCCATGCAGCTCTCAATTTTGTTCGAAATTTGAACTTTTCTTCAAACATGGAAAAAATGTAAATATCTGGACTCTAATGACCAAAATTTGCACTTTGATGCAGTTTTTAAACCGCACGCTGCATGTATGCCTTTATGTTCCTTTTTCTTGTGTGTTGTGTTCAATGTCATGAACATGCCAAAAAAACAGGTTAGGAAACAGTAGAAAGCAGCATGTAGGCCCATGAAAATGTTACGGTGATTATTTCTTTTTTATATCTGTTACTTTCTTTAAAACTCAGTGCAGACTAAACTGGATCGATGTTTGAGTGCTGCTTGGAGACGGACACTAATTTTGTGGAATCATATCATTGCATCACACAGAAAAAGGAGCGACAATTTGCCACCCAAATCTTATCAGCATTTTTATCACTGCTGATCGCAGCCAATCGGAGCTGAAGCTGATGAATACTTGTGACTACTGCAGAGTAATTTGTCCAGGGAGTCAGGCTCGCACTGGTCGTTAGGCATTTCTGGCACGTGGCAAATGGGCCGGCCCTCCTTGTGGGCCACAAGGCCACCATAAACAATGTAGGGAAGAAAATAAAAAGAAAGACCGGCTGCCTGCGGCTCACTTGACGTTGAAACAGCTCATCTGATTAGAGGTTGCATGGTCCCCAAATTGTCACCAGACCACCTATACTGTAAGACAGGTGTCACCTCCCCTCACCTCTTCAGGTAGAGCGGTCCATCATGAAATATCAGAGATCAATACAAAAAAGATGGATAAAAGAGTAAAAAAAACAAAAAGGTGGAGCAGAAAAGATGAGAGACAAAACGAAAAAAGTACTCGAGGCTGATGGTGCAAAGTGTTTCTTACATTAGCAGCAGTGATAACAATAAAAAGAGTCTGCTAGTGGCACCAAATGAAGAGGAGGAAAGAGTATCATGGACAGGTGAGCAGCAGCAGGCTGATACCAGCAGAGTAATGTTCAAAGCCAGGGGCAGGGAGGAGATCGCTGTCTGCTGCTGAGGATGAACAACGTTCAGTTTCTGAACGACAGTTTCTCAGCAGGTGATGCCTCTAGCGCTAGGCTAGCTCATACAGCGACAGCATTAAGGGATAATTAGCCAGACAACAACGTAAGTTAAGGTGTCAAAAAGTCGAACTAGGCTGGGAGGGGTGCTGGATGGGTCACGGCTGTCACCCAGGACGCTGGTGTTAGCTTCCTGTGTAAACGCAAAACCAAACACTGTCATTTTCTTGTAAACCCAACCACGTGTGAGTATTAGCTTTACATGACCATGAGCATTTGTTGTTGAAGGGTAAAAAAAAAAAAGGCAATTTGCAGTGTTGTCCTAATGTGATATGTTTATTTTGAAAGAGACTGTAAAGTGCAAACTGTACATTTCCTGTGAAGTGTATTTTGAAAACACACAATGCATGTAGCAGGCTGAAGTTGAAACGGCACTCGAGCACGTCAACAACAGACGCACCCAGGGTACCCTGCACGTCATATGTCGACGTGAAAAGTCCAAGACCATGCGGCAATATGTGATAAGGTTTAAACGAGAAAAGAGTTGGTGGTTGAAGTGATTTTCTGGAACTTTGTGCTAAATTTGGATGGAAACTTGTCCCATGAGAATGGATGCAGCATGCATTAGAAGACCTGTGTCATATGTGCTACAAGCACTGATCACAGTTTGCAGACCACCTTCCTGTTTCCTCTTTGACCTAGTGTACTTCCTGTGCAGCTTTCCTGAGCAATCAGGGATTATTAGCAACACTTCAGGTGTGCCCACCTGTTCAACCTCCACATAAAGCACTTTAGATCAGCTGGATTGATTGTTTGTATCCAACCTGTCTGATAGTCTGACCTCCTTTAAATAACATCATCATGTTTGCAGATCTCATTTATGAACTTCCTGAGTACGATGTTATTATCTCTAATAAAAGTGGTGGACAAAACTACAAGAATAAGTTGTGATAAACCGGAACAGTCTTTAAAACCAAGAAGCAGCACTCACATCAAACACTGTCTCGATGTACAGCTCGTCGTTGACACGGTCTCGGAGGATGTCCTGGTTCTGCCGTATGAAGGTGATGTAGGTGTCGGCCAGATCCATCCCAGGTTTCTGCAGGAGAGAGGACACACACACAGGCCTGAAGATGGCTGCAAGAAGGTGGAGGCTGAATGTGGACAACAATGTCAGAAATTCACAACAAGCAGTCTGTTGAGTCTGGTGTTGAAAATGTAAACATGGCAGGCATTCATGGTGCAACATCTGACTCCATCCATGCTGTTCAGATGCTGATATCACACTACAGCAGAAGCCAATCAGCAGATTGGCTGCACGTGATGACCGCTGCACACATACAGAACAGTGAAGCTTGAAATCATTACAGTGAGATGGAACAGACCTGACTTTTAATAACATCAACAGGAAGAACAGACAACAGTGCACAGAGAGCTCAAGTCCTGGCATCACTTCTACTGCGTCTTTCTTTTGTCTCTTTGAAGGGACAACTGTTCCTGGCCTGCTACCAGACCTCTGAATGCCCACATGACAAACAATCAGCCAATCAGAGGTTTGTAGACAGAACTAAAAGCTAATCCTTTTCGTATTTGGCACGACAAGAGTTTACCAGAGAGTTTTATAAGGAAGGGGTCTTCATTAATTTCACAGAGCTCTCACCTAGGTTGGACCTGTCCAGACCCCATTTTTACAATTCAATTCAGTTTAGTTCAATAAAACCTTTCTGAGAAAATTCTTGTGCCAGAGAATGCTTCAATTACAGTAAAACAAAAAACAGTAGCAACGATTAACATTCACAAACCAGTAATGACCAGAACAACCAGGGGGTTCCTAAGGTCAGGGTTACACACTGGGCCCAGATTTTAAAACAAGAGTATTAAATATCAGTCAAAATATCCAAAACATACAAAATATAAAGTGTTTTTTATGAAGTTAGACATTTCATGAATTCTAACCACCCTCCTGGTTCCCTGCTGGATTCTCTCCTAGCTTTGGATCCTATCCAAAAAATGCTCCATTTCCATAATTCACACCTCCACTGACTCCCTTAATTCAAATCCAACAGCCCATCTGAAGCAGATTTGCTTCAAACTACTATCCTGTTTTTGGTTCTCAAAGGGAAACGCTGCTGATTTTCAACCAGCTATGTGTCACCGCAGTGTGTGCAGATGAATGGTGTTTGGCTTCCCTCAGTGTCCAGCACCTGGAGCTTTGGTGGATCGAAACAGATGAATGGGGGTCCGCCGAACCCTGTTCCTGTCCTAGCTGGATCAGTTAGTCACTGTGCATGTTTTTTTTTATTGACATTTTGGGTGGAAGAAGAACCATATTGGTTCAACTTAGCACCTTTATTTTCTGTGTGATGTCTGTTTTGGTGGATCAAGTTTTACTTGGAGCTTTTTGTATGAAAATCAGAATATAATCAGTCAACAACAACATAGTTTCCTTCCTGTAAACTCCTCCTGGAGCCGGCTGTTAAAGTATTTTTGTCTAGTAAATATCTCATGTCCATCAGCCCAGAGAAGACTGTTTGTCCTCCGTGCTGCAGAGAGGACAACTGCTTCTCAGGACAGATGAAATAACAGAGATCAAATTCAACATGAATCAAACAGACGCTTCAGTAAAATGCTGAACACCGCCGACGTCTTGATTTTGATGTGAATTTCCAGCTAGACTGTTAACTTATGTGACCAATAAGACTTTCAAAGCTCAAATGATTTCAGATTGAATACGAGCAAAACCTGCCCTTAAAGCCTTGGGGCAGTTACACAATTTTTTGTCATACTTAACAGAATATTAAACCAAAACTTTGTGTTGTTAGCCGAGACACACTTCAGGTGTGTAGTGTTGTGCAAGCTGACACCTGTATCACACAACAAAGGCTCCGTAAGAAGCAATCAAGGCACAGCCGTGGAAAAAAATACAGCTTTTGTGAACCAGAAAGCAATTTTGTTTCTGTTAAGCGTTTTACTGTCATAAGTATTCAAAGGTCAATAAAACAGCGCGGTGTGTTTTTGTAAAGTGCGAACATGTAATTCCTTAAGTTTTGCACACAGTGCTGATGAAATTCTGAGAACAAAACATGACTTCAGGGTCTTATTGTGGCTCCACTGACCTGCAATAACAATCCCTGAGGCAATTTTATCTCTCATTTCATTTAATCTTATTTACTTTAAAAGTTCACGTTCTAGTTCAAGTTCAGTTTTTTTTTGTCTAATTCTTGTTTAATTTCAGTTGAAAAGCGGTTTCTTACCCAAGAGTTTGTATTTGTGTCTCAGTGGGGAATGTTTTGCTAAATCTTTACAACTGACAATTAAAACAACTCTGTCCCCAAAATGTACTCAATTGTTGCCTTGAAGTCAAAACTCAGCTCTTCACTTTTATTATTATTACTTTTAAACTAGTTACCTCAAATGAGTGGCACTATCACCTCCTCTTCACTCACACTGTGGACCAGCTAGATTTAACAAAGATTTTTTTTTGCTGAACTTAGAAATATATAATAAATGAAAAATTAGACACACAGGATTTGAGTCCTTTTCTGTGATATAAATATTAACGTATATATCCCTACACAGGTAATTTGGATCCATAGGGAGAGATGAGCCACTAGGTCCCTGGTCCTGCAGTCTACCTGTCTTCAAAAAATCTGCGTCTCAGTCATCTACGCAATGGGATGAGGTTAAATCACATATTATTATTACTCATTCTGCTTTTTGGATGAATTGAAACTTATCCTTTGAAAAATGTTTTTGAAGAATGTAAAAGAAAAAAGTCACAGGCGAAATGCGTTGTTCTCTCTTAATAAAATCACAGTAATTCAGTTCAGTGTGTGCTGGTTTATGTTTATGATTTTATCTGAGAAATATGGATATACTTCAGGTTTTATCAACACCATGTTGCGTTATTGTTGATTTTTGTAAAATGTAATCAGCCCTTTAGGATGCTGCAATGTCCCGACTACAATTAACGCAAATTAACTGATCCCTGTGAATTCTGTGCGACCTTGAAATGTTGTCCAATCACTGCAACTTTTCTGCATATTTCACCGATCATCGTAGTTTCCTACGAGTAGGGTATCAACAGTTTGAGATTTTCATGGCATCTCAGATAATATCAAGGCCTCATGGAATTAGGACCCCATCACACAGGCGGCATTGCAGGTTGCAAAGGTTTTTTTTAACTGAATGCCAATAGTGAAAAGAAAAACTCTTGCTGCTGCTAGTTCCTGACATGTTTCAGCAGAGGGTACTGTCTGTAGCTCTGGTTGAGGGTGAGAGGCTGTCAGCAGATAAACAGAGATCTGTGTGGGTACATGAGACCCTAAAAAAGAGGCTGGATCATGGGGAGTACCACCAGTTGGTCCAGGAGCTTCACACCAGTTGGTCCAGGAGTTTCACACCAGTTGGTCCAGGAGCTTCTCCTCCATGATGGATGTTTCCAGGCATATTTTAGGATGACTCGGGGGCAGTTTGACAACCATCATCGGGCCATATAGCTCTGTGTATCCAGCAACCTCTACCACCAGTTTCTCCTCCATTGTTTACCAACTGTAAACTTGTTGTCATGACCACCACAGAAGGCCCGGCTCTCAAATTATCTGATTGGACAATGGGAAAAAGATGATGAAAGAAGAGACGATGTGGGATGCTTTTCACATTGAGTTGTTTTTCAACTCAAAAACTTCAGAGCGCTCTAGCGTGAGCAAAAAGCGTCATGCTCATTAAGCAATTAGAAAATGGCACCTCCAGTTGCTAACACGCTTTCTGTGTGATCAGGGCTTTACTCAATTATTTGTACAATGAGGATCAGTTACAATGATCCTTGATGGAAATATACTTCAGGAGTAAAATGTCTCAAGTAAAATGTATAACATGGTGTGAATTTAGCCTTTAAGGCTACTTGGAACAATAAGGACAGTGCGGTTTTATTCTCTCTGGAACAAAGTTGCCTTCAGGTTTTTAATGAATTCTACAAAAAAAAAACAGCAAGTTGCACCTGCCCATGTAATTTTATTACAAAATAATTGCCTAAACACTGAAACATGCATCACAACTTTTTAGAAAAGCTGCTATGATATTAGTCACTTTAGGTTGCAAAAATCCCCAAAAATCAAAATCCTGGAGGGACTCTAAGACTAAATAAATATGATATAAGTTGGTAAAAAAGATAAAAAGATGCCAGTAAACTCAGGCTGCACAGCTGGAGGATCTAATGCTGGAGTTACTACTTGGTCTGTACTTCCCATCCAAACTAATTCTGTATGAAATTAAATGGAAATTCAAGTGGCACACACTTGAACATTAGTATTTCTGAAATGTGGAATTTCATTGTTCAACATACCGTGTGGATTCAACTACTTATTAATTCGAAAAACATCACGTGCATACAGTTTGAAAATAGTGAGAAATGCCTAACATCATTTCCTGAGGCTCAACTTAAAATATCTCTTGTTCACCAAAAGGCAGCGATATGCAATGAAGGCATCAGTTTGCATCAAATAAACTGCTTGTTGGCCAAAGTGCGTCCTCTGTCCACAGCTCTGATGTTGGAATTTGGCTGCATCAAACAACTTCTGTAACTTCCTAAAACAGACAATCACTTGACGGGATTGTTTATATGCCTGTACAGCAGGGTTTGAACTTCCTTCTGTAGTTTTTTCTTTCTTCACACAACTACTTCTGTCATTTTTCTTAAGAGCAACTGAGCGCAACACTGTGAATGTCTTTGATAATCTGAGAGCATGCATAATTATCTACATTCGATTCATCAGTTCTTCCCCCTCTCTTTGACGGCTGGCTTTTCACCTCGCCTCTTTCACAGCTAGAAACACTTCTGCCTTCATATATCAGATGACATAATGTACAGACTAGTTTGTTTCAAGCATTCTTGGCCTTCAAAAGCACAGCTACTCACGTCAGGAAATATCTGAAGTGCTCAAATCCAGCAGTAATTTCACAGTAAAAACTTAAATAATTTGAGGAAACGGATTCCATTAATCAAAAAAATCAATATAATAAAACGTATATATTTAGCACATAATCAATAATGTGAGTCAGTGATTTATTAAAAGCAGTTTCCCCACTGACACCTACCAGACTGCAAACATGTTTTGTGTGTTTTTGCTCAGGATAACACTCCATCGACACAGGGAACAAATGTTCAGCTTCACCTGCTGCTTCCTGGGTGAAGAGAAGAAAAAAAAAACTACTTTCCCCGTGTCGGGAGTAACAAGAAGCTTCTGGAGCTGTTACACCGGAGGAAACATTAACTGCTGTAGAAGCAGCGGTTTGTTGGGCTGGGAGAGGCCAGAGGCAGGAGAAGTGGGTAAAGCCCTGTTCATTCACACTCCCTGTTGTCAGGGGAGATTACAACTGTAATGCTTATTGTAATTGCTTTGACATCTTTCACACCCGTTTTCTCTGAGCCGGCATGCGTCTTCCCCCCCGAGGGGGTTGTTGTTCTGCTACAGCGCTGCTGAGCATGGCACGTCAGGTCCCCCGTGGAAAAACAAGGAAATGGAGCCTCAAGAAACCGAGAAACCTTTTGGCTTCACTTAAAGGCAAAAGGCAGGTTGGAGACTGATTATGAATTTGGGATTGTAACCTTTCGCTTATCAAAGACAACACAAAAGAAACACAAACTGTCACATGCTAATGTTGGAGGGAAAAAAAAAAGAACCGGATCTCGACAACATCTCCTGATGTCAACTCTGTCACCAAGAGCATCAAGTGCCTGAATTTTGGTTGAGGGTTTGACAAGCAAAGAGGCAGCTGTGGGAAAAACGTACCAGCTCTTGCACTCGACGCCGTTTCTACATGACAGAAGTCACATCTTGTGATTTTTAAGTCTCGTCTTTGGTACACAGCAGGTGCAAACAAACACAAACTGTTCTGTCTGTCTGTGAAGGGTATGCTTGACATAAATTTTGTCATTTGACAATGTCTGTGATGATCCTTACAGATGGTGCGTCTGCGAAAACGTCCACCCACACAGACACTCAGCTGAAATAATAACTTGATTCACCAAGTAGTTGGCTGATAGAAAATGGATGCAACTCTTTTGATGGTTGATTAAGTCATTTTGCAAATAAAAACAACAACCATTCTCTAAAGTGAGGATGTCCTGGGAACATTGAACAGAAGCTGGTAGAACCTCTCTGATGATTGAAAGTCAAATATTTTCTGATAAAAACAGTCGCAGCAGCTGTTGCAGAGGCCTCCAACAGCAAGTGACAGACTGAGATCAGTCAAAGACGCTCAGCTGTAATTCAGACAGACCGCTCGACAAGAAAACCTGCAGATACGAGGGGTTAAAGTGGGGTCACATGGCTGCGAGGGGATCTGGAGTGTGTGTGTGTGTGTGTGGGAGAAGGAGGGGGTGGTGTGAGTATGTTCAACCACAGAGAGGAGGGGTCAGGTCCAGTGACTGACAGGCCTGTCAGAATCCCCATAATCCTCTGGAGTGAGAGCCGGGCAGATTGAGGATGATCGTCCAATGACAATCTGAACTGTTGACGAGAATGAACCACGTGTGTCTCACCGTGTGTGTTACAGGACTTGTCATGTTGTTTCTGATCTGTTCCAGCAGATACTTTCAGGTCATGTTCACACTGATGCACACAGATTTCAAAACTGTGTTTGAATGTCGGGAGCTCTCTGTCCACATCTCACGTTTTTCAGCCATTTTCAGAAAGATTTCCATCAATGCTAAAAAGCCTAAAAAGACATCTGCAGTGGGATGTTGACGATCCCCCATCAACATCGTCAACATCACTGAGTGATTAGATCTGATAATCTGAGAGACTGGTGTTATCTTGTCACATACTGAGACTCTTTGACCCCAGGTTCTCTCTGAACTCTAGCCAGCCCCTGAGTCCTTGAATCCCGAGTCTTGAAGTTTCTTTTCTCTGAATACCTGTCGCCTGATTGTGTCCCCTGAACCTGAAGAAGCGTAAAAAGTATCCTCCATCACCAACTGCTTCCATCAATGAATTCTTGCATTACTACCACAACAAGTCCACCTGACCTCCCGGCCACAACTCCAAGCAAGCCTTCAAAATGGAGGCTCTAAACATGGCCTCCTCTGATTCTATCCTCGTAGATGTATGAAGAGAGCTGGATACAGCGTTTGATGCGGGGCCCTGTTTATTCCTATGAAAGACTTACAGGCTTTCAAAATGTTATTGGAACAAATGGATCAAATCTTGATAGTGAAACGAGTCATTCCACGGGGGGCTGTGACGCTCAAAAAATGCATCCACTGTAAAACAGATGTCTCCTTCCCAATGTAAGTCCATCGTAAAAAGTCTTTTTGGGCACAGTGACGTCACATGATGGACCCAGAGGTTGTAATTCCAAGATGTGTATAAAGAGCGACAAAACTCATGTGAGGAGGAGGTCAGAGTGGAAAGACAGGTCAAACAACACAGGACTTTGACCCAGGGGAATGGTGTTTAAGTCAACTTTGAGTTATTTAAACGATGTTTTGTTGTATGTCACGTAATGTTAGTAACAAAGGCACTAATGTCAACCCAAAGCATGATTTTTTTTTGCTAAACCTTAGTAAGTAGTTTTGTTGCCTAAAGCTAACCAGGTAGTTTTGGTGCAACTGTGACTGTTAACAGTCATACACAACCTGTTGTTGCTTTGGTAGGAAACTAGGAAGGGTGCTATTTAAAAAAAACGCTCTCATGGTTCGTATTACAAATAGAAATAAATGACTGATACGTCGTATGGGCTGGAGGACTTGCTGAAAAAAGCACGATCTATTTTGTATCAATGTGTTAAGCTCCAAAACTGGAGCTGTGTACAGAGGTGTCCCCAATTACAGTATGTCTAGAGCTCCTTTCTCGCCAGGCAGGTGACACTGAACAACCCAGGAGTTTGATTTGGTCAGCACATGAAGACACCAGCATCAGATCACCTGCTGCACCCACATGGCGTGTTACTGTGCCACTATGCTGGTTTATGCAACGAAAACTCAGAAGTTGTGAAAATACCATTTCTGACCTTGCTGAATTCACGCGACTAAAGTTACATAAACATCTGTGGCTGCTGTTTGTCTGCTCAAGAACACTTGAAGCTTTTAATTATATAGATTAATAATAGAGGCAATCTGTCTTCTACACATTTACTGGGAACAACGTTTTGGTGCAGCGACTGTCCTCAGGATATTTTATCACCAAAAATAACTTTTACAGTTGGCCCGTGGTCTTGTCCCGCGCACCTGTCAACCTACAGG
Source organism: Cephalopholis sonnerati (assembly GCA_019142605.1). NCBI lineage: Eukaryota > Metazoa > Chordata > Actinopteri > Perciformes > Serranidae > Cephalopholis > Cephalopholis sonnerati. The sequence goes on along the minus strand of JAGQAX010000005.1, from coordinate 42,690,821 downwards.
TGTGCAAAAGTTTTACTTTTTGAATCATACAGATTTACACAGCTAGTGTTAGAATATGAGAATTTTGATCAATTTAAGACACATACCAAGCTGTGAATCAAACTTTTAGAGTTTTAAAGGCGTACACACTGTGGTGAGTTTTATTTGATCCACCGTGCCACAACTAGGTATCAGTAGATTCTGGGGCAGCTGTGGGCCGTGCGCGGCACAGACAATACCTGCAGTGACGTTAACTCTAGAGAAGATATTTGGTTAATCAGTGTCTGTTGGTGAGTCTGTGCCTGTTAGGAATTATAGGGTCTGATGGTTAAGGACGTCTGAAGGCCTGCAAGATGACACAATATCTCATATCACCACCACTTTTAAATGAAAATTGTATAATTAGTTAATCAATGTTTTAAACTATTCTTAAATGTCCTTTAATATTGAATTGTTTTTCTGTTTTATGTCCATTATGTCTATTTTTATGTGAAGCACTCTGTGGCTATAATGCCCGTACTGTAAAGCATTTCTATGTGCTGCAATTCTTGTTTGAAAGGTGGAACATAAATAAAGTTTAAGATTTATTATTACAATCATTTAAAAGTAACCTGTGTTTACTTTTGCCAGTACAGGGCACAACATTACACCTAAGACAGATTTGGGAACATACAGTATCTGACCTATGGGAAATACACGGAAAAGTGTACATCCTGCTGGTCTGGGGCTGTTTTTCTTTTCAAGGTCACTCCGACCTCGTCACATATTGACGTTTTGGTCATGGACTTTCCACGTCCACGTATGAAATACACTTCTGTTTTCACGATTAAACATTTACATACAGTCTCTTTCAAAATAAAAGCACTATGTTGGTAAAACAACATGAACTAACAGTTTTTTTTACCTTCAACAACAAAGGGTTTGGCTTTAGAATCTTACATGAAGTGAACATCGCTCTCTCATGTGAAAGTTGGTGGACCCATGTTGGACCCATACACCACCACTACCGCCCGCCCCTCTCAGACTTTGCCGCCTTAACTTTCAACCTTGTCCCACCGTGGCTTCCCCGGATGCAGCCGGGCGCCGTTAAACTATAACGGCAACCGTATCACGCCTACATTAAAAGATGCATTTTTACGTTTGTTTCTGCCGCCGCAAGTCACTGCCCAAGCACTGGATTTCGACGATTTCAGAGTGAGACGGGGTTTGGTTTGAGCCCCTTAATGCCACTAAATGGAAATCATAATGCTAGAGCATATTGATATTTTTAGACCATAGTGTGTTTTCAACTTTAAGGCGTCTGTTCAAGTATTTTTGTTGTGTAGTGAACTGAAGACGTTCAGGGAGGACGGAGGGCCAAAACAGTGAGTCAGACCAACTATTAAAGGTGTATCTGCACGAGGGTGGAGAGGGTCAAAGTGAGAGAGAAATCTGTTCTACAACATTCAAGACTGTGTGTGTGTGTCACTGGCAACATATTATTGCTCCTGTTGTCACTTGAGACATCAATTTCCCCCCTTCCATCCCCTTAAGGCTTAGTCTCAATCATTTACCTCTCTTTTCTCTCCTTCTGACGAGGCGACAAAGCAGCATGACAGATCGGAGACGCCGGCACAGTTCCAGCCAGCGAGATTAAGACTTTAACACGAGAGGGAAGAAAGGCAGACAGAAAAAAACCCACACATACAAGCAGCTCAGTGCTCTTGTCACGCTCTGCCCTCTCTGCCTGTTTTGTCTCCTCCACTGTTTCTTCACTTGTAGCCAAACACCAGTAATCCCCTCCGCGCCGGGATAATGGCCGCCTGGTTGCTCGTCAACATTTGACAACAAAAAAATTGAGAGTGTAAAATTAGGCGGTGTTCGGATACAGACAGGGGGAAGGGGTAAAGGACTGAAATGGGGGGGGGGGGCTGTTGATAATGAGCAGTTAGTGTGGGAGGAGGAGGAGGGGGAGGAAGGCGGTGAAATGCCAGGTAATTACACACCACTACCGGCCTCGTTTCCTGCCCTGGATTCATTTCATTTCTACCAGGTGCACATTGTGTGTGTACAAATATGTGTGTTTGCACGTCACTGCAAAGTTCCTGTGTTATTCAAAATAACTATTTATGATGCTAAAATACAGGACAGAACTTTAACATTGTCGGTGTTTAAGTGTTGGTGTAGCAATGAAGACTTCAGCTATAACTAACTGTGGATTTCATTTACTGACAGATCCATCATACTGCTTCTTTTATCAAACTAATGATTTAGAGACCTTCTAAAATATTTAATTTATCATCGTACCAAATTAAGAAAAGCAGCAGACGTGAGAAGCAGGGGCCAGATAATATTGTACTGTAATTTTTTTTTTTTTTTTGGATGATTGATTAGAATATTATACATGTTCATTTAAAAAAAAAATCTGTACGCAGGGTTTTATTTTGCAGCCAACAGTCCTTAATCGGCCTCTTTTTAAAAGTGTTTTGTTTTACTGTCAGTGAACCAGGTCTTTTTTGTGAATATATATAAAGTCGTGACAATTATTTTTCACATATAGAACTTGTTTCATACTTCACTTAAGTTAATTTTTTCCACATGTGAGATATATTTTAAATGTGAAATGTTTAAAACTATATGTACCCCATATATGTGTTTTCAGTCCCTTCTCATTCCCAAGTTGACAAATATGGGCGCTTTGTCAGTGATTTCGGTGTCAGACATGGACGTAATAAGGTGGTATGATGGGCCGCCAGGCAGCGTCACTTTGTAACAGCTCTGGACAGTAGTAACCAGTAACAGTGTTGTATAAGGAGCTGTCAGGAGGGGAGGTGGATGGATCCCACAAACCACAGACTTTCACCTGGTGTTCGCTCCTGTGTAAATACTAAGCCTAACCGTGATGTTATTTCTTAACCGAACCATGTGCTTTTGTTTCACAAGGAAATAAACGTAATTACGAGATGTTTTACTGACACGGTATGACTGTATGCATTTAAAAGGCAGAGACTGTACATTATCTGTGAAAACTGAAGTGTATTTTGAAAACATATACTGCATGTAAGAGGTATAAATTTACACGGTGTCCCGGTATGTCAACAAAAGACGCAGGAGGATACCAGGGCTGTACCCGAGTCAAATCAGATTTGGCTGTTAAACACAAATTGATTCAGCGATTCATTTTTTTCCACATAAAGTTTTGAAGTTTGACCAAGTTCAGTGGGACACTCAGTGTGACAGTGACATCCGCTGATGTCGGGACGTAAATATCCATCCATCCATTTTTGTAACCGCTTATCCTCTCGAGGGTCGCGGGGGGTGGAGCCTATCCCAGCTGACACTGGGTGAGAGGCAGGGTTCACCCTGGACAGGTCACCAGACTATCACAGGGCTGACACATAGAGACAGACAACCATTCACACTCACATTCACAATTTAGAGTCACCAATTAACCTGCATGTCTTTGGACTGTGGGAGGAAGCTGGAGTACCCGGAGAAAACACACGGGGAGAACATTCAAACACTTGCACACCATCCTGGGGCTGAACCAGGATGTGAGAGTCCACTGACACTGACGTTTGACGAGTTGGGATGAAAACGTGTTTGTGTTTTTGCATGTAAAACTAAATTATTCACAGAGGTCTCTCCTTCTCTAAAATAAATGGGTTATGTGATTAACACAGGTGAAAACACCTAACAAAGCAGTTTCACATAGAAAAAAAAACAGTATTTTTCTGTTGCTGCTCGTCGCAGAGGGGCTGCAAACGATGGTAATGACCTGATAATGCAAAAACACAAATGGCCCTGTAAGAAGAAAAGTCCCATTCTCAGGTCACCAAAACACATCAATTCTTATTTTCACTAAAGAAAACATACTTATTGTATAATATTCCATCTCTGTCAACATGTCCCCATAAATCCGACACACTGGATCTTTAAAGATGGTGAAGAGCCAGTGATGACGATCACTCTCTCCTGTTTGTGTTCCTGCTTTGCCAGCGTTGCATATGTTTGATATGAGCATGCGGCTGTCAGTCTCTGGTGTCTTGGCTGTGCAGACATGAACACGTGAGTCAGTGTGATACACACATGCTGAAGGATTCCAACTCTTCACAGTGTCATAATATTATAGCACCACGCTACTAGTAAAGGTCATGTACTGGAAGTCTGCATCAAGTTAAAGGAAACATCACAGTGACATTAAATATTTGAAGAGGAAGTCACCTGTGCACCAGGTGAGAGCTAAAAAATAATACTGAAATTAGGGAGGCACCAATTTAGGGGACACACATGGGTTTCGGCTGATATGTGCCTTGTTGATCGTCATCGGCATGTCAGCAAACACGATAATGGCAGTGGCCAAAGCAGGCTCAAGACTAACGGCCACAAACTTAAATTAATGAGCAGGTACAAGAAGAATACAACAACTGTTTGGCAACTGGGCTCTGTGACCTCACTGCTGTGTGACGAGATGGCTATGTCGCAGCTGACATCTTGTCGTCCTGGGGACAAAAGAAAACCTGTTTTGGACGAACAGAATTTTCCCTGAGACGTCTTCAGGACAAAAAGACGCAGTAAACTCACTATCAACGTGTCAGGAACACACCCTTTCTTCCCTGATGATTCCACATTGTGAACAACAAATCCGTGTTAGAATCGGCAGGAGGAGAGCTTGCTAACGTTAGCTGTTAGCAGCTGGTGGCCACAGTCAACAGATTATGCTTTGAGTTACATTATGATGCATTCAAGCTCCAGTACAAATGAGCATAGGCTGAGGTAAATTGTTTTCATGATGTGTTCCAATGTAATCTTTTAAAATTCAGTTTTTGGTGAGAAACTTGAATAAATGCAGCTTTCTGAAGGAGAAATTACTTGACGTTTTCACAGCAACATAAAACAGGTATTAGAGAGGGAATTATGATGTATTATATGTAGTATAAAGGCTTTTGAAGCTGCTTTTTAAAGACGTTTTTCATGTGAAAGGTTGTTTTATAAATTTGTATGACTGAAGTTGTGCTTAATCAAAAGTAGCGTAATGAAGGACTGAATGACTTTAACACATTTTGGTTATGTTTCATAGTGTAGATGATGTTTCCCTGGCACACAAGGGGAATAAATAACAAGAAAAACAAAATAAACAATTATAAAAACATTGCTATGGGTCCAGAACTTCACAATCAGTGCATCCCTAATTAAAATGATACAAGAAATTACATTAGACACATTATAATACAGCATAACTGATGTTATGTTCAATCAAACTAAAGACATGAGAATTTTTAAGAAAATATCAAATCATTTGGGTGATTAAGAAAGTGTTTCCATAAACCAGATCAATTAGCTTACATTTATGTTTAAGGTGATATTAGAATAAAAGCTACAGCTACAACAGTTATTGTCAAGGACAGTAATTATGGGATCAAAACATGGCTGACAATTAAAGCTGGATGTGATGGGCTAAAAAGCAGAACTGAATAACTGAGACAGTTCACCATCGCTATCGTTAGCCGTCAGTGGTCAAATGCTATCAAGCTATAATGTACAGAGCTGGAAAACGATGTCCGTGTTAGCAAATGCTTCTTTGTTTATCGACTCATCGCTCTGTTTGTCTCTGTCAACACCAAAATAATGCAATGCACTCAATTAGTCCATTTGCTCACTTTGTAAATATCAAAACAGAGAGTGGTGATGGCAAACCGTCTTTGGCTGAGCGTACAGACGCCAGCTTGTGATGCACGTTTACACACAGCCAACATGTTCACGCTGGAGTTTGGCTAATGCACAAAACGGATGCTAATTGAGTGAAGCTGATACAATCTGCAAGGGATGATGAATAATGAGGAGCCTGCAGCAGGGTTCTGTTCCTCGGGCACAGGGAGGACGTAGTGATGGGACGTGTACAGCCCAGTTCAGACCAATGATTTGCAACAAGACAAAACCTTTGTAGGACGTTGCAGAGAAAAGTTGCAGCACTGTGAACTGGGCGGTCTCAGCTCGACTCAAGCCAGCTGATGGTGTCACCTGCACCTCGTCAAATCGCCGGCAGCTGGTTTTAAAGCACGTCACCTGTTTCAACAGCCAATCAGCTTGTAGTGACGTCAGCTGGTCAAGTCAAAATGACCGCAGACGCTTTACTTAACTACCACTACATGCCACATTCACTCACACCAGCCACTGGGAGCCATTTGGGGTACTTCCCAAGAATAACTGGATCACTGCTCTACCGATTAGTGGACGGACCACTCTACCTCCTGAACCACAGCTGCCCCATTTTACTTTTGGTACATTTTCTAAAGTTTAATCACTGGTGAGCCACTGAAATAACGTTTGCTGCAGCAGGTGCTCTGTTCTTGCTGAGCCCTCTGTTTCTGTCCTCACGGTGTGCCGGGGTCGGACGGTGGGTCGCTGTATGTGCTTATGCCCCGCCCACACACACACATTCTCATTGACTGATGAATTGGCGCTAGTTATTGATATTATTGTGGCGTATTGATTATGAATACAGTCCATCTGGTGCTGGTTTTGTTTCATCACTGTAGCCAATATCTCACTATCACTATCCTCATTCAGATTTTAAGAAGCTACAAATTATATTCAGCCACAAAAGAAGTACAGAGAGTTGTTGACTAGAGATGGTACACCGTCTCATCGTGGTGACTTGGTGTGAACCAGCACCGTTTTAGAACGTTGCAAGGCCTTCACTGTTTCAACCCGTCTCGTCATGAATCTTTGGTCTGAACTGGGCTTCAGGTGTTCATCATTCGAGTGGCACACTCTGGATATAACTTAAGAAAATGTACCATAAGTAAAATGGGGCGGCTGTGGCTCAGGAGGTAGAGCAGTCTGTCCACTAATCGGTAGATCAGCAGTCAGAGTATCTTTGAGAAATACCCCTGATTGCTCCTGATGGCTGGTGTGAGTGCCAGTTCATGTTTTTGTATCCACTGAAGATGGAAAAGAAAGCAAGAAACGCAAGAAGTTTTATCGTAATGGAACAACTTCTCTAAAAGTTCAAAGTTTCTAAAAAGCTGATAATTGACAAAAACAGCCCAAAAAATCTCACGTTGAATGAAAAATATAAAAGTATACACGTCTCGTTGACAAATGGAAAGATGTAATAAGAAGTATATCCCTCTGAGACATAGAGATAAAAGATGTAAACACTTGGAGGCAAAAGCTTCACGTTTTCGTGACAAGATGTGTTGGGCGGACCTGTCTGGCTAGACGGCTCAGAGGCTCCGCCCCTCTGCTCTTCATCCCACCTGGACAAGAGGCTTACCTGCGTCAGGTTCCCTCCACACAAAAGACCAAAAAGGCCAAGGTAGCAGTTACATTATAATTTCAGGGGAGGAGGAAGTCTGGATGGGAACCAGAGAGCATGATGGGATAGGTGGGAGGTGCCGTGGCGGGGCAGAGGATTAAGGAGGTCAGGTGAGACTGTTGTGCTGCTCTTTATCTCAGCTGTTCAATGACTCAGTGCTGGATGTTCCCACATGTGTGTTTCAGCTGGGGTATTATTTTTAGCAAAACACAGAACGCAGATGTTATCCTACAAAAAGTAAAAATTAATTTAAATTTAAATTTAATTTTGTTTATGTGAATCATTAAATGTGTGGTGAGTGACTTACTCAGTATTTTGCACATATAATCAGAGGATCTGAGCATAGAAATACAAATACAGGGACAAAACTAATCCAAGGATTTCTACGACAGTTTTGTCAGTTTAAAATAACAAAATTTGTGTACGATAGACTAAATAGAAGGCCTGCCTGAGTATGAAATTAACACATCAGTGATTAAATACAAGCAAATACTGAAGACATGTTTCACAGTTTAGACACCTTTGAAAAAATATAGAATGAGTTGACATGAAAACATTTAGTCTTCCCCAATTTCTACATGAGAGCAGGCTGAGATCAAAATTAAACTGTATTATTTGGAGTTTTAATAAGATGCAGCAACCACAGCTTCAACATAAAGCACATCTTTTCACTCTGAGACATGTTTCATGTTGCATCTTATGAGCGACAGACCTCATCTCTCCTGATCCTGAGAGTTCTTTGCCCTCAGGCTGTTTGACTATATCAGAGCAGTCCACAGAGAAAATACTGAGGTGACGAATGGACGAATGATGAAACAATCAGTGTTAATCATAGCATATAATTATATCGACCCAGACCCCATGACAATTCCTAAAAACTGAACAACAAAACAGCCCTTTAGAAAAACACACAGAGGCGTTTTTTGGCCAAAAACAAATCACAAACCACAAATCGGTGGTTCAAGTTTGGTACAAAAACAACTCTTTTAACGTTTGGAAAACATCCTGGTTTGGGTTAAAACAACTTGTTTGTTAAGATTGTCATGGTTACCATAATAACCACTGCGTTAAGGTTGGGGATCAACATTTTTTTATGGTCAAAAGAAACCAAAGAAACACAATGTTCCATAACTGAAAGCACAAAGTAAGAGAGTCTCACAATGAGCTGAAATCAGTCCCTCCAGAGAATCGCGATCTAACGATCGCAATAATTAACACAAATTCAATGAAAGTCCGCAATGTTTGCGGGGAGCTTGCTATTGTTCCGCATTTTCCGGCTGACCGGAAGTCGTCACGCATGCGACATCATTTGAAACGTCATCAGACGCGTCATCAAATGGCGCTAATGTCACTGCAGTATGGAGAAAGGCTCTGTATTGACATAAGAATTGTCCCTTTGTTTAAATGCATACAATATGTGTTGAATTGATTCAAATGTTCTGTTTACAGCAGATGTAGCTTACATGTTGTTTTACAGTCACATTGTCTGCTTTGAGAGCTACAATATTCACTCAGGATTTTTGGAAAACATTATTGGAGTCCATGTTTTGAAACTAATTCAATAAAACTAAAGAAGAGAACTGAAACATTTGCAGCTGTTTTTGGAATATTCACTGTGATTATTATAGCAAGGCATTACATCACTTATTTTTTGGAGACAGTAGATTGAAAAAAAAAATAATAACGTTTATTTTCTCCTGACTTGCAATTTTTGTCATTTGCCGCAATTTCCTGAAAAAAAAACAAAACAAAAAAAAAACATAAAATGCTGCAGTTTTTATCAAAATTTTGACAAAATTGACCGAAAATTCAAGTTTTTTTTTTTTGCTGCAAGATCCTGGAGGGGCTGTGAAATGAAACAAGTGCTGATACCTTTGGTAAATATCGTAAATTAACAGTCTCATACTGCTTTTTAATATTTTGGCGTGTGGTGTTTTATCGTGGGCGGGCCCAGCCCCTGCTCTTACACACACACAGGAGCTCAGCGGAGTGGAGAACAGACAGGCAGCAGAGAGATGGAGAGTTGACGGTGGCTGCACTCTGCGTCTCTGTGCATAAAAGCTTCACAAGTAAAAGCACCAGTGAGACAGCTGACGTAAAACAAAAGATTGATCAAGCTCAATGCAACCATCCCTGATCAGTTAAAAATACCTTGATTGGCCCTGAAACCAATCTCTGAGACTGGATCGGGACATCAACAGTGCTACTCCCAGCAGCGTTGTATTTAGCAAACAGACGAGAGTTTTATCAGTTTTCTCATCTCAGTTAGAAAGACATGATCCTTTTAGGTCAATGTTACGGAAATAACAAAAGAAAACTGAATGTTTGTTGCAGGTCTGTGACGTGAAATCTGGCCTCGTTCATGAAAGTTGGTTGTTTAACACGTCTACCCACCACCCCCACCCCGACCTCCACACCTTCACTTTCCTCCTCTGTATATAGACAGTATCTTATTATTACTATTATAGTATATAATTATAATATAGTATATTTTCATTTATCCACACTGCTCCACTTCCACCACCAGGAAAAATATCATCTGAAGGTTGTTGTGTTGTCATGTCGTTACAGACTACACTATAAAAGGGTGCCAGTGATCAGCACCTCTGGGTGATGCTGTACAGCGCGTTATCATGTTCATTGTGTTTCCATTAATACACCTGCAACGTTTACAAAGAATCTCGGTTTGCTTTTGTGTCCTGAGGCTGTCTGAAAGCAGCGGGGATTGAACTGGCCAAGAACTGGCCTCCTGTTTGTTTTATCCTCGTCCCCGTGATCTGCACATCTGGGTGATGTTAATATGTGTTAGATGTGTTTCAGTTCACATCCCCTCCGACTGCAGAGCAACGCCGGCACACAGCTCTGTTCTTATGCGTAACTCTCACTGACTGGGATCACTGGGAGCCAGCGGGTGGGTCCTCCAGCCCCAGTGTATTCAGTTGCGTTCGTCATGGTGATATTATCGTACACCATTCTGCTTGTTGTGCTAACCTTAATATTTGTTTACTGTGTTTCATTCCATCGGTCCACAAATATTTATCCTCTGTCTGACCCTCCCTGTGTCCAGGGCTGTTAGATCACTTAATCATCACGGTATTATTCATATAAGCAGGTAAGTGGTAACCACTGTGAATGCATGAATGGGTCAGACCTGCAGCACTGCATTTAAAATGAACTGTAACAAACATGACCCTCATCTATTTAAAATCAACATTAGTTCTCGTGAGGTCATTTTGGTGGAACACAGACACAAAAGTAGTGTAATAAGTAACTTATTACTAACACAGAGTAATACCTTACTAAATCATTGCTAAATGATCCGGCATGATTCTGGTCAAACTTTGCAGTTGTTCTCGGAGCTGGTTGTCTGAATGACAGGAAAACAGTTGCTTAAGTGACGGGAAACACCTTTCAATGTGTATTGGGAAGCTGTAGGTGTGTCAGCTGATACTGCTTGTTTGTCAGACACTATAAATTGTCATGATGTACTAAAGCTTTGGCTTTCTCAGGAGTAAACCCACAAATGTCCGATCCTATGTGTTTTGAGTCTCTTTATTCTACAACATGACTTAATACTCTACACAGAGAGTAATATTGTAAATAAAGTATTACTTTCATTTCGAGGTAACTAACTATATGTTATACATTCTGAGAGCAACTTGTCCAACACTGATAAAGGACACACAGCAGCCTGTATTCCCCCGACCACTGGCACTGAATGGACGTGCATCGTGAGGGGCACAGTCAAATATTGTTGCATCTTCTCGGGATATGTATTTTAATTTGGCCAAAGAGGGCGTTTGATAGGCTGAGACACCTGTCAATCAAGTAATATTGATCACACCAAAAATAATTAAGCAGTTTAAAAAAAGCCACCATTTAAAGATATAAAATTGTACACTTAGAGCATCACTATTATTTTAAATCAACTTGTTTTGTCACATTCAACAGAAAATATATTTTTGTTATGGTGGTAAAAAAAAACAAAAAAAAAACATCTATCATCCACTCCGAGTAAGACAGAAAAAATAATTCACTTTCCAATTTTTTTTTTACATTTTCCTCCTCGGTGCTTTGTGCCGTTTGGATTGAAGCCTGGGAGGTTTGGAAAACTGATTTTTACATATCTTTAATCCCAGTGGATGCTCTTAAAAACTGCCAGAATTCACATTAAAGAGACGGAAAATGTAAAAACTCAAATCACAGAGGAATTCTACTTTGTTTGTTCTGAGCTGTTAATCACTTTAGAAAACGAGGGGTCATTTTATCTTCAGAGATCTAATTCTGGCGATTAATCCTCTCTCTCTCCTTCACACCTTGAACGCCGCCAAAATGTTAACGCCTCATCACCTCCACACTTTAACTCCTGTGCCGTACACGTCGTCGCCTCCTCCTCCCTCCCGCTCGCCGCAGCCTCTGATCTTTGCCACGTCGCCGTCGTTCATTAACCGCTCAACACCCGGAACGCTGCCGCCCACAAAGCGACACTTCAGCAAAACACATCTCCAAGGACAAGAGTGCAATTAATTAGGCTTGTTGTGTGATCTTTGGCTCTGGAGCTGCAGACGGAATAAAAACCCTCTTTATCTTTCACACATGTTTAACACGGTACGATGACAAACTTACAAAAAAAACAAAAAAAAAAAACAACAACACCCCAACAAGCACATCACTGAATGCAAAGAGCGGCCACTTTGCATTTCCAGGCTGCTTTATTTTCCACCCAGCGCTTCGACTGTCTGAATGCGATGGAAACACAAATATGGAAACCGACTGTGACGGACAGGGTGAATAATAAAACGGCAGGCAGATCGACGGACTCACAGGGACTTCCACATATTTGGCAGCTGCTTTCACCTTTCAGCGGGGGGAGGCAGGAGGAGGAGAAGGGGGGAGGAGAAGAAGAAGAAGAAGATGAAGAAGAAGAAGAATGACACTGAAGTTCAGCTGGGAAGATCTGGTTTCCAGCAAATAACAGGCTGCCTCTGTGAGCGGTGAAAGAAACAGCTCGGTGCTCTCTGTTTCCAGGAACAAAAAGAAGGCTACTCACTGTGAAAGAGAGGATTGAAGAGAAGAATGTCCCTTCATCGTATCTCGAGAGCTTGGAGAGGACGCCGTCTAAAACAGCAGCAAACTGCAGACACAATAACAATTTACTGCTCTCATTTCACATTCATTATTAATTAAAAAAAACTTCTAAAATCTCTTTTCACCACAACATTTTTTGTCTGAGAATGAGTTTTAATTTCTTAAACCAAAAGTGAAAAAATGTGACAGTGCAGTCAGAATATTCAACTCTTTTCAAGCATTTTTTGAAATCAGGTTTTAATTGTCTTGAGTCTGGTGAAGAGACCCTTTGTTCAGTCTCGTTTCAAGGTAAGGTAGAAAATAAAATCTTAAAAACAGGAATTTTTATTAGAAATGGGCTGAAATACTTTTTTTTCTTTAAATTAATATACATTAGTGTTTCTTCAAGAGAATTTAAAAACCTCACTCATAAATCAATCACAATTACAAGCAAGATAAAAAAAAATATATATGTAGAATTTAATAAAAATGAAATATAATCATTTATAAATAAATGTAAATAGTAAATAAAAAGTGGATACATCCATCATGCTACTATCTACGAATAAAGCTTAACCACAAATTTAAAAACATAAATAAAAATAAGAATTTTGAGAAAAATAATGATAAGAAAAACAAAATAAATACATAAATCCATACATTACAACAAAAAAAGAAAAAAAAAATCAATGGAGTATATCAGTAAAAAAAGATTAAAAAAAATGGATAAAATTATTAAATCAGTCTAAATCAATTTCTAGCAGGTGTTAAGATAAAAAAGAAAAAAAAATCCAAGGAGTAAAATAATGGGTGAAAAAAAAAATCTGTGATAATTACTTAAAAGACTATGTAGAAAAAAGAAAATAAAAAAGCCAAACAATAGAACAATGGAGAAATCCTGAGTATAAACAGCCAGTGAGAGGATTTGACTGAAGGATAAAGAGATATTTACCCTTGTGACGAGGGAGGAAATCATTTCTTTAAACGTCTCGTCAATCAGAACATCGATCTTGGAGTGGTACTGTTGCTGGGGGGGGACATGGAGGAGGGGGGAAGGACAAAAAGCAAAATTTTATTATTTTCAGGAAACTGAGAGGACACAAAGGCTAAAAATGACTCCTCGCCTCCCTGATACAGAACAACACTATTGTCTGCGCTGTAAAAGACAGAAAGAAAAACCTTCAACACTCGGTATGAACATCAAGCCTTCACACACACACACACACACACACACACACACCAGCGAGGCGTGAAAAACCTTACCATCCGTGTAACGCCGCTGAGTTAAGCAGCTAATAGGACCATTATGTGGCTGAATGACATTCCCGTCCGCGCTGGAAAAGCGAAGGAATCTGAAGGATACTTTTTGTGCGTCTCCCTACAATTAGAGCAGCCTTGTATTTCTCTAAAGCACCGGTCCAGCTGCGAGGACCAAAGGCTCACACAAGATTCAATTAATCCGCCATTTCATGTCTCGTTTGGCCCCCCCCAAAACATATTCATGGCACCTTTTCCCTTGAAGGAAGGAGAGGGAAAAAAAAGGCTGGGGCTGAGCGCTGAATGGCAGCAGCAGCAGGGGAGTTCATCTCTTGGCGACAATGCCCTTTCACTGGCCGTCTAAAGAACACCCAAATTAAAAATTTCAATCAACAAAGCGCACAGATCGCTGACAAATTGTGGGTCCAGGGAGGTCACCGCCGCCAGCCCTAATTTTGTTTTTTTTTCTTTCCCCCTCCACAAGTCCGCAAAATGGCAGTTCTCTTTCAACGCGCCGAATCTTTCTGGCAAATCTTGAGAGCTTTTCTTTTTTTTTTCCCTCTCTTCTTACCTCAATTAACATTGCTGATTTTACCTTCTTTATTTCTACAAAGGCTGCGATAAAAAGCAGAGAAGAAGAAGAAGAAATTGTTTGGTCTTTGCCATGTGCGCAGCAAAAACTGAAAAGAACAATTATAGCTTTTAAAAACATTTATCTGGTTGTTGAGCTGCAGTCGCGGCGGCTACTTCAGCTCTGTGAGGTGTTTTAGATTCTGAACCGGGTCACATTTTCAACACGACCCCCCTGACACTATTTAAATGACCTCAGCGACAAAAGACAGCAGACCGATTAGCATTTTCATTGATTTCAGATGATCACCCCAGTTAACAGGGGTCTGTAAAAGCAGATTCATTAATCCAGCAGAGGAGTTTCTCGTCTGGATTAAACTGTCAAGTGCAGATTCTTCACAGCCTGTCTGCTCGCTTGCCAGTTGAACTCCTCACGTCTGCAGGCGATAAAAACTTGGACGCCGTTTTCCCTGCAACGAGAGGTAAAAGTGGAGAGGGGTAGCAGAATCTGTGGCTGAAGCTTCAGATATGGCCGAATGCTTTGCTGCAGATGGACGCACTGTAACAATTGTGGCAGAGAACTGACCGCGTTAAAAGGTCTGGATCAAGTTCAGACTGACATCTTCAAGACCCTTCAGACTGCTGGTCAGAGGTCAGAGGTCAGGAGGCCTCATTCTCAACACCTCCTGGCAAGTGAACATGAATGCCTCAACTGAACCACATTCATGGAGAATCAGGAGCGTCTGCTGATGTTTGAAGATCACATAGAGGGAGCTCTGCTGAATTCAAACATCACGATGGAGGCAAACCTCACGTATTTTTACATCCAGTTCAGCATCCCCTTATTATATTGGGAACTTTGGCTCATTCCTTGGACAATATTTTGCACATTCCTGTACAAACGGTTCAGATCCTCGACAGGTTTACTGTGCATATTTTTTGTAATAATATTTTCTATCCTTTTTTATTACCTTTTAAAATATTTACCTGTGTTTCTTGACCGTTTGTTTGGCTTTTATATTTTAATTTCTCTCACTGTCTTTCTTGTTATGCACCAAACACCAAGGCAAAGTCCTTGTATGTGAAAACCTACTTGTCAATAAAGTAGTTCTGTTGCTTTAGTGGGATTTTATACTTGTGCAGCAGACCCTACACTCTCGCCTACGTTGCCTTCGCTGTTGTGAGCATTTATACTTGTGCCGTGGTGTGTCTGTGTCACTCTGCAGTAATACCTGCAAAACACTAGTTGGTGGCGGGGTTTCTGTGAAGTGCCGTAAAGTTAAGTTGATTCAAAACACACATTAAACACACATTAAACATGGCTGTTCCCCACAAATACAGCATGCTAATGTTATTAGCACAAGCCTATGGCATTTTACATTGTATAAATTAGCCTAGCAGCTAGGGAACTTCTCCTTTACTCATATGAAGCCAGGGACAAAAGCAGCATTTAACAAAGGTAACATTACAAAAGTCGGCTCCATTACAGCTCACAAGGTTCACTGACAAAACAACTGTCTTATACTAAACACGTTTTCCAAACAAATACAACATGCTAACATTATTAGCACAAGCCTATGGCATTTTACATTGTATAAATTAGCCTAGCAGCTGGCTGAGATTTCCTCTGCTCATATGAAGCCAGGATAAATCACACACAAGACTTAAAATGCTATTTTTGTGGAGGCTTTATTGTCTTCACAATTTATTGTTTCTTATCTGTGAAATTAAAGTAAATAAAAGCTTTGTTTCCACTGAGGGAAATGGTTTCAGCTTACAGAAACACACAGGAAGTCTGTGTTGCTGCGACGTGTAGTTACATTTCTGGGGATGTGCACGTCAGGCTACGGCGTCGGTTACCGCATAGGCTCTGAGTCGACACAGAGCCTACGCTGTAGCTACACCCGTTTACAATTTATTAAGGCCCAAAAGTACGCAGGGCGGGGCCGCTTGAGTGGCAGGCTGTCTGCAAGGTGTCACTACAAGTAGTGACGTTACTAACTTAACTACATTTCTCAGTAGTGAAAAACAAACATCGACTTTCACTCGAGAGAGCGGCGTTCATGTCCCGTAAGATTGTAAAGCCAAACCCTGTTCTTTTTTCCTAAACCTAACCATGTGTGTTTGTTGCTGAAGGAAAAAAAACGTCAATTCGTGGTGTTGTACCAACGTAGCGCTTTTATTTTGAAAGAGACTGTATGTAAACTGTAAATTTCCTGTGAAAACAGATGTGTGTTTTGAAAGAGGACAATGCATGTAACAGGCTGAAGTTGACATGGTGTCCCAGAACGTCAAAAACCAACGCACCCACGGTGTGGACGTGGAAAGTCCATGAAACAGAGAAAATGGAAAACATGCAGTGCTCTGCCTCTCCAGGACAACAAATGGACACCAGTGCCACTTAAACATAAAAAAAGGGCACTATGATTAAACTGTGTGTGATACTGTCTCACTCATTAAAGGCTCCTTACGTGTGTTTAATTGATGAGTTGATGAAATGAGAACAAACAAAAACTTCATTTTCTTTAGGTGAAGCTGGTGTGGAGAGATGTGTCAGGGAAATAAAAAGGCTGAGAGGTCATGGAGGGACTTACCCATTGTTTGTCAATCTGGGATTCAAACAATGACGTGCAGGACAGATGGACATGAGGGACAGAGGAGGACATGAGACAGGGAAAGAGGACAAACACCGTCAGCCAATCAAATTTTAAAACACATTGACAAAAAGCATTCCCTCATTTTTCTAAAATTAAATCTTCAAGAGAAATCTCTACAAGACTTAAGGAGACACAATATTAAATGTCCAAAGACGCATTCATGAAACATCTTCAATAATCTTTACTCTGGTGTTTTTCTGTAGTTTTTACAACTTTTCTCCTTCCATCCCCATCACAGCTTTGACCTTGAATCAAACATTTTTGTGACACTGCACAAGAAAGAGTGATTGTCAGAATTTGCAACACTTCTCAGAGTTATAAAATCAAACATCATCACTATATTTAGTCTCTGCGGGTCCTAATGTATCTGCTATTGTGAGCTGCGGAAATTTAACATGTAAAACCGCGCAGAATGCAGACGAGTTGTAAAAGCTTTTCTCCTTTTAAAAACTCCTAAGAAGCATTTGGAAAAGACCGCGTCTTCAATCAAAGACCCTCTAAACACTTTATCATCAAGGTTATTCATACAGAGTTTTTGGGGCTGAGAGAAGTTCAGTCTGACAAACTGAATCAAACATTTAGTGCAACAATAGTAAATGGAGGTTTGTGTTAGGAAACCCAGAGGGATTTTGTGAAATTAGTTTGTTCCTCTTAAGTGGACAGACACAAAACACTATTTGTTGATGTCTCAATTCAAGATGTTGAATCTTTACTCAGGAAATATGGTCCTATACGATCTCCATCTCTGTTGAGCCTGTAAATATCTGATCTCTGAATGTTCTGGATGCTTGAATCTTTGACTTCTGATCTGTTGCTGTCTCCTTGTGATGCCAATGAGCCTAAATGGACACACTATAAATGCGTCCACTGAAAATGCGCCCACTATAAGTGCACCAAGATGTGATGGACTAACATTAGCAAAAGGAAAAGACCTTGGTGGAGATACTGTAGAGCAACAGAGGATTGAGGCTGACCAATCAGGGCTTAGCAATTGTACCTTAGGCACCAGTGTTGCCAACTGGGCGACTTTCTTGCTAGATTTAGCAATTTTTCAGACTCTCTTTGCAACTTCATGCCAAAAAGCTACTAAATTTAGCAATTTATTCATACTGAAATATATTAAGAATATCCACCTTATTCCTGCCCCCATGATACCTTGCATGAATTATGTGCATGACTTCCGGTGTTGAACCAAAACTGGTGATTTCCAATGGTAACAGTTTGTTTCCAGTTTGTTTCCAGTCCTCTATTCTTCTTTCCAAGAGCAACTGGGAAATAAAAGGTGGAACACACCACCTGTTATAGCTCAAACAGGATCATGTGATCATACCTCTGCCATCTCTGACAGCCATCTCAAAGCAACCCAGCACGCTAACAATTAGCTGGCCTTGCTCTGTTAAAATCTAGTTAACTTGAACATGTCCCGAGCTAGCTTAAGGTAAACATCTGCTCCTTCTAAAGATGGTTTATGATCTCTGATGACTTATTAAGAGACACTAACACATCATTCAGTATTAACTGTAGCTCCATGTAAAGTGAATAAATGGGATGTTTCCCAGCTAATCCTCCGCTCGTCTGCGTTAACCACACAGTTTACACGTTTTTATAACTTGTGATTTATTAGAAACTGTTGTGAGTGAAACATGAAGCTGAATTTAGCAGCAGACTTCAGTCATAGTAATATAAAGTAGGAGGAAAAGACATTCATGTGTTCATATGATATAAAGGAAGTAGGGTAAATCAGTAACACATTCTCAGCCCTAATGACTAAATACATATTTCACAGTTTATTTTCTAATGTAGGTTGAGAATGAAGTCAGACGGGGAAAGACAGGGACATCATGTACTGACGCTGAGTGACCGACCTGTCAGTCTACGTGTCATTCTCTTCTTGTGGTTTTATTTCTCATATCAACGGTAACCATGGCAACAGGAACAACCCCTTGTTGTTCTGGTCACATGTTCAACACACAGTTGCTGAAGACAAAAATGTAGCTCAGACTGGTTGTTAGTCGTCACAGACACGGACAGTGCAACAGGTACCAGAGCTCCACAGAGACATTTTAGAAAATGCTAAGTTAACATGAGTTAAATATTTGTTCAAAAATAAACTGAAGGCAAATTACTTTGGAAAAGAACCAGCGTTGGCGGTTAGCCACCAAAAGTAGCCACTGGGACTAACCACAGACAGTCTATGGGACTAACTAGCTTACTGCTACTTCCTCTGTCTCACAGGAAGTTGTGCACATAATCATTCCTACAGTCCTCAGGAATAAGGTGGATAGTGTAATTAAGGAATGAGATGGATATTGTAATTAATTCCCACACGTGATGCTCAGAGTAATCAAAGTCCAGCTGACACAACTACAAGGCTTTTTGCAATAAATGCGTGATGATGTCACTGACATGGAACAGAGCACATGATGTCAACTGGCAACTCTTAGCAACCTTTGGAGCTGGTGCTCGCTACTTTTATTGGAAATAGTTGGCAACACTGTTGGGCACCTCTGTGGTTTAGACCAGTGGTTCCCAACTGGTTCAGTCACAGGTCCAGATGTCTCCCTAGTCATTAGTTCAGGGTCCACACAGGTTAATATATTCAGCGTCATATTTGTGTTTGGCCACATCATCGAGCTAGTCTGCTGTCTCTGTCAAGTAGCTGTCCATTGGTCACTCACTCTACAGCAGGAAATGGCACTTCAAAATAAAAGCTTTCTGCCGGAAATTCACTGTACTTCAAAACAAAGTGTGTTTTATATAAAGCTTGTAGGAAAGACTCCCACACACTGTCTAACTTGCAAAAATAATGATTTTAAGGCTTCATCAGGTAATGAAGGTCTAGTCAGGTCCTGATGAAGGTCGAGTCACCTCAGGACACCAGTACAGTAAATGCCGTAACGTCTTTCCTTGACTAAGGAAACCTTTTAAGAGATTCTGTGCATCATCTTTAAATAATTTCCTCAAACTTAAGGTGCTTCATGCAACCAGCACCTGGTCATACAATTAAGGCTGCAGTTCTGTTGTACCTGAATTCGACTGTCACTTCACCAAAGAACTTATAAAAGTTCTAATTTTTCTAAGATTGCAGCACTTTATTGACTATTTGGAAAGTTTACCATCAGAGCAATAAAGGCACCTGTTGATAAATGGCGAATGCAGGGTGTTACAGATACGGGACACTTACATTTAATGCTTTTCAAGACCTTTTCAGGATCATCAAATTTAAGACAGATTTTTGACTAATCACCTTTCACTGCAGGCAAGTATAAGCGTAAGTAGTTAATATCTGGTCCTACGCAGAGGTAGGTTTTGTGTAGGAATATGGTTATTAGAGTGAGTTAGGTTAATCTACATTTTGACAACAATAAAGTACAAATATAAAATAAAAAGTATAGGGTTCAGTAATAGGTTTAAATATCGCTAACATCAGAAATGTGACTTTCACATGAAGAGCATGATTCATTTTTACATAAATAAGTTAAAAGGTGGAAACATGAAATTAGAGAAAATGTGACGTCAAATGATGAACGACGATTTAATGACTTTTAGGGCCTAATATTTATAACATTGAATTCAAGACATTTTAAGGACCAGCTGACACCCTTTGTATGGAGCACCCCACTTCATTTATTCTCCTTTGTATCTTATATTCTCGCTTTTGTGTCTGAAACTGTCTTTGTGTTGCATCCTGAAAATGTTATAATATGCAAATACAACAGTGGAAGCGGTGTGAATGTGGATGCTCTTTGTGTGTGTAAAGCTGGAATACAGAGTGTCCTTCTGCAGGCAGGTATGCAGTGTGTGTCAGCGGGAATAAATGGACAAATGGTGTTTTTGAACGGCGTGTTGGAAGCTGGAGAAGAGAGGAAGCTGAAGGTCAAGAGAGCAGTGAGCTTAGCTCTCTGTCAAGACTGTCTGTGGCCAAAGGGTTTCGCTCTCAGCGACGCCAAGGCCGCTGCCTCACACAGTCTTCACGGTCATCCATTTAACAGCTCATGTCGAGCGTTTGGCCGTTTCAAGTGAACACAAATACACCTGAACTGCCCGACTGCTGGATGTTTGGAGGGAAACAGTCACGTTTTAGTGGCTGATCTGACAGTTTGACTCGACCCGCGCAGTGTGAGGCTGAAAATAAAAGACGACTGAGGGTTTTCAGAAGCTGACACACTTTCACTCAGTGAGGAGCGAGTCTCTGATGGTGTACTGTGCAAACTGAAAAATACAAACCATCCGTCTTAAGTGATTTAGCTTGATATTCAGCCAAGGATCTACAAACAAGAAAAATGTTCTGCCAACGTGGAGCTGATTTATGTTGCTTCACTTCCTCCTCTTGTTTCACATTCCTAGATCAGATAACGCCAGGATCAGCGCCTGGTCACACCACAGTTTATGATTTTAGACCAAAATCTATTTCAATGCTGCAACTAAAGGGACAGAAAGGTCACAAAGGTGAAGTAAATCCGTGTGGAGCTTTTTCAATTTTTGTGAACTTGGCTATAATATTTCACCTGACCAACTGAACAATCCTGAGCACCACCCGTCACTCAGAGCACCAATCACAGATAAGCACAGACTCTGTCGACGAGGGCTGGGGAAAACTTGATTCTCAGATGCATCGTGATTCTCCTTAAAAAATTATACGTCTCAATGCAGAAAAGCCAATAATTGGAAATTTAAAGGTCAGTGTGCAGGGCTTAGAGGAATATATTGGCAGAACAGGAATAAAATATATTAAACATGGTTTTTTTTTGTGTATAATCACCTGAAAATAAGAGTTGCTGTGTTTTCGTTACCTTACAATGAGCTGTTTATATCTACATAAGGAGCAGGTCCTCGTCTACAGTGCTTGCCATGTTTCTACAGTAGCTCAGAATGGACAAACCAAACACTGGCTCTAGATATGGTCAATCATATTTCATCTTATCCACTGTAGTTAGCAGGCCCTCTGCGACAAGCAGCATCAGAAAAACACCTATTTTTTGAAACGTGAAACTGCTATATTCATTGTTTTTACCAGTTTATATCACCTCTTGTGATTGTTTTGTAGAGGAAAAAACCTTTGTGGATTAATAAGCTCCTGTTAAAAACTCCCTGAATGTCTGGATCTGAAGTTATTGGACAAAAAAGATGAGCACACATTAGAATGTGCTGGGCTAGTGGATCATCTCTGATGAGCCAAACTGTGTAAGAGAAACACTGACTTTTAACATGGAAGTACATTATTCAGGGTTTTGACTGGTTTAAATCACCTCGTCTCTTTGCTTTGGAGAGTAGGACACCTCTGTGGATAATTCAGCTCTCGCTAAAAACCTATTGAACAATGAACAATGAAAGAATCTAACTGGGAGACGTTTCAGCTGGTTGAGTAATAGTTGAAAATACCGGGTTGTTTTAACATCTTATTTTAACGTTACTAAAATGCCCAGGAGTTTACACTAAGAATGTAAAAAGCCAATGTGGCTATTTACACCTGGGTGCAAAGAGCATCTGCCTTTATAAAATCATTTAAAATCTTTACGACATTATTATAAATTTTAAAAAGTAAATAACTTATCGTCATTTTTGGTTGTTTGTTTAAAGGATTAAGTTCAAGTTTAGATAAACGACTGGGATGGAGATTTACAGCGATTAATCATTCATATCTGATGTTGAAATGATTTCTTTTCCTCTTTGTGTTTAAAGCTTCAGATAAAAGTCCAACTGGAACCCCTGTGATCAGTCATGTGACCGTTAGCTTACCTCCTGACCGGTGTCCAGCACGCAGAGTTTGGAGCACTGCTTCTTGGCATCCATCAGCACGTTGAACATGGTGCAGACCGACAGTGGTACCCGGAAGTCTGTTGACTTACTTGCTTTCTGCATTTTGGAATCAAATGCATATTTTGTCCTGTGGGACAAAACACACAAAACGTTTTTTTTTATTATTGTGGCCCAAATATTGCTGAAATTTAACATCTCTTCTGTTAAACTGTGACAACATTTTTGAAATGCTTATGTCACGTTACGATAAAGTACACAGAAACAAAATTATTTGAGTATTAAGAATTACTCCAAGAACTCACAGACCTTCAAAACAAGCGTCAGAAAACCAGGTTATTTGTCAGAGTTTGTTGCGCTTAGCTCTGACGTGTACTCGAGCTTACATTAACTCGGAGGCTAATCACTGCAGGAGCAGTTGTGTGTATTTACTGGGTTGTATTCTATTCTATTTTCTTAGTATTTCAGAATGGATTCAGGTTGGTAGATATGGTTGAAACAAAAATAAAAACAGACAGAGTGAGAAAGATAGAGACAGATGTGAGTCCAGAGGTCCTGATCCAGTTGTGGTGACCTGTCAGTCTGACCTCTTGACACACGCCTCCATCATGTCGCTGGCCATCAGTTTGAGTCTCTGCTCCAGATGTTTGGCGAACTCAGGCTCCGGCCAGTGGAGGTCCAGCACGAACATCTGCAGAGCGTCCAGCTTCCAGAACAAATCCTCCGAGCTGGCCGAGCCGTTGCTGCGGGGAGGATGGAGACAGTTATTAACCGAATGTCGTGAATACAACAAGAACACACACTTGTAAGCTAAGAGATCTTCTGTGATGCTCAATTGTGCCACCAAACTCTTACTTAGGGAAAGTTTACAGAATGTGCAGCATGTGTACGGATCTCTCGTCTCGTCTCGTCTGATTAAATATCACTGTCTGTAGGAGGCTTAAATCATGGATAGAAAAACAAATTTCAACAAAAGTTTCCTGGAAAATATGTACTATTGTTGGGAAATTGCAGACCCATAAAAAGGTCCAAGGTTCAAACACTTTTGATGTAACGAACAACCAAATTCCAAAACTGATTTTTCGCTAGCTGAATATCAAATGGGCCTCACAGCAAGAGGGTTCCTGGTTCGATCCCAGAAGGGAGCCCTTCTGTGCAGAGTTTGCATGTTCTCCCTGTGTCAGCGTGGGTTTCCTCCAGGTGCTCCGGCTTCCTCCCACAGTCCAAAGACATGCAGGTTAATTGGTGACTCTAAATTGTCCGTAGGTGTGAATGTGAGTGTGAATGGTTGTCTGTCTCTATGTGTCAGCCCTGTGATAGTCTGGTGACCTGTCCAGGGTGAATCCTGCCTCTCACCCAGTGTCAGCTGGGATAGGCTCCAGCCCCCCGCAAACCTCAAGAAGATAAGCGGTAACAGAAATGGATGGATGAACATCGAATCCAGGACATCACACTGTCATCTAATGCACATGTTGTGGACTGTGATGGATCATGACTCTGCAGCAAAGTGATTTAAAAAGAAAAAAGGAAGGAAATAAATCTAAAAACTAAAAATGAGAGGATGTATTTAATGTCCACACATGTAGATCGACTGGTTTGATCCTCTCTTCACTGGTATTTTGAACAACCAGTGGTGTATCTTATCCTGTGAAAACTCTAGACGAGCGTATTCAGGTTCTGATGTGGTTCTTCAACAGGTTTTGCTTCAGAGCTGTGTGGTTGCAGTCAGTAAACACAGCACCAGGCTGAAACGGAGACAGATGGACGTCTCCCCGCCTTCTCCCCTGCGCACAGGTTACACAGCAACACATGGCAACGCTCGCCACCACCGACATCCAAGTGTACAGCGCCCGGCTAGAATGACAACCACGGGAGGATGGAGGAGGGGGTAGGAGGGTGACGAGGGGTGTGTGTGTTGGGGGGGGTTAAAACAAGCGCCACTCACTCCCTCACTTTTCTCACTTCGCCTTTAAAAGACTGTTACCTTAACAAGTGGCGCACAGGAATAAACGCTTTGGGCTGAGTCCGCGGTGCAATTAAACGCTCGGTGGCTATCCCCCTCATGTCTAATTAGTGGTGCTCTTCTCAGAGCGCGCTCCGCCCCGCTCCCCGGGGAATGGGACGATCCCACTCGCCCGTCTGTGCTCGCTAATGAAGTGCCAGCTTTTTTTTTTCTCTCTCTCTTCTTTCTTTTTTTCATTGGATCGAGGAGGGCCAAGTGAAGTGAGGTAGAGGAACAGTGTGGTCTGTGTTGTGGGAAAGGCTGGGGGAGTCGGAATGAGGAGCCTTTTTAAGAAACACGACCAGCCTCCTGGTCGAGCGTTGGTGGCCCCCAGCATGGCCACCAACACTGCCAGCTCTGCTGCAGACTCGCTCGCTCGAACACAGACTGACAGACTGGTTTTAAACATATAAAATTGTTTCGCAGGTGAATCCAGAGTACACGTCTGCTCTACGGCAAAACTTTACTATTTTCCATACTGACAGATCTCTCAACTGTTTCAGGTGTAAGCAATCGACGATTTGCTCTTTAAAATGTCAGAAAATATGTTCAAACTTCCATCATGAGTTCACAGACTTTAAGGTGTCTTCAAATATCTTGTTTTGTACAATCAACAGTCCAAAACCTGAACTTTACAATGATATAAAACAGAAGAGCAGCAAATCACGTATCTGACTTAAACTGCATAACATATGTTTGTTTGGTTTTCACTGCTTGATGTTTACGTATTACTTTCTATGCATGTTGTCCGTCTTCAGGCCGCTCGCAGCAGCATTTCAAGTGCTGAAATTGTGTAAAAGATTCAGTTAGTTTCAAAGAAATTACTGCGACTACAGGATGTGTATGTAGGTGACGTAAATCTGCACAAAGATGTTCATGTCAGGTGTAACTTGAACGTGAAGTTTGACACACAGCTCAAACTCATCTTGATGGCACTGACTTACGAGGGAACGTAAAGCCGGAGAGTCTAAAATCAATGAAGTTACTGTAGCTTATTAACTGTGTCATCATCCAGTTTCACTGAACCTTCTCTGTTTGAGAATAAACTGCTCTTAAAGTCACACCAAAGAAGTTTCTCTTGCTTTTCAGTTGTTATCTATTACTCTGGTTATTTACATTTGTCCTGATGAACAGAGGAATGTGGATACTGTTGTCTCCACGATGAGGCTGATGAAGCCAAGCATGACATCATCCTTGTGTTTTGTGTGTGAACCACTGTTTTCAATGATAAAGGTCCCTTTTAGTAAAATGTTAAGAATCCTCAAATATACTCAAAGAATACTCAAACACACGTGTATAAAGAATGTGAAGATTTTCTCATTTGTTGACTTTTTTGTATTTTTATTATTGTTTTATTGTCTTTTGTATTAATAATGTGAATTACACACTTTCAACTTTAAATACAGCCTAAAATGACACTAAGATCAGATCTTAAGCTGCTTTAATGTAAAACTAAATTCATAAATTATTTTCGCGATCAATTGTTAGCCAAATAATAAGACAAATAAGTGCTTCATAAACAGACTTAATGACATTAAAGGAGCGACATGCGACATTCAGAGCATGTGTCTGAGTCCGTTTACAGGTGGTATTAACCACAGACTGTAAAAACAATGACATGATGTCAACCGCTGGTTCGTGGACTTCTGTTTTATAGCCTGGAGTTTAGCATTGTGGCCGTCCCCAGTTTTTTGGAGCTGAGGACACCATCAGCAGACAGCCAGTCACTCAGAGTGGCCTGCCTTTAATTACGTGTAACTTCAAGCCTTAAGAAAATGTAAATGGGTGAGTTATATAAAATTCCTCCCTCGTACAGTTGTCATGAATAATGCAATTAGCTACAGAGACGAATACTGTTCTTTTGTACCAGGCTGTAAACATGTTAATTTTAACATAGTGGCCATTACGCAAACTGCAGCTTTGGCACTTCCGTGTTGGCTCATTTTTCGGCCCTGGAGGCTGCTGTTTCATATCAACAAGTGTCTTGGCTGATCTGATCACAAGTAAACAGCTCTAAACAAAAGTGTAAACAACCACCAAACTGCATTGGGTTCCAATCACTCAAATCACCTGACCACAAATCTATTGTAGTGTAAATGTAATGTGTGAAGTGCTGTAGAGTTGAGTCGATTCAAAACACACATTAAACACACTTTAAACATGGCTTAATAGAGACAATTTCAAACACAAGTACACAAATCAGCTTCACTATAACTGGCAGCATTCACAGACAAACACTTGTCTTTATCTGGACACATTTTCCCCACAAATACAACATGCTAATGTTTTTAGCACAAGCCTATGGCATTTTACATTGTATAAATTAGCCTAGCGGTTAACCGACATTTCCTCTACTTATATGAAGCCAGGGACAACAGCAACATTTAATAAATGTAACGTTACAAAATTCAGCTCCATTACAGCTCACAAGGTTCACTGACAAAACAACTGTCTTATACTAAACACGCAAAACAACATGCTAACGTTATTAGCACAAGCCTATGGCATTTTACATTATTTATTAGCCTAGCAGCTGGCTGAGATTTCCTCTGCTCATATGAAGCCAGGATAAATCACACACAAGACTTAAAATGCTATTTTTGTGGAGGCTTTATTGTCTTCACAATTTATTGTTTCTTATCTGTGAAATTAAAGTAAATAAAAGCTTTGTTTCCACTGAGGGAAATGGTTTCAGCTTACAGAAACAGACAGGAGTCTGCGTTACCTCGACATGTAGTTACATTTTTGGGGATGTGCAAGTCAGGCTACGGCGTCGGGTCCGGTGTAGGCTTTACACACAGAGCCTACATCACAGGTATGGCGTCAATTTGACACAGAAGTATAAATCATGCTTAGCAATGGCAACAGTGCTGACAGAGCTAACATAGTTAACACAGGGTGGAAATGAAAGTGGGAATTACAGTATGGCTGAATGACAATGCCATGGGTCAGGATACACACATAGGGACTCTGACACTCACCGCTGGACCGCCTACCACGACAAAGAACAGAGAAGCTCAGTTTGAAACACACAGAGAGGCAGCGTGACTTCATTTTCTGCTCAGGACGCCATTGCTCCTCTGTATCTTTACATAGCAGCGCTTTGAATGTCGTAAACAGAACCTTTAACTTTCTTTTCTTCCTGGCGAGCATTGACAAACTCAAAATTGATACTCGCTTAAAACATGGAGGGTCAAAGAGTATGAAACGTTGTAAAACAGTAAAAAGTGAAGGACAGTCATGATGAGTTTCTTTATTTGTTTTCTGTGTTTGGATGCAGAGGAACGTGCTGGAGGAGAGAAGGAGCAGGTGGGGTTTATTGAACAAAGCAAACCATTTTTCAACTTACAAGATGTCAGGTAGATTTATGCCTTGCAAGCTGCAATAGAAAATTGAGG
Source organism: Cephalopholis sonnerati (assembly GCA_019142605.1). NCBI lineage: Eukaryota > Metazoa > Chordata > Actinopteri > Perciformes > Serranidae > Cephalopholis > Cephalopholis sonnerati. Next base: position 42,662,834 of record JAGQAX010000005.1, on the reverse strand, counting down.
TGTTGTGTTATCATTACACTGATATTCTTCACATGGTGACATGCACACTGCACAGCACAAGGACTCGTGACACACTGCTCAGCACAAAATCTTCACCAACGTGTCTCTGAGGAACAATCGCATGCAGGCGGCACCCCGCTGACAAAAGAGCCACAGTGTCACAGAAACAAATTGAAACCACAAACCTCCCGCTCCAACGCTGAGCCTGGCTCATACAGACGAGAATAATGCTGCATGCTCTTCAGCTATCTCTCACAAACCAGGGATGAATGGCACGATAAAGTTTTGCTGGATTTCAATAAACTACTTAGTAAAGTTAAATGTTAAAAACTTCAGCTGCTTCATGCGGGGGAGTAAAAAAGTTTCTTGATATAACAAATCATTTTAGTGATGTGGACTCTGACAAACATGCAGGCGGATGAACAGAATCAGAGCGGCGACATGACTGCTGAGCATTCAGGACAGACGGAGGACGGTCCTGGCCAGAGGTCTTCACCCAAACCTGACCCCCAAAAACCCAAAGACCTGACCTGAAGTCATCCACGTCTCATCTTCACACTGTATTGTCCACTTAAATTCTGAACATCTGAATACAGAGCTGACTGGTACATTAGCAGGCGTTTTGTTAACATTAGAGAACTAAAGATATGCGACAGCGTTACGCATTATGATGCCAGTTATGTTTTTTTGTCATAAAATAGACCAAGTAAACATAATTTGAAGAAATTTTCAAACATATATTTTTTGGGGGGGTACACTTTTGGGTTCGTTCCCTTGAAGCAAAATCATATAATTATAAGAAATGGAAAAAAAAAAAAAAAAACATGGTTATTATTTAAAATTGTAATGAAATGTTACATAATACCCATGAAAAATATTTTAAAACCTTTAAGTTTAAAATTCATGCCATTTGAAATTTGAAAAATAAGTTAAGTCTGAACGTTGCCTTCGGACAACATCGTGCCACTGTGGAACAGCCCACTGGAATTAATGTGTTTAAGGGTGCAAGTATATTACAGCAAACTTAACATCAACAATTTATCAATCCAAACTGTCATAACCATCTTTAAAACAAGACAGTGAGTTATTTTAGTGTTATATCTTAGCCTATATTTTAGTGTTTTACATGTAAGTGTCCTGGTGCTTGTCTCTCCTGACTATATGTCGCCACTATCTGCTGTGTTGCTGCCGGCTGTCAGCAGCTTGTTGTCTTCCAAACTTCTAACTTCAGATTCATCCTCACTACCATCGCCTGGAGCTGCTAATTTTACCCACTTCTTCTTTAAAGAGTCATAGAATAATAATGCATTCATTCTGCAAATGGAAGAAACGTGTGTAAAACATAAGTATACAGTCTGCTCTGCAGAGAGGACTCATAATGTGCACTGTTATGGTCGACTGTACAGCGTCATAGCCTGAACTTTATTGAAACTGTCATTATTAAACTTATCTAGATTAATTTGTTGTATACAAATCCATATACACAATGCTATAAACTGTCATGGCAGGATTCCTGAAAGTACGATGATGCTTCAAGGGAACACTGAATTATATATTCATACTTAATTATCACATTAAGTTAATCAAACAATTAAAAATTAAACATTACTCATCTATTATTCTGAATAAATTTTTTCTTGATTGTAAAATGACAGAAAAAGATGTTTTCAGACAATTTTAATGGAGAGAGTTGATGAAGCTGAACCATGTGAGAAAGGCCCCCAAAAAGGGCCTCAACATGGCCCCCAGAGAGTCATGTTACAGCGTGAGCAGTGCTATTGGCTCTTTTTTAAAGTATTGCAACATAACTGAGGATGTATTGTGTTAGTGTGAACGGTGACATGAGTATCTCCTTCCATGGAGGATTAAGGTTTTCTCAGCAGGTTTAGAGCTCTACACTGGCTTCAAACTACATGGAGGCAGAACATCGGCAAACACAGGTCCGACTGTCTTTGGGTTCAGGTCTGAGTTTTTTTAATTGATCTTGGATTCAGATGAGACTGATTTTGCTTTCAAATTCTCAGATTGTGTGAAGACCTCCAGTCCAGTCTGCCCCTCTCTCTCATACATACGTGTTCTCACACAGCGGTCCCATCCAGGCGGGCGCTGAGAAGGTGGGCATCTGTGGCAGTGTGAGAGGGAGGCTGGGGACTTTGGGAAGAGGAACGCTCGCTAGATTGTTAGTTAACGACCTGCCCGGTTGGAGTCAGCAGCGAGGTTGATGAATGGCGGAAAAGGAAAATGTTAAAAGAATAAAAGAGAAGAAACAGAGACAGTAACAGAAGGCATTCAGCACCACAGCAGCACACACACAGAAGAATAGTGACGTATAATAGCAGCTATTTGTTCTGCCTGCAATAATTGATCAATAGCAAACACCATTAAAAGACAGAAAAGTCACTGCTCACTTCTATTCATTCTATTTTCTTTCAGTTCAGGTGTTTTTTGTTGAAGAGTGCAGCTCTCAGTGCATTGTCACTGACTGCAGTGTGTCCTTGCTGTCTCAGTTTTTGTACATTCAGCTCTGCCTCCTTTTGTTCCTCAGCTGTCCTGTGCAGCGTTTGGTTTGTTGAGTCTTTTTATTCTTTCCGTTACATTCATGCGGCAGCCAGTATCACACTTCAACAAATCAACACACTGCTGAGAGTAAACAGAAGGTAAAAGTGACAATGAGAGAAACTGACCGAGTTCACTGGGAGGGCAAGGAGAGCATTCTTATCAGACAAAGACGATTTCAGAAATACAGCACTGAAAAACATCTCTTTGTTCACGTGGATAGTTTCTGACAGAAGCAATCTACCACTTTAATAAAAAAGATCAAATCTGAGGACTTTCTCAGGTTCTCTTGGCTGATTGTTGTCTTCATAATGATGAGTTATTTTTCTTCTGTCTGTGTCTGTTTGGACTCACCTTCTATTTTATTTGACTCCCTTTAAATTCGTATTTGTAGATCTTGTTATATTGGTCCCTGCATCTTTTCCATCTTGTCGTGATGACTTTCATGCCTCATGTAAAGAACTCCGCATCGCCTTGTTGTTGAGAGGTGCTATAAATCTGCCTTATGTGTTGAAACGAAACTGCATGTCCACATTTTTTTTATATATGTAACCAAAACATTGACTAACTGTGTGACAAAAAAGTGTGACATGAGCAGTGAGAGCTACAGGTGTAGTAACACTGAGCTCTGCATCACAGTCCATGTGTGTTTAATTTACTGTGGCTCAATCTGATATGTAAATTTGACTGCAGGAGTGTTGGCACAGTCCAAATTTATTCAGCCCAAACAGTTAATATACAAACTGTGCAGTTAGCGAACATATAATTTCTGTAAACAGATCATTTGTATGCAGTTATCTGCAGTTGATGGGACAAGATTTTGGTATCTGAAGTGTTTCCGTCTGTAGTTGTATCGATCAGTTGGAACCAAACAGTGGATGTGTAGAGGCTCCCTTGCAGCTGCTGACTCTGTGGTTTCTTCTAAAAGCCAGCAAAAGATGCACCTGTTAGACAGGCGTTTGGGTAACTCGTATTGACTCGTCTCATTTAAAAAGCTGCGCGTAGGATCCATTCTAAAAATCTATGTTGGGACAAAAGCCATAGGTTGAGAGCGAGAGGTCTCTGTTTAAAGTGCTTCTACCAGGGCCAGTCTACTGTCTGCGACGCACCCATGTATCCCGCACCAACTTTTTTTTTTTGTCCTCACTGATCGCCGTGCCGGATTCCCATCACCCCTGTCAATGAGACCCCGGATCTGTATTTTATTCATACTTTGTGTATTCTTGTTGTGTAGTCACTTTGTCTTCTTTCTTGTTGTATATTGCCCTTCTGAAGCACTTTGTGACCATGTCTGCGGTAAGTGCTTCATACATGCATTTTACAGGTGGAACATATTGGCCAAAATGCAATCATGGAACCCATCGGCTATCGTCTGACGACTATATGCAGAAGTCTCTTTATAGAGATTTTCCTAAGTGACGGGCGCATGGAAGAGTTAGCCCCGGTATCTTCTGGCTACATCAGATCAGCCCGAAATATCGGCCCTCATACGGAGGCTTATCGTCCTCAGACTGATAGCCAACAGCTCCTGAGACTGGCCAACACACACATCAACTACATATGATGTGTGTGTTTGCGTGGACAGCTCAGCCTCTGACAGGAACTCCAGTTATTTATGTAACTCTCCCTGTGTGTGTTTTGTTTTCTTGCCTCCTTACATTCATGAATTAGAGTCTTAAAGCCTCAGGATGAGAGCAAATATTTTCAAATTGAAACATTTTTAACTCAATTAATCAAAAGCGACATTGTGTCTACTCACGTCTTTACATTCACTTTATACGGCACTGCACTGCTTCTGAAATACACTTTGTGTTTACCTGCGTTTTATCAGCGGGGAAACATATCTGTAAATTTTCAGCTGAAAGTTCAAGATAGAATTAAAATCATCCCCGACTATAATCAAAGTACTAAAGCAGCCTTTCGTTATCTTTACAGAACAAATTTAAGAACAGAGGAGCACGAAGCAGATTTTTCTCTGGGCAGATCAACTAAGAGGAAGACTTTATCAAAATTTAAAAAATGTGGAAACAATAACTTAAATTTAAACGACCTTATGTCAGTGTGAAGGAGATTTTAATCACATGTCTAAATATATAGTTGGTGAAATCCTTTTGTAGAAACACATATGCAAAACCTTTTAATTATGATTATTCAATTTTAATAAAAAAAAAAAAATAATGCTGAGTGGAAAGAGAAACGACAGAGCTGCACACAAATAAAAGCTTAAAATATTTAGTTGTATCTGAACGCACCTCTGCAGCACTGCAGCGCACAGGAAGTGCTACACAGCAATAACGATGGGGAAACTTACTTGACGGACTGCCAGGTCTCCTGCTCGAAGCCGCGGTGGATGGACTGGGCGATGGACGACTCCATCAGGTCGATGTAGCGCACCACCAGGGGGACGAACAGGTCCTGCAGGTGTTTGTGGAATGTCCCGTTGCACAGGTGAGCTGTGGGGGGTGGGGCCAACAGATGACCAAGGTGAGCAACTTTAATACTTTGAGACCATTTTAATAAAAATCTAAAGAAAGAAGGAGTAGGAGGAGGTAGAATGTACAACCAGGTCCGGCAGGGGAGAGTTCAGTCTGCACAGATTTCTCTCCTTAGCTCTGCCTCCCCTTTGCTCCTTCTTACTATTCTATCCATCTAACCCTTTGACTCCCACTCGGACCCCCATTACTCCCATTCATCGTCTTAAGTATGTGCATCAGGGATTGTAACATCTAGTCCTAAACTGAACTGAACAAACAAACAAGACAACATTACAGAACACTGTTACCAGATAAAGTTTATATTCTACTAATCTGCAACGGCAAATACAGTCCTGCTGACTTTATTTACATTTGCTGAAACTCTAATATTTTCCCAACCAATACCAAAACTGTTGTCTCCCTCTTGTTTCCAGTCTTACAAGCTAACAAGCTAACAGGCTGCTGGCTGTAGATTCACATTTAATGGACATATAAGCAGCCTATTCTCATTCCCACAGCGTCAAATACGGCAGCCTGGTCAGTGGCTGTCCTTATCTGATTCAAATGACTCCACTGTAAACCCATCTGCAGCAATTATGTAGATAAACAGTGAGCAAGTCTCAATTCAGGTGGGAGGAAACAAACACAGGACTTTCACCCAGGAGACAGCTGTTTGTGATACGAGAGTGGTATCATATCTAATATAAATTCTATTCTAATTCTCCACTAGGGCAGACACGATATTAGAAATTCACCAGAAAATTACCATGGCCGAAAGAATTCACGATAACGACAGGATCGTGAAACCTGTAGAAAATTCAAAATAAAAGAAAAAACAAACCGATCGATAGCAATGCTTTCAGTCAGTTCATCTTTATCGTAGTTTGTCGTACGTTTTTTCTTTTGTTTGGCACATGTTTGACACTCAGAGTACGTGTGTAAGGAGATAGAATGAGTCTGTAACCATAACTGTAAAATATCGTACAAAAAGAACAATTACACTTAATGGATAATGAAAAGGCAACCAGACGGTGTTCGAGTAAGGAGACAAAGTAAGAACGGAAGGAAACTGAAAGTCTTACAGAGGTGCTGGATTATTTACAAAATATTATCAAATGTGTATTATTAGCATTAAATGGTAAATGGACCGCACCTGTGTGGCACTTGTCTAGTTTTCTGACCACTCAAAGTGCTTTTACAGTGCAAGTCACATTCACCCATTCACACACACAGTCACACACGATGATGTCCAAGGCTACCATACAAGGAGCCGCCTGCTACTCGGTAACCATTCACTCGCTTTCACACACCAATAGAACAGCCATTGGGAGCTAAATGGGGATCAGTATATTGCCCAAGGATACTTCAACATGCATGATTTTCGGAAAAATGAAACAGTGATTCCAGAGAGAAGCAGACAGAGGGGTCTACAGTCTGTGTTTGAAGGATATATCCAGGATGTCACACTGACTCAGCAGCAACAACAGGTTAAAAAGACAAAGATAGTTAGAAGCTAAAGCCCAACTATAGGCTGCAGATCACAGTGTAAAAGTGAACCACCACATCACTGCTGATCACCACAGAACACAATGAATATAAAGGGAAACTTTGCTGATATTGAACCAGCTGTGTGGCATCACAGTGTGTGCAGATGATACGTGTTTGGCTTTGCTGCCAGCACCTGCACCTCCACCACCAGACGGACAGGGATCTCCAAGGAAAGTCAAACAACGTTCATCTGCGCACAATGTGATGACACACAGCTGGTTGAATATGAGCAAAGTTTCCCTGCTTCCCTTCACTGGTTCCTGTACAGCAGGGTCGGTCTTTGTTTCACTGTTATCATCATTACAAAGCAAAAGCAGCATGTGTATACATTCAGTAGGCTATATCTTCAGTAGCTAGCTAGCTAACCCTACACTTTTCAGGGTTTGATTTTGGTTTTGGAACAGGGAGGAAACGTTTATCTTTTTCCAACCTCTCCAGGTATCGAGTATCATTAATACACAAGTGCAAGTACATCAATAGGCACAAAACCAGCCTGAAGATGAAGGAAATCTGAAACGACTGCATTAGAGTCATTGGCCAGTCTGCGTCCGGAGGTGGGAATGAGCGAAGGTCAATCATCAATGTGACAAAGCGCAAATGCTGCTTTTGCACTGAGAACAAAGCAGGCAGAACAACTGCTGAGAGAAAAAGAAGCTGAGAGCTGCAGATCCTGACCAACGAGGTGCAGAGGGAGTCCTCAAAACTTCAGGCAGTCTGGAAAGTCTGGGCGTGACATCCCTTACAAGTGCACTTCAGTTCCCACCAACTCTCTAAAGACACTAATAATTTCACTGTAACTGTGTGTGGCTGTTAGCGCTGATCTCTGTGAATTTGTTTGTTTTTGCAATGAGGCTTATTTGCATTAAAAAGGGCCAATGTTGCACCCTGCGTGTGCTGCCACCTAATTTAAATATGTGCAAACAGCACAGGAGCACAGAGATGCTGTTTGCTTTGCAGTGTTAGGGGTGCATTCATCCTTTGCAGGTGCTGTGAGACTTGCACCTTTTCTTTTTGTCTTTTTTTTGTGCAGGTTTAGTGGCCGCAAAAGCCGCTCAATTCTTTTGTGAATTTGCCCCTTAAAGTCTCAGCAAACCTGAGCGTTACGAGCCGTACAAAGGTAGAAACTGTTCCTCCAGGATTGAATGTGACTGCACAGGTGTTCATGATATTGTGTTCACCCCCCCACCCCCTCCTTGTGGGTTTGAGAAAGACAGTCAAACAGACAGATAAATCTCCAGAGAGGCTCAGAGTCCACAGCGAGGAGAGACAAAGACGGAGAGTGTTGGGTGAGAAGCGAGCAGGCTGGTCTCTCAGGACTTCATTAGTTTTAATTCCTCTCGCTCTGCTCCGTCATGATTAACACTAGCCTTTTTGCCCTCCAGAGAGTACAAACCAGCCTCCCTCGCAACCGCTCGCCTTCGCATGCTGACAATCAAGTGAGCATTTAAATAATCTACACAACGACAGAGAGATAATACACTTGTTGAAGAAAATCCTCAAAGAGCGGATGAGATGTATTGAGTCACCTGAGATCAGCCGAGCGGCGGTCACCGCGGAGGTTTTGCTGATTTTTCCGAACGCTTTAAATATTTTAAAAAAGCTTTTTAGAAAAGTCAAGGATTGTTCATATTTTATCATTGTGAGGTTTAGAGAAGGCAACTTGTAAATAAACTTCATTATCCTCTAAACCTTTTTATGCTCCTGTCACACCGAGTATCTCAGTGGGACTGAACTCCAACAAATCTCTTTGTTCTCACTTTAGACATAATTATGAAAGACCTCATTTGTGCAAACAGTCAAAACTATGATTTCGCCCGTTCTGTGTTTCAGCTCCGTCTATTGCCTCATTATGCTCCAATTTAAGTTGACTAATGTTGTGACACTTGGAATAATTACGGCATTAACAGAGGATGGTAATTAGAAAAAATATAAACGATATGAGCCACAGAAAAGGAGATCTGTGGGTTCTTCACATAATGAAACGCTGAGTTTTTTGTTCCCAACAGTGCCCTTGGGCTGTCTGTCTATCTGCCTGCCTGTCTGTTACTGTATTCGAGGTACTTTGGCATCAACCATGTTAAATAACGCCTCACATCTCGCCAAATCTCTGCTGGCTCCGAGACAAAGCCTCGGAGCCGACGGAGGGTTTGGATGAAGGAAACAATGAGATGATTTTTCTCCGGCAGTCAAATGAAATCTTAACAGTGAGACGCCGTTTTATCAGGGAAGGAAATGCTACAAAAACCTGAAATACAGCAGTGCTATGATGATGTTTGTCACACTTTAAAGTTTCCACAATTATTTTTTAGGTTTTTCTTGTTGGTTGTTATTTTTTTTTGGCACCATTGGAACCTTGAGACGTAGAAAAGCACATTACAAAAATAAGTGGGTGTCCACAAAATGTTTTCGTTCCTCCTGAAATCATGTTGTTTGTCGTGTGGATGTGTTCCAGAAAACCATTTACTATTCATAAAATCCACGAAATGATTCTGAAGGAAGGTGTGAGTGATGAAATCTAATCTTAAATCTTTCTTTATCTTCAGCCTCCATGTTTTATTATTACATGAGTGTCAGTGAATGTTGACTGATTGACTTTCTTTAGCTCTATTTCTCTTTGCACTGTAAAGCAGTTTGAGTCAACTCTTGAGTTTCAGGTGCTGTATATATAAAGGTTAGTTGACTGATTGGTTTAACTGTCTGAGGTCACGTGTTGCTCAGCTGTAGGAGCTGAAAAGAAACTAGGCAGCAACTGAAAAGATGAAAACATAACACATTATGATGTACAGATACACAAATTACAAAAGAGGACATTTTCCAAAGACTTTATTTATCACAAAGGTGTTTTGTTTTAGCTGCCGTGCTATCTCCATAAATCTCACCAAAACAAAAGCCTCCTCATATCACATATTGCCATCAGACTCAGTATGGGACAATGAACGTTTTATTTTAGCTGATCACGACAAAAAAACAGTCAGTAAAAGTTAATCATGGTATATTTTTGTGAATATTATGTCCAGCAGCACACACAGAGACTGCTGGGCAGCCAACAATAAGAGACTCACGCACCAACCTTAAATGACTGATGAGCCTGGCTTTTTAAAATTGTCTGATTATTTGCTCTTCACCAAAAAAGACGTGTCCAACTGCAATAAAAATGTTTGTTTCTCACAAAAATGTGAGTAAAAGTGATTCTAGTTTTAGTGTCATTTTAAGATATTTAAGCACAGTGATGATGTTTATCAGGATAATATTGTATACTGCATTAGTTTTGGCTGAATAATCGTGTCAGGGGCTGTATCTGACTCAAAATTGTGTTAGTCAAATCGGACTTGGCTGTTTAACACAAATATATTTAAATTTGTGTCCCTTAAATTTCCATATAGAGTTTCAACAGACACTCAGTGTGACAGAGACGTTTATGTAACACTAAACAAGTCAGGTTAGCCCTCCAAACTAATGCTTGCTAGGTATGCTAACCTCAGTTTGGAAATGTGCAAAAATATTTTTTGTTGCTAACACTAAATATCAAACAAAAGCCAAAAACATGTATCGAATGAAGTTGCTGTGAGCTGTAAATGTAATCAAAAGGCGGGAGATATTATCTCGAAGCTTGACCAGGCAAAGCCTCTCTTCCTCCGGGCAGCTGCCTCCATCTCACTCAGACTCACCCTGGGCCTGGGTCTGCAGCTGCCTGTACCGGAGAGTAGAGTGAAAACGAAGAGCGCTCACTGCAGATCACAACTCTTTTTTCTTTTCATATAATTGACTTCTTAGCTCACTGTCAATGTCATGGGACACAGAGGTCATGTGATCTGTATTTTTTTCTGGGAGTTAGTTTTGGTCTTTCGGCAACCTGGGAAGAGTTTGAATCCAACAATATATTTTAATTTTACTCCTTTGTGTCTGTAGGAACAAAGTTACTCTCCTGTGTGCGCAAGATGAAAACCAATGCATTCCACATAACATTACATAACATACATGGTAAGACTTTCCAGAAAAGACAAACTGAAACTGATGCATGATGTGACACTTGTGACTAACTGGTGAGCCAGATGGGACAACACAGAATTATGTTACTAGATGTTTTTTCATTATTCTTCAGAATTATTTTACATTGAATAAATTGTGAATGAGTTTTTAGTCATCCTCAGATCTTTAGATTTTATTATGAATGCACCTGTGTCTCATATATTTAGATATATATCATTTATAAAATCAACTTTACTGGAAAAAAGCACTAAGTCCTCTTCATATAGGCCAGATTGTTGGTGTTCATGTAGCAGGTGAGTTGTTCAGTTTGGAAACTATAATCTATTTGTTTTTGTTTTAACTGTAAAAAGTGAACAATTTGAAAGGAAATAAAGTTTCTTCAGGACACGTAATAAAGTTCTGTTTGTGCTGAAGCTGTGGTTAGAGCGGTGCTGATTCACCTGTATGATCATTTAAGAGGCTGCTGTTTGTGATGCTGTTGAGCTGTTTTGCATTACACTGAGAGGTGTTTCTTACTTAGCTAAAGCTCACTGACATAAATTGGGTGGACGAAAGTCACTCCTGAAGCGCATTATTACGATAAAAGTTTGTTAAACTTTAGCAGAAACTGTAAATTTCACAGTCTAATTCTAATTACATGAGCTGAGAGGGAAGAAAAAAAACTCCTGAAGAGTTTCCTGTCCTCTGACTAAATAAGTAAGAGCACAGTGAAGACGCTGAGGTGAGACAGCAGGCTGATGTCGTGCTAACATCCTCTGCAGGCACCTGCTGACAGGTAGGCAGGTCAGCTGATTGCGTCTCTTATTCGGCCTCGACAACTTTCTCCGCTGTGTTAATTACTTCTCTGCCTGAGCTTGCGAGGTGCTGTTAACCTCGCCTCCTCACAAGCTCTGTTTTCTCTGGCGTCACCGGTGTTAATTAGCGCTCTTAGTGGTGAGACCATGTGCCGTGCCGTATGGGGCATTTCCTCCGAAAGAGATACAGTTTTAGAGGCATGAAAATGAAGGTCAGGCTGTGAGCGGAGAGTATGAAAAGAAACTGAGATGCACCAGTGAGGAGTCATGGCTGAACGTTGGCTGCAAGGTGGCTGACGGTTAACAAAAGTAATTCTTGTTTCTAGTGTATTTTTATCCCTGTGCAGGTGAATCTTACTGTTGGAACAATTTGATTTCTCCACTTACATCATTTTAAGTTTTAATTTAAAGCTGCCGTTACGAAATGTTTCCAGTTAAAGGTGTAAAGACTTCAGCACTGCTATAGGGTGAATACAATAAATGTCAGTGGGAGTGTGTAAAGCCTCGTTTCTACCTAGCAGTTGAGTTGCGTTCAGTTCATTACACAAGAGAGTGGTTATATCTGTGTTTCAACTGAGAAAAGTTTCTACCAAAAATTTTGGTACAGGACTTTCAGAACCAAATATAACCCCCACAATGAGGTATGCAGAACCTTGGTCCGTATAGTGTTTCCACTGCCGACAGTAGTAATGTAAGGATTTTTGCTGTCGAAGTCTGCACCTGGTTTATGGTCCACAGAACGAGGCTGCACGCCCACATTTTCAGAACAAAATACAACAGGCTGCAGTGAGAGTCTCTCTCCATGGGATATTTCAAAATAGCAGCTTTGTGCATTTAGTCCTTCTCAGGCAAGCTCAGGGGTTTAGTGTTGCTGTAGCCCAAAGGAACAACGCTCCACGACGCCTTTTTTTTTCCCTCCCTGTGAGGATTAGAATATATGCTGGTATATAGTTTTTGCTCAAAGATCCACTCATTACTAAAAGTGTCTGTCATCCAAGAGAGACAATAAAACAAATGGAATATTCAAAGTTGTCATACTGAAATTTAAGGTGTGTTGATGGATTCACATTGTCAACTCATGCATTGAGTGAGATGCTAAGATGTTACATAAACAAGACTGACAGTTGTCTACTGACCAAATAACGGACTGCTGTGTTTCTAGTTTCGCCTTTTAGTACCAGATCTGTGTGCTAGGTACACCAACAGAGGGGTAATGAAAAATAGTGATGGTAAGGAACGTTCTATTGGTACCATCCACAACATTTCATAATGGAAATGGAAAAGTAACCGTTCTAATGTGTATTGAACTGAACCGGACTGCTTGGTGAAAACAAGGCTGTTGTTGACGGTACCGACAAACTCTTTCCATACTGTCCTTTTTTTTCATCAGCCATCTGTTAAGGTACCTTGCCCACTGATCTGACACTAAAAGCTGGAGCCAGAAACACTGCAGTCCGTTAATTAGTCAAGAAAGAATCTACACTTTTGCTCAACAAGGGGTCAATGCAGAAAGCCGCTATTTTTTATAATCCCATCAATTGTGACAGAGACTCCAAACACTCCAGCCTGTTCTTTTTTGTTCTGAAAATGTCAGTATGCAACTCTGATCATCGGACAGTCAGTGAGTTGCAGATGTTTCCCGGCATCGTCGGAAAGGAGCGAATACAGCAAGACTTGGATAGAGCAGTAATGCGGGTGTCATCATCCAGTAAAAACCCCACCTACACTTAAGGGTACTGTCTGTGGAGTAAAACACGAAACTGATCTAGGGTTTAGGTACATGTCCGTACAGATCACATACATGTTCAAGGGGTACATTACTATAAGTGTTTAGTGGAAACTGGGCATGGGTATTGATACTCAATATCCTTAAGGTATTGGTCAAAATAACCCAGCACCAGGTAGCATTGAATCTTTTCCAGTCAAACAATACCTCGATTGGATCCTTTTGTACCCAGATCTAGTAAAAATTGTTTGCAATTGTTTGTCAAACTAATGTGCCGTGTGACTGGCCCACTACGACGGCAGCTACAAACCATACAATCTGTGGTGTGGTGATGTTGAGCACGGTGTATTTGACAGAGCTGGCAGTTCAGCCAGCCGAGATGCCTCCCAAAATGTTCCTAAGTATGGCTGTACTACACCAACATGTTCTCTTCCAGAGTCGTCGCATATCGCTGCCTTGCCAGTGGCCTTTCACGGCTACATATTACCCTCTATAGATATCTTCCGGCATCTGCTGTTGACGTTCCGGGACGCCACTCCCAATGCTGGCACGTCAACAAAAGCACATGGTTAAGTTAAAAAAAAAACATCATGGTTTGGCTCAACACTCATGTTGGACCCATCCACTGCCCCTCCCACCCACTCTATAGGGACCTACCAGCTGCTTATATTATGTCATTACTGGCAGCATTTCAACCTGACACTGTCCAGAAGCATATCATACTGCCACAGGTGCTTTCTGGCCAACCAGCAGCATGTCATAACACTGCAAAAGGTTACATCTGGCCGTGTTATAAACTGATGCAGCCTGGTGGCGTATCTTACCATCACAAAAGGTGGCCTTTGATGTCAAGTGTTTGACACCAAAGTCACTGACAAAGCAGCAGTACTCAACGACTCCAGAATGAGAACGGGCTGACTGCACACCTGTGGCGTCTGGTGGCATTTTTTCACAAACTGAATGCTTCCATTCACATTATGGGTGTCAGATGAAGTCCTCTTTTCGTATCAGTCTCACTTTAGGGGCAGTGGTATTGTTAATTGGATCGTAATTTTTTAAACGACACCCAGCCCTGATGGAAACAGAGTTTATGTGTTGGAGTGAAGGTGAGGTGGCGAGAGCCGTGTGAATCTACAAAGAGATTTTTATTGGATTAAGTTTGAATCTTTCACTTTAAGATTTCCCACCAGAGAGAAAACTGACAGAATTTAATTTGGAGAAAATCTTACACCGCTACGAGTGTGTGTGTGTGTGTGTGTGTGTGTGTGTGTGTGTGTGTGTGTGTGTGTGTGTGTGTGTGTGACGATCTGACTGCTGCACACACTCGTTGGTTCGGAGCCCAACAGAAACTGGCAGAGTGAAGCTGTGATTACAGGCAGCAGGAAATTATACACTGAACTGTGTTTGACACTCGGTTGGTCGACGACTCTCAAATCACAGAAAATCTTTTGTGTTGAACTCGATTTGTTAATTTTACACTCAGTAGATGAAACACGCAGGAGTTAATTCTGAGACGTCTGCATTTACAAGACTGACTGTAACAAGGCATGTCATCAGAGAAGAGGAGATCATATGTTTTGTATTAAAAACAGATTGATGAAGACGGAGCTGATGATTCTGAAGATCGCTCTCATTTTTTAAGCAGCCACGAGGAGTTTTTAACTGATTATGAAACGGTCTCAATTTGAAAATGCAGTGTGTAAAATTTAGCGGGATTTAGTGGCATCTGGAGGTGAGGATTTCGGACTGCAACCAGATGAAACTTCCGACTTTCCGACAGTGCTTGTCACGGAGGAGCTGCTAACTACAGCTGGGGCCATTAGTGAAATAAAATTGAGATTTATCTGGAAAACTCTGGTACAGCTGAGTCTGACAACACGTGTTCAACTATAAAAAAAGAAAAAGTCAGACTCACGGTCAGTTCGCAGGAAGTTGTTGAGGAGCTGGAACAGAGGGAAGCTGTCCCAGGAGTCGACAGGCTGGACCTGCAGAGCGGCGTCCATGTCTGCTTTGTACAGAGACAGAAACATCTCGGCGTGTTCGGCCATCAGCTCCGGCCACCACGAGAAAGCCTGAGAGACACAGAGAGACGTGACAAAACAACATCAGAGGAAAAAGTCACAGTAACAACAGTAAGTTGTCTTAGTTTGGGTACAATGACACGGGTCCACTGAGTCTCATTTTATAAAGAACACGTCTGTTTACATGCATGCAAGCTTGTATATAACGTCTGATCCATCGAGACTGTCCTCCCAAGAAAAATGACACCTGTTTACAATCAAAGCCTTCTTATGCCAAAAGTAATTAAAGTGTTTGTCTATCGGGGAAAAAAGGAAGAAAGGTGACATTATTATAGAGTGACACAGTTAGTGTAGGGAGGAGGGTGGGGTGAATTGCTAGGTCAAAAAATTTGAACTTTAATTTGCTGTCCGTTCCTCATTTCCAACCGTGACCATGCACACTCCCTAACCTTAATCTATTGGTAATTACTGTAACCATTATGATGGTTCAAAAAGGTAATTCTTATTTGTAGTGTTTTATTCCTGTGCAGGTTAATCTCAGGACTAATTTGCTTTTGCAAAAATTCTCCATTCTCATTATGTCAAGTTTTATTTTAAAGCTGCTCAGAAACACTACAAGCTAAATGATCTAAATGTCTTTTTCTCAGTGAGAGCGAGAACATGTGTTGTTGAAGGTAATGGAGGTGGCGAGATATTTTGGATTTAGATAGGATCTATCACTTTCTGATTTCTCACCAGGCAGAATACTGACGGATGTCCTGCTGATTTGGGCTTTAGATCAGAAAAGACTGATGTTCTAAAGGGCGTGGATAAACAAGAGTATTCTGTCCTTTCATGTGGTGAACTTCCTGGATTTGTCACAAGTCTCTGAAAGTCTCAGTTTGAAGCCCAACGTCAGGGTTTTTTGCTCACCACCATCTTAATAATAAAGTTACAAGGGCCGACTAAAGTTAGTCAGCTTTATCTTCTGTGATGTTATTGCTCCTCATTGTGGAGTCTGAATATGAAAACACTACCTCACTTATTTTTGGAAAGGAAACAAGAGTATCCGTTTTTTGTTGGCAGTTGCTTAGCAGCAGAGTTCTAAGGGCAAATCATTTTAACACCAAACATACAGTGAACTTCACTCCTGCTGCTGAAAACACAAACTGATGAGTGGTGGCAAAGGTCTCTATGTGGCCTCTACTAGTTTCCTTCTTGCTCGGTCACTTGAGGACGACTGGTTTTAGGCAGATTTACACCTGTGCAATACTTTTTCTATTTCTTTTATGTAACTGACCTCAAAGCTGTGTTCAGTGACATCAGAACGTGCTTGTATCCAGCTCCTGACTTCAGCTTTAAAATCAGCTTTTTTGTGTTTCTATGTCTTCACAGTGGAGGTGCTGCTACTAAAAGTTGGACTAGGCGTAGGCTATTTAAAATACAATCAATGGAAACTACACACAGGTGATCTCCATTTGTCACTTCTAAAACCAAATAGTTTTAGGGTGCCCCATGTACAAAGAGTATGTCCTTGCCGCAGCGGCCGGGGGTTCAAACCCATGGCCCTTTGCCGCATGTTGTCCCCTCTCTCTTTCTCTTTCAAGCTACATCTGTCCTATCAAATAAAATAAGCTTCTCCAGTAATGGTTTTGGTGTGTCCCATTAATTGTAGACATTTTGGATATTAAATGAATTTACGAGAGATATGTCTTCACCTTTACATTAAAGGGTCTTTTTCTGTTGATATGTGTGTGTCTGTGAGTGTGTTTGTCTCTTTATTTGAAGATTAATTTTCTTTTTGTAATTAATTAATTGTTTTTTGGGGTGGGGTTAGGTGTACATGTAATTGGTGCCCTTTGTTTGAAAAAAAAAGAAAAAAGTGATAAAAAAAATACTACAATCAGCGCCTTGAGGTTGTACGCCTCTGTGAACCAGTCAAATTGCAGTTACAGTTTACATCCATGTCTGTCCAGACTCATATTTAGGCACGACAGCTGACAGTTGATGTAAAGAAGCAACGAGTTCTAAAACATGGATGCTTCACACACACCAATCCAACAGATCAGAGATCTGTACAATCAGCACAGTTTCAAGGTGGACACCCAAGATTAGTGTCACTAATTCAGTATCTGACCAAATGTCTCCCCCTTTGTTCCTGAGATATGACGTTAAATAATGACCAGAAAAGTGTTTTATACGGAACATTATGATGTCACAGTGAAGTTGACCTTTGACCTTAGATATAAAATCTCATCACTTTATTATTTTATCCTACTAGACGTTCATATTTTGTCATAATTAGTGTGTGAACTCTTGAGTTATGGCCAAAAACAATTTTTTGAGGTCCCATCAGTTCCCATCAAAGGACATTTGTGCCAAGTTTGAGGAAATTCCCTCGAGATGTTCTTGAGATACAGCATTCGCGAGAATGAGAAGGTTGCAAGGTCACGATGACCTTGACCTTTGACCACCAAAATTCTAATCAGGTTATCCTTGACTCAAAGTGGGCATCTGTGCCAAATTTACAGAGATTCTCTCAAGGTGTTCTTCCGGTATCATGTTCACAAGAATGAGACAGAAGAGGTCACAGTGACCTTGACCTTTGACCACCAATCTACTCTCAGTTCAGTGTTAAGTCTGAGAGGCTGTTTGGACAAAATGTGAATAAATTCCCCTATAGTTTTGGAGTAATTGTGTTCACAAGAATGAGGCAGACGAGGTCACAGTGACCTTGATCTTTGGCCATCAAAATCATATCAGTACATCCTTTAAGTCAAAGTGGACATTCGTGCCAAATTTGAATGAAGACTCTCAAAGTGTCTTGAGATATTCATGAGTATGGGACAGATGGACAACCCGAAAACATGATGCCAGCGCAGAAGCATAGAAATAAATAAAATAACCTGTACAACTTCAAATGTAAATAAAACTGAAAAAATAAAGTAGATTGAATAAATAAACCTTTATTCAATATTGTAAAGAAAAAAAAACAGAGAAGTGAACTCTTTTTCGTAGGCACTGTACGTTACTCGCTTACTGTGTCTAATGTCTCATAAATGTCTGGATGACCAAAACATCTTGATCTGGTTTCGAGAGATGACCTGTTAAAAGCTGCAGAAATCTAAATAAATGGAGGCAGATAAAGATATATTCGGCTGCTGTGACTGTTACCTGCTATTAAAGTGAAAAAGAAGGGAAAAAAAGCCCAAAGGTGCCGCTGCATCCCGGCTGTGTGGCTCTCCAGTGGACAGAGATCAGCCCGCTCAGGTGACCACTAAAGGACATCTGAGACAAAAGTACAACCAGCCTTGAATCACATGCTGATGCACTGAGGTCGATATTTGTGTACGAAGGAGGGATAGGAAGCAGAGATGTAAGACGGGGAAAAAGAGAAACGACACTGCAGCGGCTTGTTCTCGTGGCCTTGTAAGACGAGTCGTCAGGCCTTTCAAAAACGCGCCTTTTCAGTTTCCTTTTACTGACAACAAACAGCATAAAACCAGCCTGACGATTCCTCAACACTCACAACTCTTTCTTTTCAAGACATCGATTTCAATAATGGCTGATTGTAAATAAATGCTGCTCTCAGTCCATCAAGGAAGACAAAGACAGAGACAAGAAAGCAGCACAGGATTCAAAGAAAGGAGGGTGAGAAGCAGAGAAACAGGAGGTGCAAGGACGAGAGCAGAATAAAGGAAGATTAGAAGAACGGCTAAAGTAGGAGAAGTGGATGAAATGTGGGAAGAACAGAAGAAGGGGATAAAATATGAATCAAAGAAAAACAGGGGACAAAAAGAGTGAACAAAGACGGACTGAAAGAAAGGTAGGTAAAGAAAAGAAAGTAAAGAAATTACGGAAGAAATAAGGAAGAAAGAAAGACAAGAAAGTGGACGAAAGGGCAAGAATACAAGAGGACAATTAAGATAAAGAACAAAAGAATGAAGGAAACTGATGACAATGGAGGGACTAAGAAGAAATGTAAGAAAGATGGGAGGAAATGGGAAAAAGGAAAATATGGAATAAAGACGGAAAGAAAAGTGAATGAGGGAGGATAAGAAGAAAGTAGGGAAAAAGATATAAAAGAAGGTAGGAAAGGAAAATGGACAAGAAGTAAAAAAAGAAGTGAAAGAAAGAAAGAAAGAAAGCTGACTGGAAGGAATCTGGAGTGCATGGAAAAAGAGTGAAAGCATTAAGGACAAAAGAAAAGGAGATAAAAGAAAGGGAGGATTAAGGTAAAAAAAGAGAAGTAAAAACAAAAAAGAAGGAGCAAAGAAAGACAGCAAGAAATGCAGGAAAGAATGAAGAAAAACAAAGGATGGAAGAGTGAACAAGAGGATTAAAATTAGAAGAACAAGTAAGGAGGGAAAGATACAATCAAGAGGAAATTAAGGAAAAAGAGGTGAGGAGGGAAAACTGGAAGAGGGGCAATGAGAGAAAAAATGACGACAGATACAGAAAATAAAGGCTAAAAAGGGAACAATGAATGGGGAAGGAAGAGGACATATAAAAATGAATGTGAGGACTGAAAAAAAGAGATTAAAAGGTGACTGAAACAACTCCCAACTCGTCACATATCGGCACTTGTTCAGTGGACTTTTGGTGTCTACATATGATGCACTCGGTGTCCTGGGTGTGTCTGTGTGTCTTTTCAAAATACACTTCAGTTTTCAATGTCAGAGACATACTGTCTTTTTCAAAATAAACTTACACTGCTGGTAAAACACCTCGTATTTACATTTGTTTCCTTGTGCAACAAACGCATGTGATTAAGGGTTAGGGAAAAAAACGTCATTGTTTGGCTCTACATTCATACAGGAAGTGAACAATGGGCTCCTTGATGAAAGTCTGGTGTTTGTTGGACCCATCCATCACCCCGCCCACCTGCCCTACAGGGACTCTCTAGCTCCTTAAGTTACGTTGTTTTCCAGCGGCATTTCAAACTGAAGCCATCCTGCGCAACACAAGTGCATGGTCAAAGACTTTCCACGTCCACATATGACATCAAAGGTGCCCTGGGTGTGTTGGTTGTTGACGTTCTGGGACACTGTGTCAACTTCAGTCTGTTACATGCATCGTCGACTTTCAAAATACACTTCTGTTTTCACAGGAAATGTACAGTTTGCATACAGTCTCTTTCAAAATAAAAGCACTACGTGGTTGGGTTTAAGTAACAAGAGCAGGGTTTGGCTTTACAGTCTTACAAGACGTGAACACCGCTCTCTCGAGTGAAAGTCAGTGTTTGTTGGACCCGCCCACCACACCTCCATCCCGCCCCCCTCAGAAATTTGCCACTTGAACTTTAGTCCTTGTCTCGCCGCGTTTCCCCCGACGCTGCCGGGCGCTGTTAAACTATAATGGCAACCTGCTGCGTATCATGCCAACGTTAAAGGACGCCTTTTTTGTTGGTTTCTGACACCGCAAGTCACTGCCCAAGTGCCGGATTTTTACAACTTCGGAGTGAGACTGGGCTCTTCCGGTGGTGTGTCATACAGCTGTGAAAGGATGGCTTCTCTTGTTGGAGTCTGATGCTAAAATTACTGACCAAGCGCGGTATGTGACGACACTGGAATGAGAACGATTGGAAAAAAAAGAGGAAAAATGGACAAATGAAAAGAGAAAATGTGAATGGTAAAAAAGGAAAAAGAATGAAGAGGAAAGAAAGGATGGAAGAAGGAAACAAAAACAGAAGAAGGAAACAAAAGGTAAACAAGAAGAAAAGTGGTAAAGGGGGCAGAGGAAGAGAGGAAGGGAAGACAGGGAATAAGGAAGGAAGGAAGGGTAGATGAGGAGGAATAAAGGAAAATAAAAGACTGGAAGAAGTTATTAAGGGCAAAAGATTGGAAAAAGAAAGTAAAACAGGAAGGATGAAGGAACAAGGCAAAGTAGAGAGGAGTGAAGGATTGAAAAACAAGGACAACTAAAGACAAAGAGAAGAGATGAAGGAAGGACACACTATAATGAACAAAGAACAGAAAGACAGAGGCTGAAAACAAAAGGTACAAAATAAAAACAAGAAGAAAATATGCTCGGGGAAGAGGACACAACATAAGCATGAGGAGGAAACAAGAGAATAAAGCTGAGCGGGGAGGACAGAGGGAGGAAAAAAAGCAGCTTCAGCCTGTTTACATCCAAAACATTCCTTTATTTTTAGAAGAGTGGCGGCGGTGCTGTAAAGGGCTAATGTATGTATTGTACCACCAAGGACACCCATGTCTCCATGTCCTCCCTTCAACACATGACAAAACGTGTGAAAGCGTCATGACTGAATATCTTCCATATTGTTGCGAGAGGTGAAGGAGAGTGTTTGTGCAGCGGCGAAGAGGGACAACTGTCAAAACTGGGATGAAAGAGACCCTTTGAAAAATAGTGCACGACTGGGAGGAGATAAACATTAACATTTTGTTGAGGGTGTCATCTGCACAGCAAAGAAGTTAAACTACAGCACGCATAGGAAAGGCAGCACGACAACCCAAAGACAGAAAATAACTTGCTTTTTTTTCTGCAGCCTGAGTTTGTCTGCTGTTAGTTTTACTGAAACTCAATATGTGTGCATGTATAAGTGTGTGTGAGTGTATTTGAAGTCTTTTCTTCCATATTTGTCCTCGTTTCTGATCCACAAACGATCCGAGGATAAAACCTCAGTGATAAAAATCCTTTGAACCCAGGTGTTCAGAGGTATCTGACTGGATATCAGCTGCTGGGACTGGAAAAAATCTTGAAAATGATTGTTGAAAAATAAATGACTAAAAAAAAAGTATTAAAAAATTGGATTAGATCGTGGTTTGGATCACACCTAAAGTATGTGTTGTTCAAAAATTTTAGTAGGATCTGGACACCTTTGGTCCAAAAAACCCCCTAAAACAACAACAAAAAAAAAAACAACCTAGGATTATTTTGGTCCCAGCAGAAGGCTGCACTCAGAGTGGATTTCAGGAAGAAAATATCACAAAACTTTTAAACTGGTCATAAAATAAAACATCTGTATACTGTAAGGCATAAACATTTATTCATATTTTGCACTTGATTTCATTAAACATTGTGTAGATAAAGTAGATATTAGGTCGTCTATGAAGCCTTTCAGCCCCTCAGTACAGTAATGCCATCAAAAAAGGATAATGTCCCCATAAAATAATCCCCAAATAGCTGTCAATATTAATTAATATTAATAAAATAATATTGATGAAAGTAAAGTGGAATGCAACATCTGAAATGTAAATTCATTATCTGACAAAATGTCTTCTCTTCTATTCCTGAGATATAACGTTGAATGATGGCCAGAAAATAATATTTGGATGTCATGGTTAAGTTGACCTTTGACCTTTTGGATATAAAATGTCATCATTAATAATTTTATCCTGTCAGACATTTATGTTAAGTTTTGTTATAATTACCGTACTCAACTCAACTTTGGGGGGAAAAAAATGAATTCAGGAATCAGTTAAGGCTGCGAGAATAAAATACTTCTCTGACATTATCTCTAACTATTCACATAATCCCAAGACTCTATTCACTACCATTCATTCTGTTACCTGCCCTGTCCTCCTTGAGAACCAGGATGTGTCCCCTGCTAAGTGCAAGGAATTTTACAATTTTTCTACTAGTGAAGTTGAAAATATCAGATCTATCATCCCCACCCCCCTGTCCTATAACCTAGCTGCCCCACTGGCCTGCTCATTGAGATTGGTCTGGTTCCAACCCATCACATGTTTGAGTCCCCCTGATGTGGCTTACCCTGATGTGTGCCTGTGTGTGTTGTGTCTCTAAACATGTACCTGACAGTTATGTTGCCTCTTATGTGCAATGACAATCATTCATTCATTCATTCTCATGTACGTGTTTTTAGTATTTTATTCCTTTTGTACAGCACTTTGTTCAATGTAAGTTGTTTTTAAATGGGCTTTATTAATGGAATTTGAGTTGAAATTCTAACCAGTTCATTGTTGAGGTTGTGGATGTTTGTGCCAAATTTAAGGAAATTCCCTCATGGCATTCTTGAGATATTGTGGTCACAAGAATGAGAGGAAGTGGACGTCTCGGTGACCTCGACCTTTCATCCCCAAATTCTAATCAGGTCATTGTTGAGTCCAAATGGCCGTTTGTGCCAAATTTGAGGACATTCCCTTGAGGTGTTCTTGAGATATAACGGACAGAAGGACAACCTGAAACCATCATGCTTCCGGCAACGGCTATCACTGGCGTGAAGGGGGAAAAAAAAGGACTTTGTCCCCGTAAAATAATCCTCCAAACAGCTGCCAATATTAATAAATATGAATCTAATAATAACTGTAAAAATAAAGTGAAATGAAACATCTGAAATGATGTAAACCAGGCCTCAATCCACAAATCAGAGTGCAGAGCAGGTGGAGCATCGAGGGCAGATCGTCCAAAAGTTACAATTAAATCTTCAACAAAAACAAATGAATTAAAACAACAACAACAACAAAACATGCTAAATTATCCTGATTTTGCAGCAATAATAAGAGACCAGGTTCTGATGGAACTCAGGGTCCAACAAACCAGCAGCGACACAACAAAAACACAAACAGGAGGGGAGGGTGACTGAAACACTCGCACAGCAAACTTACCTCTCTTCCCTTCCCATGGTGGAAAACACAAAGAGAAACAGAGAGGACAGACAGTCAGATCTGTGATCTTTAAGATGTCAGCAGTCGTAGTCGCCAGAGAAAAAAGGTTGGCATTGTTCGGTCTGAAAACCACAAATACATTTGTACATTTTAAACGCATGATATTAAAGTTTCTAGTGGCATTTTAGTCTCTTAACATGGGTGTTTCTTAGGGACCCAGGGCTGTTCTTCCTGTGGCTTTTCAACCATGGGTGTTTTTCAGGGAACGGTCCCTGTTTTTTCAGCGGGGATACTGCCATGAAAAATGGTCTTTAGGTCTGCTGTTGTGTTTCAAGTGCAGGTGCCCCAAACCTTTTTTTCAACATATTGTCTTTTCCTAACCACAAGTGTTTTTTGCTCCCAAACAGCACCACACCTTAACCATGTAAAACATAAAGCTTTAACGTTATCTGCAACACAGTGACATAGAAATGTAACATACAATGCCAACATGTATTCTGGTTATTGGGTTGCTGCAGTGGTTCCACTGGATGATCAGAGTCCCCAGGCTGTGGACGCCACCGCCACCTTTACTTCACTGTTAAGTGAGTTTTCAAACTTTTTGATCCCTGGATTTTTAAGTTGTGTATTTCAAATTGTGACTCTTCCTTAGTTCCCTATTTATTTTGTATTCGTCACATTGTTTGTTCGTGATAAAAACTTTTGATGCCCCCATTCACTCAAGTATTGTGTTCTGCTTATTGTTGTTTTGCTGTGATGTTTGAGCTTCACTGTGCAGAATGATGTTTGTTTTCACACCGATCTGCTGGAGGGGGAAAGTTTCTCTAAGCTCATCTTTGACACATGGGCGTAACTACAGAATTCTGTGACATCAAAACAAGTTTGGGGCCAATCAGGGTTAGGTATGTAGCTTACACAAGTGTGATGTAAAAAGTTGAAACCTCCAGAGCACAAAGCGAAAGTGAAGACAGGCACATCTTGTGTCCAGCAGTTGAACTTTTGAAATGAACAATATTCACATTTTCATAGATGATTAATTTTTCAGTGTGTGAAGAATAAAAGTAATTTAAAAAACTTCAAACTAGGTAATTCCTTTATGTCAGACACAAATTATTATCTGAAGCAGAGTATTAAAACATGTCTGGAGCACTCCTCACTTTGACATCATCCTGATGAAACACTGACAACAAAATAATCGAGGAGACGAAGTGAGAACGTTGTTGACGCTGACAGTAACCGAGTAAACAATTATGATTCATCTCTAAATTTAAGCTGTGACAGCTTGTGGCGTCGCTCTAACAAAAAGACTCTAATTTGTAGTTAACATCACATCTGAAGCTTTGAGCAGAGATCCACCGGTCGCCATGGCAGCGGCAGAGCGTGTTATTAATAGCTCAGAAACAGATGCCTGAGCGCCACGCTGCCACTTAGGGCCGATCAAACTTCCACGTCTCAACACCTATGATTGATCAGTTTTACACCGTGCCGTATGAAGGCCGCCTGCATATGGGCCGTGGGCGTTGTTTTCATCGTGCCTCCGACGCAGATTTCAATGCAGCGACGCCACTTGCCGTGTCATCTGCCACTTTAGCGCGAGCGCTGCCAACAGAGGCAAAGTAAGAAAATGGACAGTGCTGCGAAAAGTGATCAAAAACATTAATGAAATGATCAAGTGACTCTTTGCTGCTGTCACTCAGAGAGGAAAAAAGACAACAGAGTTTCTGCTGAAATCTAAAGGAAGAAAAGAGTTTCAGAATTAAACTGTTGTAATAAATCTGATGCAAACAAGATGGAGAAGAACAGTTTTTCTTTAGCGAGTCTGCTGCTCATAACAACACAGACACTGTCATATAAGACTTATTCTACACTGATTCTTCAGCAACTATTTACCCTCTCAAATGTCACTTTATTGGACTTAAGACAGTTTTACCGCCTTTCACAAGTTGTTAAAAACACACAGTATATATGGTTAATGCATAATCTATTAGAATGCAGACAAATCCATATTAATGCTGTTATCAAATGGCACAAAGGTCTCAACTACTCATGGGCTTGAAACTGAGATGGTCAACATGTAAGTATTTAAGCACCGTTACTGATCAAAACTCCTCATTCAAACCACACATATAAAACCATGTTTCCAAGCTGAAACTTTAATTACTTTCTCTTTTAGAATCAGAAGTACAAGCACAAAATTCGTAAAAATATAAAAATGAAAATGTGCAACATGCTACAATTTTAACACCAGTGTTACATATTTAAAAATATAAAATATGAATAATGTGCTGTTTATATACAGTTTGTAAAAAATTAAAAATATGTACATTAAGCTACAATACAATGTATAAAAGTAGTATTTAAAGATAGAATTATAAAACAAATCATGTACATAAATGGGATAAGAAAAATAAATACATACAATATTTGAAACATATGTTAAATATACATTCATCAGTGTGCAGAATAAATCCTGTTTCACCCACCAGGCGAGGAGACATTTGATTTCAGCAACACTTTTACCTTTATTAGGATACACTGCTCTTTATTAGTGCCTACAGAAGATGGATATCATAGCCCGATGTGCTTTATGATTTATTACTGGCTGTGGTGACAGCGTACGTCACCATACACTGTGTGTTGCTTCTAAATGGCCTTCTCTGCACGTCTGCAGACTTTTACATTAGTTGAGGTTTATTTATTAACCCCAGCTCGGGCTGGTTCCTTCTTATTTGTGTACGTACATGTTTAAAAACCAAAATTAGAACGGCAACAATAATCTACACATGTTGGTCTCCAAGGTTTGAATGCTGCTCTGCGTTCCTGGAATAATTCACAGAAGGACATGAAATTGTCGGAGCTGATAACGATGGGAGAGTCAGTTTTAAAGGATTAAGAAAATAGCGCTTTGGGTCAAAGTGATTACTCCTAATTTATTTTACCGAAATCAGTTTTAAAAATTGTTCCTTTTTATGTATCATGACTGTTTCTTTTATTGCATTTGAACTGGATGTTGTTCTTGCTCATTGGTGGACTGTGACAGTTGTATCTGTCCGCTTGTGTTTAACGATGTTTGTGCCACACTCTTCACCAGGTCGCTCTTGAAAAAGAGATTTTTTTTAATCTCAATGAAATTTTTACCAGATTAAATAAAGGAGATACTGAGAATAAAAACAAAGCGGCAACTGAAGAAGGGACGGAGGTGCACTGCAGAACAGACAACGTGATGACGCTCATTCAGATGTGGTCAGTTGTTCTTGTTGTGTTGTGCTAAAATCCTGTTTGCTCTTGGCTGTTTTATGAAGTAACTCTGTGCTAAACCCTCCTATGTGTACCTGATATTGTAAAACCTTTTGCCTCTCCTGTCTAATTTGCTCTGGAGCTGATCCTCTCTCATAACTGATATGCTGCTCTGCATGTTGAACAGATTGTGTTCTGTGGGAGTACTACCTTTCTTTTTGCACCTGAGACAGGAAACGTTCAGGCTGAACTCCACAGAAAGAAAATATTAGTTGTGGACCTCTCTTGTCTCCAAGAAACACTTTGGTGTAAATATGAAATTAAAAAAAAAAAAAAGCTTGATGCTGCGATTTTGCAGCCTTGTCAAAATATTAAACGATAACTTTGAAATAAAAGACTAGAGAAAATCAAAAGTGGGACAGGAAGTGAAATAACTGTCACTTTCAGGGTGGGGTGCCTTATAAAACAGTTACAGGCTGGATTTGGCCTCCAGGCTCCAGAGAAAAGTCCCCCAAGTGTAACTTTAATATATTAACTTGTGTCTCCAACAATAACTGCTGTTAAAACATCAGATAAAAATCTGTAGTGAAGTAAATAAAACAAAATCAGAAAACCACGTATCTGTGTGAAACAGTGAGTTCACATACAGGACCAGTCCTCAGCCGACCTCTGAGCTGGAACAAACTGTATCATTAAAAAAGAATAACTTACCTCGGAGTGATGTTCGTCGTTCTGCTGCAGGACTTCGATGCAGAGCTCTCCCAGTCGCATCATGTCCTCTAGTCTTTTCTCTGGAGCTGCCTGAGTATCCACTGCAGGTCCCGACACAGCAGGAGACACCCAGGATAGAAGAAGAAGATATTCTTTATTTTATTAATCCCAGAGGGGAAATTCAATTTTTTCACTCTGTTGTCATACACACACAGACCCGAAATACACACACGCACAAGCAGGACCTGTACATGTATTAAATGGAGGGATGTCAGAGCGAGGTGGCTGCCTATGGACAGGCGCTACCAGTCCATACTCCATATTTGGTCCTGACAGTAGTTGTATGTTGTATCCTACAGCTGACTGTTGGCTGTTAGTGTGTACCATGTACGGTGTGTCCTGGCTTTGGTGATCTTGAATCCTGTGAGTTTAAAAGCCAGGGCTCGTCCAGGACTTAACCCCGGGACCTCTGGCACCCTAAGCGAGGATCACAGCCCTGGACCAACAAGCCTTAAAAACCCTCAGTCAATACAAATGACTACATTTCCCATAATCCCCAGCTGACTGTTCACTGCAGATTCTGCTGATCCCTTTACATTTTAATGATCCCATATTTTTTCCTCTAGCTCCACCCCTATGACAAACAGGGGACCGAGTCCTTCGTCTGGACTCAATCAAGAGACATTGTGGTTATAGATTCCAGCATCCCTTACTGCGTCTGTTCAGAAAATGTATTGTTTTGTTATCTGGTATTTTTCTTTATCAGCAGACGACTAAAACACTGACCGACTGATGTAGAGTCATGTTTTAAGAGAACTGAAGTGATATCTGAAGGATTAACAGTAAATCTATAAACTCTCACCCTTGATCTGAGCGTACTCGATCAGCTGACCGTAGTTGATTCGAGCTGCGTTCTCCAGACACTTCTGCACCAGTTTCTTCATCTCCTCTGGAGGAACAGGCGTGGTGATGTCCTTCATCAAAACCTGAGACAACACAAACAACAGCCATCATCTCAGCGAGGGTCAGGCAACTCAGCGACACAGAACAGAAAGCTGATTCTCTTATAAGCCCAAAGTTATCAGGTGTCTCAGGAGCAGGAAATCACTTCTGACTGGCCAAAAAGTTTCAGTGACACCAGACTGGTGCTACTTTAGGTCTCAGAGTAAAAACATTTGATCAGCTCTCCAAACTTCACTCTTTTCTCTGAGAGCTCCAGAGATGTACCAGCTGGTTAGCAGCTGCAGGAGATGGTGGTCAGGCAGAGATACAACAGCACATTTATGTTTGATCTCTATCAGCTTGAAATTAAATAACTTATATGGATCCTGTGCGGGATACAAAATGGAGCGCCCTCTACACATGAACCCAGATCCTCAACATCATGTAACATACTTTATACTCCACTACAAAACAAAGGGAGATATTATACTGACAGTAAATATGATGCATTATCATAGAGTTAAGTCCATACTCACAGAGGTGTTTTCAGTTTCTCATTACATGTGCTCAGGTTGGAGTTGTGCTGGTATTTATATGAGGTCACCAGTATAAATGTTTGGAACAAAACTGACAGGAGGGACCTCAAAGACCTGAACAATTATTATCATTACTATTAATTTTTTGAAACAAGATGATAAGCTATGCACATAAGATAAAAAAAGAGTCATCCTTCCGGATTTTCGGAGCTCCATAATTGAACCCTTTTAAAGGGTCCATCATGAATAATGAGCTCTTTCACAACAAATCCAACATTTGGTGCTGATAAAAGGTTTGGAAAACAATGTGACTGTGATCAGAGGGGGCTGACATTCAGCTCAATCAAAATGTCTGCCTGCAAGTTTTACTCTAATACATTTTCTTTAAGAATTATTTTTAGGGCTTTTTACAGATCTTATTACAGAACTGCTGGAGAGTGACAGGAAAGGGAGGTGAAAGAATTAAGGATAACACGCAACAGGGCCCACAGGCTGAAGTCAAAACCAGGCACCGCCGCTGAGGACTTTGCCTCCAATCAGGCGCACGCTCTTCGTGTTGAGCTAGAGGTCGCCCCCAAGTTTAATATACTGCATCACACATCATATAATAATTTATATTTATTATTTGCACTAGCACCTTATTTTATTCAAATATATTTAATACAGAGAATCAAATACAACGAAATTTCGTTCTTATGTGAACTGTTGACAGTGTGGATATGAATGACAATTAAGTCTCCACCCATCCATCCATTAATAAGCCCAATTACCAGAAGAAAATGTTGACATCATCCGTTTCTGCGAACCACTGATACATCACATTTGTATGTTTCATACATATCTCATCAACGTTTTCACTCCCTGTATAGCTGACTTGGCCGTCAGGAGGTGGAGGGGGCTGGTGGATGGTGGGACACTTCGCTGAGACAACTGCCGAGCTGCAGACCAATATTTATGACCAACGATCAAATAACGTATTAGAGGTACTTTCTCGAGTATTTTGACACTTTTAAATACAAAAATTAGAAAAGCCTTTGAGCTATCTTTGGTTCATTAAACAAGCCAGTGCATCAAGTATTAGTGGATTCATGGATTAGCTGATATTTTGATAACTGATTAAGTCATTTCATTTCGTGCAAAACGACCAACTATTTCATGGTTCCAGCTTCTCCAGTGTGAAGATTGGCTGCTTTTCCTTTTTATTATTGCAATTATTTTATTTATTCATAATTATGAGGTTTGGATTATTGGATAAAACAAGCTTTGTGAAGGTTTGACTTTGGGCTATTGGAACTGGTGACCAGAAACAATCAAGATAATGAATTTAATGGAAATGATCATTAGTTTTACACAAAATAATTAAAATTAGTTTCACCTCAACCAACAGTAAAATTCTGCTCAAGCATCAATAATAATAACTAATGCTTTAAAATATAATAGTATAAAAGTCACAGAGGCCATTTTCCTGTGTTTAGTGTGTATGCTTTCCTGAGTAGACTCACCTATTTTTAGTTGGTTATATTTCTGATGCAGAACTTGTACATGTATAGATTATTTTTACAGTGTGATATTAGTACTTCCTCCACCACTGGGTATTACTATATGTATTCTTCCCCAACATCTGTTTCCATGCACTTCTTCCCGCCCTGCTGTGCACAGAGCTTCTATGGATAGAGCTTTGTCTTACATCAAAATGTCACCGTCTCCAGCTCCAGCAAGTTTTTTTTTTTTTTTTGAGATTGTGCTTTGTCAGGTGACACACTGCCTTCAGAGTCAGCAGTGATGACAAAACTGGTTGATTTTAGCGAGACTCTGTAGCATTTCCAGCCGTGATTGTGGCACCAAAATTGGGTATTTTTAGCCAAAACATGATCTTTTCCAAACCATTACCAAATGTTTTTTGTGCCTAAACTTGTGCCTAAACCACATAATAAACACAGTGTTGCTGAGACATAAAGTTTCAACATATCTTCAACATAATAACATACAAATGTAACAGATGTGTGGTTTGCACAAATGTAGAAAGCCAACATTTATTCTGGGGTTGTTAATCAATGCATACATGCAAACTAATTACTGGTAAGTGTCATCAGAAGATTTCAGCTATTTATAGTGTTTTTTGCATCATATTATTGCACACATGACCTGTTATTGACTTTTATAAATAAAACAAAAAAAGAGGAGCTATTTTCTGCATTTCTTAATGTTCATTTACAATATGTTCATAATTTTTATATCACGAGTTTCATAAAACAGCGACGTCACTCTCTCTCTTTAGAATAATGCATCTTCTTTCTGAAAGTAAATGTAGAGACCTTTATAAGTAACTCTGAGATTGTTGTGTTTTTTTGTCCGAGATTCACTTTCAGCATGATCCAAAGATGCCTGATAGATATGAACCCAGAACCTTCCTGCTCTGGACACATAAACATTTTCCACCAATCTGACAGGAAGTTTATTAATGTGTATTTGACATGCAGACGTATTGAAACGTGTATTTAATGTGTACCCGTTCCTGCAGGGAGAGCGTTGCCTTCAGGGCCCCATCTGGTCGTCCAAAGGGAAAGCAGTACCTGCAGATGTAAAACGTGGGCGGTCATCACATTTAGAAACAATCTCAAGGACAACTGTGTGTAGAAAAAAAAGAATATAATAAGAAGAAGAAGAATAGGAAGATGGAAGCAGCGGCAGCAAGACATCAGTGAGCGTCAACAGATGGCTGCCTCCTTTCATCTAATTACACTGATGAAGGAAGCTTTTCTCACCTCCAGCTCCGTCTGAGCGCAGACGAGGCGGTTCACCGAGGTTTCACGTTGCTAATTGACAAGTGAACAGAACTAAATAAACAAAGGCACGCGGTCACACAGGTCAGCCATTTATTGGACAAAACCTTCAGGCAGATGTTCTGTTCCTTCACACTGATACGACTGAACAAAAAAAAACTAAATATAAAAAAAAAAAAGATTAACGAGCAGGACTTTGAAGATTCGGTTCATACTTCAGGTAAAGTCACGAGTTTGTGATGTTCATTTCCGTGGAAAAAAGGAAGTCGGTAAAAGAGCAGAAAGTGTTGAAAAGGCCTGAATTGTTTTTGACGAATGTTTTCAAGTGTTTGAAAGGAGCTGACAGAAACATGTGATATATTAACAGTCACAGTACATAGATTCATGAATTAATACCTGGTACTTATGAAATCAGATTAAACTAAAAGTCCGAAAAATAAAGATTTTTTAAAATTTTGTTCATAAAACTTAACAGCAAAATAAAAAATAAATCATTTCAGTCGGTCATTAAATAAAAGTACAGCTTCACAATAGTTTGAATTTCATTTGCTGCACATTATTTAAGTAATTGGAGTGTTTTTTCAGCTGCGTATCTGATTCAACCCTTTTCAGACACAAAATTAGTAATGAGACTTTCAGAGTGAAACAGTGATATGGGTCAAAGCAGGGTTGGCGGTCTCTCTGAATGGGCAACCTTGTCTCCACCAGCTGCGATTAAATTCTACTATTTTGTTTTTGCCTAATAGATTCTGAGAGAAACATGATTTGCAACCAGGATTATGCTCAGTGGGTTTAAACAACAAAAGCAAGAGGTTAGAGAAAGCTCATGGTTTCAGTGAAATGCTAATGAGAGTCAGAACATTCCGTCTAATAGTATTTAACCAAGACTGTGATCTTTCCTTCACACAGTGTTTAAACATAACAACTTTAATGATGCTTTAGTTGCTATCATCGGATACTGTAGGAAGATAATTGAACTTTTAGTGAAAGTTCTGCACATAAATGTCAAAATGTTTCCTCAGTATGTTGATGAAACGTGATGTGATGTCAGGGTGACAGGTTTGGAACGTGCATCAGTTGACTCTGGGTGTTGGTGTTTCCATCAGGAATGGAAATGAATTAAATACTGATGATTAAATGTCATTTAATAGACTCCCCCAAAAAGGGAAATATACTTTAGCCTTGTCAGTAATGTAACATCCACATTCATACCAGTAACATTTGTTAGGACTGAAGTAAATTGAGAGAGGGAGCGTGTGTGTGGACAGAAGGAGAAATGTTGTGTGACTCTGATTTATCACCTTTCCTTTTCATCAGGTGGGCGGCACTGCTGAACAGGTGGGACCATAAAGTGATGATTTTCACAGTTCAATGCCCATGACTTTGTTAATAACAACCCTAAGTGAGAAGGACATTCACTTATTCAGGTTAGGAACATCTCTATAAACAGATATCTGCACATGTACGCAGAATCTGTAGGCAACAGGACAAGATTTTGGTATCGGAAGCGTTCTGGTTTCCATTTGTGGTCCGAGTGGTATTGATCGATCACCTTTGAGATAAACAGTCTGTGTGAAGTGCAAAAGAAGCTGAACACTTTAGCTGAAATGCAATCTTTGAACCTATGGGCTATCGTGATGGAGTTTAGGAAAAGATTACAATAAATTTATGTTGTCTGTTGGTAAGAGACAGGATGCAAACGTCAGCCTCCTGAGTCACAGACACTTTGCTGACCCATCCATCCCCACCGTTCTCCTCTCTTAGAGGTTCTGAAGAACATGGCTACCTTCGCTCCTCACAGACAAGAGTCACATTGCTGTTGTTTTTATGATGAGACATTAGTGATCCTCCAACTGAGGGGCAACAGGGTGCAAGCTCCAATAAGAAATGGTTTTCCCATTTTGGTGACTGTACAAAAATAATGGACGCAGCCACCGTCATGTCTCCCATTGGTTTGTGGACTCCCGTTTTGAAACCTCGAGTTTATGTTATGTGTGTGACCCACCACGGGAGATTTAAAAAGCAGCTAGAAGCAGTTAGCAGCTAACTCAAAGAAGAGGAACAGTGGCTGAAAATGTTCACAAACTGGGGAGACAATGAGGTGCAACAGAGATTAATAATGATTGTGCTGCAACTAACGATTATTTTCATTGTCGACTAATCTGTCGATTATTTCTTCGATTAGTCGACTAGTCATTTTATCTAAAAATGTGTTAAAATGTTGAAAAATGTCGGTCTGCCCCAAAATTATGTCATCTAATGTCTTGTTTCGTACTCATGCCAAAGGGTTTTAGTTCACCGTCATGGGAGAGTGTGTAAAGCTGCCAATATTTGAACGTAAGAAGCTGCAATAAGAGTATTTTGGGGTACTTTTATAGTACTTTCTATGAAAAATGACTCAAACCGATTAGTCGACTGCTAAAGTAGTCACCGATTATTTTAATAGTCGATTAGTCATCAATTAGTCGACTAATCGTTGCAGCCCTAATCTCAACCACGTCCTACACCTTTAAAATGAACAATAACACTGACTGAGAGCTGGACCTGATCAGCCAACATCAGTGCTGGTGTTCCTGTGGTTGAAAGGGAGGTCATTTCTACAGCAGGTTCAAACATCTGGTGGCACTGCTCAGGTGTCCACATACTTTTGGCCGTGTTGTGTATATGTAGTGTTTTAGGACCCATGTGGGTGCTCGTGACAGCAAAATAAACAAACATGTTCCTCTCGATTCATCTTTACTTACAACAGAGTTGACTGTTGGCGGGTAAACCAAAGAAAAATAATTACTTGTTACTGATAACAGTAATGAGGTCATCTTTAGATAATCTCCTTTCTGTGTGTGAAAGAATAATAATCCTGAGAGGCAGTGAAGAGGAGCAGCTGTAGTTTAAGTTTATAACCTTAAATGAATCTTTAGTGGCTGAGCTCAGCTTTAATCTAAACTAAACTGTGGAAATCCTGCTCCTTGTCTGGAGGACATTAGCATAATCCCAGCATTGTTCCAGCCATTGTTTACCAGCATTAGCCTCTTGTTGAGGTGAGTTAGTAATGACTCCCGCTGATCAACCCCCCCCAGTGCACACACTCGGCCCTGACCAGCCCCTCCTCTCCTCTCTGGGGCCAGATGGAGGGCCCCTCTCAGGCGTGAAGGGTTTAAAGAGCCGGGCTTCGGGACAGTTAATGGCACAGGTCCATTCAGACGAGTGTTGCTCAAGGTCTTGGGGCTGCCGCTTTCACACCGCGCTCACAATGTGTTCACACGGCGGCAGCGGCGCTGAATAGCAGCACGCAGATGCAGGGAGGTCTCATCAGCCACCGTCGACGACGCATGTCCTGCACCTGTTGTGTGCTGCTGCTGATGGGGCTAAAAATACCCAGACTGCCTGTGTTCATTATGATGGAGTTAAAGGAGCATACCGCTGGTTTTACATGTTTTGATTCCTTCAAATCACTTCACTTTAGATCACAGCCAAGCATTTAGCAAACGTCTTTAAGAGGTTAAGACGAGTTAAGATTGTCTCTCATTCATTACTATAAGACAATCTGCCAGCAGATTTAGAGCTGGCGTGAGCTGTGTAATCTCTAACAGTCACAGTTATTTATCTCTATGAGGTAAAGCAGAACAAATTCATCACTCTGTGTTTAACGGGTCAGTTAGTCCAAATTACAAACAACAAAAACAAACAATACAAACATATTTTCACTTGTCCCTCTTGTTGTAACGCTCCAAGCAGACCTTAAAGGGATTGTTCTTTTTTTTTGACATGGGCTACTTATTTAGAGACAGTTTATTACATACAGTATATGCCAGTCGGCACGCCCCCAGTTTGGAGAAGCAGACTGGAGACTGACATTAAAGCTAAACAATCTACTGCTGATGGAGGGGTCAGCAACAACATGTATTTTAGCCACCTAAAAAAATTAATGTCAGTTTAAATGTATGCTATATTGAGAATATTTTCACTGCTTTTCTTAAATGTCCGACAACAATTTCGAACGGCCGTGATATCGCTCTCTTCTAAGCCAGACTCCTTCGAGAAAATCAGTAATTTAACATAGCTGAACACAAGTCTACGTCAAGGTCTACCTCTGCCTCCAAGAGTTCTTTTTTATGTTATTGTGTGACTTTGGCTTTTAAAAGGTTTACTTCAGATTCACCAAAGTCACACAATAAAACTAACTAACTGATTGAAGCAGCGGTAGACCAGTAGTACCTGACTTAAGTGAGCTAAAATTACTGTTTTTATCAATGGAGTCTGGTGGCTTTGGTGAGAGCATAGATGGAGAACTGAAGCCGTTAATGGCTTTCCCTGTCAGAACCAGCTATCTAACGGAAAGGAAAAGCACTGAAAATACTCTCAATGTAGAGTACACTTAAACTGATATAGTTTTTGTAGTGGGAACTTTTTTTTAGGTGGCTAAAATATGTTTTGTTGCTGCCCCCATCCACAGCAGTAGTTGCTTAGCGTCTATGTCTGACCCCAGCCTGCTTCTCTAAACTATGCAGACTGACTGACATCTACTGTAGCTAATACACTGACTATAAAAAACCTGAACTATCTTTTGTGGAAAGGGCAAAGTGGCATTACACTTTTTCCTCCTTTGTGTTTAACCAAGAGCCGATTTTGGACGGTAATTTGCCTTTTCCTTATTAATAATATCAGTGTAAAAAATAAATGTTTGTCTGCATGAGTAGATAAGACTAGAAAATGTTTATCATAGGTTGAACTTTTACAGGTCTACCAGTTTTATTTTATACAGCACAGAAATTATTTAAACCACTGGTTTGCGTAATAATTTGGCTGTTTTCTGAATCTGAACAGAAGGTGTTGAAAGCTTAAAAGTGTTCTTACCTAAAATGTGTGATCTGGTTCTCCAGCAGAGCCATGAGGCGACTCCTGATGGCCTCAAAGTTGTCTTTCTCCTCCACTGTCACTGTCCCCATCCCATCAGGCCTGACGAGACAGAAGAGGGACACACAGGACACAAGTCAGCTGACACTGAGCTTCACCTCTTAGCTACAGATCACAGGCTCAAACAGAAAGGGACTGCTACTTTTTCCTCTGCTAATATTCGATATTCAGGAAACAGATCAGAGATAGGATAACTTCATTTGCCGTTTACATTGCACACCTGCACACAGTCTGGGTGCACAGGAACACAACGAGGTATAAAAAGTATAATAAATGAAAGAATATGAACTCCACCAGCTTATTCAGAAAAGTATTTCACATTATGAGCATTGCACATTTCCAGTTTTTACTGCACATTCACTAAAGTGGAGTAGTACGTGTAGTTAGGTAGTCCTGAAGAGCTCTGTGACGTCGCACACAGGAGAGCGCCATCTCTAATGATACATACAAGTACATAATAAAGATGAGATGATGTGCTGCGTACAGTCTTAACATCAGTACAGACACAAAATATCTGGCACTTTGCTATATTCTGTAAAAACACAAAAAATATTGGCACCAAGCTACTCCTCACTGATGGTTAATCTCCAACAACACTACACTTTTATTGAGCAGCTGCGATACAACTACTCACAAAAAGTAGCTCAACACACTGACGCTATCGTCCATGTCATGTTAGAACAAGAATCACCTACTGCTGAGTCATTTGTTAAACACATTACTTTATGGTGACATTTGTCACACTACAAAACTGTCCAGCTGCTGGGGACAGCTACAGTGCACTGGTGAAGGACTGGCACAGATCCATTACACCGCACTTCACAATATCCAGATAAATCTCAACATGTGCTCTCTTCCTGTCTCTGGTGAGATGGTTAATAAAAAGAGTCCACTGAACAGCCCCTTTTCCACCGCAGGAACTTTCGTCATTTACCCGGGATTCTGAAAAACCTTGGCGTGTTTCCATTGAAATTACCCGAGGAAAAAAACTTTCCCTCAACCCCAAACTTTCCCTGAAAAAAGTACCTAGTAGGGGGGTAGGACTTTTCAGATTCCCCAGAATTCTTGAGGGGCGGGGCTGTGTGCTGAAGAACGCTGATTGGTGGAACACACACTTGCAGCATTCCTCACTTCCGTGCCAGTGTGGCTGCAAACTTTATTTCATTTCTACAAGCTTCACTTGGTTTGTGTTTTGATCATTTGGAAAATGGAGCAGAAGAAGAGAAGCTACGAGAAGTGGACGGACGACGAGGTCCAGGCTCTTTGGAGCGTATTTGCCCAGGAAGAAGTTAAGTGGGACTTTGAGTCGGCGACTTGAAACGACCGAGTCTGGCGGAGCTAAATATAGGGCACATGCTGAGACAAAGTCGTAGAAACTTAAGCAAGATTATAAGAAGCTTTGGGCGTTCGCAGTTGTCTTTGCTAATAACACCACAGTCCCCACTGAATCAAAGCCCCTGCCAAGTACTGAACCTGCCTCCTGAGTCAGCCTGTCCAGCCATTTCTTGTCCTTGTCCGTCATACTGCCTCCCCGGCAGACTACGTTTACTCGTTGTTAAACTAGCAACAATAAAACTGACTGTAACTTTGTGCAGATGTTTTTTTAAAAAGTCCTCAAGGACATCAAGGGATCATAGTCCTTTGAGCTGTTGGAGGGCTTTTATTTAATGTGAAACATCAGTGTTGAGTTTCATTGACACAAGCTCAACAGTGACTGAAAAAACAAGTCAAGTGAAGTCAGTTTTATTCATAAAGCTCCAAACCTTAAAAAGAGTTATCTCAGGACACTTGTCGAGCATTTATAGAGCAATTTGCAGATTAATCACTCATTTTATTTGTAACACGGCATTGTACAAGGTATGACTTCAGTTAAATATAGGTTCACTGACCCAACAATACCCACCACGAGGAAGCAAACTGGCAAAAGCGGTAAGGAAAAACTTCCTTGCAAAGTACCAAAAGTTATTTGTGAATGAGATCAGTATATTTATTTAAAAAGAAAGCCCCTTTCACACAAACACTGTAAACCTGAAATCACCTTGACATTACCTGGAGGAACTGTAATGCACAAATGCAAATTATACACAATGTAACGTTGATTATCAGCTGCAATCTGCATTTTTTTCTCCACCATTTTAGTTCATTTTTAGTAATTTTTGTTCTTAAGTTAATTCTGTTGTTACTCTATTAGGCACTGGTTTTTGCTTTTTACTCCTTAAACACTTTCTATCTTGTATATTTTGAATATTCTGACTGATACTTCATACTCTATTGTTTTTAAGGGTGCTGTCAGCCCTGTGGTTGTCTTCTTTGGTCTGAATCAGGGACTCATGTTGTTCCAAAGTTGTATAATTGCCTAGAGTTGGTTGGTGTTCTCACGGCAGCATTTACAAGCGGACCAGATCAAATGCCTTGTGTGAGAAAGCTGCTCTTGATTGGTCAGAATTTCCATGTGGGAAAAATCCAGGAAGTAAAGCAAATGTTGAAGAAGAGTACACTGTCAAGATAAATGTGACACTTTCTAATGCCACAATGGAGGGACAACTACGCAGGTTGATTTTAGCGCTGCTCATCGTGGACTATATTGCTGTCATTGTTCATTTGAGTCAAAGCATACAGTTTGAAAACGAGGCGCGGCTCCAACTAGAAAACAATGTTTTGATGCATTGGATGTGCTGAATGTGCATATTAAGGCAGTACAGGAGGAGGCGCACATTAATAATCCTCCAGGACTGTAACATGCTCATGTTTAACCCAAACAATGTGTCATGTGACTGCAGTTGCTTCAGATCCAGGTCGGAACACGTTCTCACCACAAACCAACCGCACCAGAGTTCCTTTGGAACCGGACTGAGACCACCTCTTCAAGAAGGTCTCGGTCCGGTTGTTTTGCATTTTGTGTTCACACCTGCGCAAAGAAACAGTAATTAGGGGGCAAACGGACTTGAGTTCGACTGAACCGAACAAAACAGAGCAGGTGTGAAAGCACCCTAACACTGGGCCCAGTGTGTGACCCTGGTTTGTGAACTTTAATTGTTGTTACTGTAATTTGAAAAATTATCTGGCACAAGAATTTCTTTTGGGTTAAATAAAGTTCTGTTGGATCAGACGTTAAAGGGACTTTATCCTGCCAGCCTCATAGTATAAAGTCTGTGTAATTTCTGATTGAGCCCATGTGTGAATGAAGCATGTTAATAATGTTTGTTAAGGCAAGCAAGTGGGCATGCTGATGATGTTTCTATCACTGACATGAGAGCGAAGAAAACAAACATGGGGGTGAAAAAGTAGGGTCATCTATACGAAGATGGCCACAAAAATGTTTAAGTGGAGAAATGACAAGGGCTGAAGCCGAAAATTGTCAGTCAAATTAAAAGAATGGCAAGAGACTCTGTTGTTTATAAACCATGACAAATCAGCTACGTCCTGCCTCCTGCATGCTCTACCCAGGCGCCATCCTTCGCCTGAACCTAACAGAGTATTTCCTGTAGGAGAGAATGCTTCTAACACAAACAATCTCCTGTCATGTGCTACATTTTAAAGAGAAGCTCCGTACAATGTCTGGAGTTCATATGACAAAATGACTGTAGGAAATATGTATTTATTTAGTATAAAGTGATTGCACACTGTACAAACATATGAAAAAGGGAAAAAGTACATAATAAAGTTCCCCTCTAGACACGTTAAAAAGTATGTTGATACAAGCTGCTATGATTAATATGTAGACGGATCACGGATCACGGATGTATCACAGATACAAGCGGCCAAAATGAGTTTCCTCCATGGGGTGTCTGGGCTCAGCCTTAGAGATAGGGTGAGGAGCTTGGACATCTGGAGGGAGCTCGGAGCAGAGCCGCTGCTCCTTCGCGTCAAAAGGGGTCAGTTGAGGTGGTTCAACATCTGATCAGGATCCTCCTGGGCGCCTCCTGTTAGAGGTGTTCTGGTCACGTCCTGCTGGTAGGAGGCCCCGGGGCAGACCCAGAACATGCTGGAGGGATTATATATCTCATCTGGCCTGGGAACACCTTGGGGTCCTCAAGGAGGAGCTGGAAAGCGTTGATGGGGAGAGGGATGTTTGGGGTACTTTGCTTGGCCTGCTGCCCCGTGACCCAGCTTCAGATAAGCTGATGAAAATGGATGTTTGAGCCTCAGTCAGACTCAGATGAGGAGTCTGTTGAGCACCAAAAAGGCGACTCACAGCTGTATCAGAACGGTAAGTGTAGTTAGCATATTTTATTTGTTTATGCTGTTGGCTTGTTAGCTTGTACCTGGCTGTGACTAACAAGCGTTAACAGTTCAGAAACAATAATATCTGCTATGATGTTACAATGTGTTCACACTGGACCAGTTTTGTAAAATCCGCTCTGCGCTGGAGGTTTCAGGGTTCTTTGCCCGTGTTGTGTCAAAATCTGGTCCCCATAGTAGAAAGCGATTTGCTTTAATATTAATATTTAAAATTTGCTTAGACATTGTCCCCTTCAGCAGAAGTGAAAACATCTCTCTAACTACAAACTTTGCACAGATACAAGTCAGTATAGTCAAGGTCAGACATTTTAAGGGGTGTAAACAGAAAACAGACACATTTTTGAGTGGAGGGACCTTAAATATGCTTTAGATGTTTAAAATAAGCCTGTTTTAAATAAAGGCCTGGTTCTCTCTTGAGGTAAACAAGGGCCTTTTCCACTATTTGAGAATTTGAAATATCAAACGTGAACCCTAGATACTGCATCTTTGATATGTTGTTGACATTACAGCACAGGAGCCCTCCGTATGAAGTCCTCTTCACTCCAAATACCTGGATGAACCCTGTGCCAGCTGTAAAGGTCCTAAACATCGAGAAATCAGAGACACGCAGGGGTGAAGGCAGTGCAGGAATCTTCATTTGTTTTTCAAATGAAAGCATCAAAGAAAATGGAACAAGATGTGAAGTCTTAGCAGAACGTCTCAGGCTGCTTTTCTGTCTTTGGATTTTCTTTCTCGCCCTGACAAGTCCGACTGGCTTGTTTTCACTGAACTAACTGATAAAGCAGCCAAACTCTCCACGCTGACCTCAAAGTCAACCAATCAAACAGAGAGCTGCTCAGGCTCCTCTTCCTCCTCCACAACTCACCCGGCCGGCAGGAGGAGAGTCCACAAAGAAAAAAACTGTTAGTTGAGCGCTTCATTAATGTTTGTAAAGCTTTCATTCCCTTCTTGCCTTCGTCTGAATAGGCACTCTGGCAAAAAAGGGGAAAAAATGCAATCAGTACCCAGAGCGACCAGCCTTGACTTTCTGGGCTTTGTCTGTGCAGCTGAAAGAGAAAAGCACCCTCTCCAAACGGCACTCGCAGTCGCTGGAGGGAAGAAGCGAGGAGGTTGTCTGTTAATGAGTTGTTCTTATAAAAGCCTTCGCTGGTTCAGCCCCTGACCACCGCACCTCGAGTACCAACACCGAGCTCCTCTCGGTGTGTTCCTGACTCTCCACGGTCGAAAATAAAAAACGTGACGAGAAAGGAGAAGCAGCAGAGAGGTCTGACGCTCTGCAGAGACAGAGTCAGGTGAGAGGAGGATACTGAACAGCCACAGATTAACCTCCTGTCAATTCTAATATGGAAATAATAATTATTTCATGAGGAAGGTGAATTATGGGAAATGAAAACCTATTTTACGGGATAATTCTGACTGAGCCATCAAGAACACAGAGAAAATACATGGCAGGGAACAAATAAAGAAGCCTTGTAGTAATTAAAATAAAATAAAATAATGACATCTACGTGTCATGTAATTCCAGATATGATAAAAATAGAGAAATCATATGACTGTAGAAATTATAATGCAATGAAAGAAGTTAAAATAACATAAAATCACATTACATATAAAACAACATGAATGTATGGTTACATATGTATATGAATAGATTAAATCATAAAAATAAAATATAGGAAAGTAGAATCTATTACATAAAAATATATGAAGCTAAATTTTTAAAACGCAGAAAACTTGGGTTAACAAAGGTATAAAATAAGAGCTAATACAATAAAATAAAATAAAACAAATAATAAATACAAGAATTATGTCAAGTCATATGATGTACAGTATATAAAAGCAAATAAAAAAATGTAATTTCAGGGAAACGATATTGAAGGAGATAATAAAACTTAGATAAAATTTCATCACACAAAATAAAAAATTTAATAAAATTATGGGACAAAAATAAGTATGTTTAATAAAGTAACAAAACTACATACAAGTAAATTACATAAATTAAACAAATAAAACAAAATTTAATAAAAATAAATAATAATAAATATTTAAATTAAATTTTTAAATAGCTTTTTGCACATTCACTTCACAGACAAATCTCTCTGTGAGGGATATGTCCTCGGAACAGGTTGGTGTTTGAAGGGTGGAGGTTGTAGACGAGGTGCAGCATGACAACACAAAGTGGTCACGTATTGTGTGAGAACATCAGCGCCTCTCTTCAGCTCCACTCTACTCCATTTGTTCTGTAATGAGAGGCAGCTTTCTCTGCACAACAGCACTTGTTAGCACAACTTCTAAACCCTGTTGTTCCCCAAATCTGTCAATTCATTACCACCACCACCCCCGCCTCCACCCCCTCCTCATCACAACCCCTCCACTTCCCACAACCCCTATTTAACAAGCACCAGTTAATCCTGAGGGAACATAAAGCAGAGCTGCTGGGAGGAGCGTGTGCGCTCACTCATGTAAAGGCAAGAAAAGCTCGCTTTCATGTCGAAGCAGCCGAGGGCCTCGCAGCGCTCCGGGTCCCTGCGTGGACAAATTAAGATGTGAGGTCTTCGGTGAACGGATGGAGGGATACAGATATGAAGGGATGGATTCATGGATGTAAAGATGGAGGGACGGCCTGAGGCTCCGGGCCCTCACAGTTAATGCCAGCTGTCCTGTAATCTGAGATGCTTATTGTCTTCAAACGATCAGTTTTGGTTTGCATGTGCTGCCCACAGCGAGGTGGCAGGAAATAAAACTGACTGATCAGTTTTGCAGCTCTCAGTGTAAAAGAGGTGGAGCTGAACTTTTACTATGTTTAGATAAAAAATAACCTTTCAGTTATGTGCTTCTTCTTTTTTAAAGATATCAGAGTAACCTTTAAAATTCTTGGAGATAAAGAATTCTGCACACTGTCCATACTCATGGTCCAACATTTTTAATGAACTGCCTCATGGATGCTGTTGCACCAAAACACACAGATCTAATA
This sequence comes from Cephalopholis sonnerati, assembly GCA_019142605.1. NCBI lineage: Eukaryota > Metazoa > Chordata > Actinopteri > Perciformes > Serranidae > Cephalopholis > Cephalopholis sonnerati. The sequence continues at coordinate 42,618,819 of JAGQAX010000005.1, read as the reverse complement.
CTGTGACTAAAGCTGCAACTAACAGTTTTTTTTAACATTAATAAGTCAGATGATTAGATTTAGGAGCGTCAACTATTATTAATTTTTTGTCCATTTTTTTTCCAGGATATTTTTTTTTAAATACCAATTTTTAAAACGACAATTTGGCTGATAGCCAACACAGATGTTTTTTTTATTTCTAATTTTTTTAAATTTTGTTTTTGTTGTCATTTATTTGCCCTTGTGCCAGGCAAACAAAGACATCTTTTTCTTTTAATTAAAAAAACTAACCTAACTGTATCAAAGTCATTCAGTCCTTTATTACACCATTTTTAAATGAGCACAAATTCAATCATACACATTTACAAAACCTTTAGAATAACCTTTTACATAAGGACTTTTTTTTTTAAATAACTGCTTCAAAAGCCTTTTTACTATATAAAATATATCATTATTTCCTCTTTAATATCTATTTTATACTGCTGTGAAAAGATCAAACCATTTCTCCTTCAAACAGCTGCACTTATTCAAGTTTCTCTCTAAAAGCCACATTTTATAAGATCACATTTGAACACATGAGAATGTTTTAATGTACCTTCACCCTATATTTATTTTTACTGAATAGAGTTCAAACCAGGGGCGATTGCTCTGAGACAACAAGGGAGGCTGAACTTCCCCTAAAATACTATAGAAGAAATGGTCAAATATGCACTGTTGAATTTACATTAAAATAAGAATTTACATGCGCTGTGATGCGTTTAACATCATGACTATGATGTTCAAACATCAACTGTTTATCACCAGTTCTCAAACGTGACCTCCCTGTCATACATTCTCGTGTCAAGCATTCCTATGAGACAGCACTGAGCAGGTTTTTTTCATTGGATTAATGCGACAAAATCGTCACTTCCAGGGAGGCTCAGCTTCCGTGGGACCTAACGGAGCGGTAGGCAGGAGAGGCCGCTCGGTGTCTGCATGATGATTGGAGGAATGGTTTAAAAGGCTGAACCTCTTTGTGATTGACAGCGCTTTTGAAATACACACCGGCATCGTCACATTTCGAGCTCAGTCCCGTGCGGATATTCACGAGTGGAGTCTTCTGACAGAGCGCTGCTCAGGTGTTTAAACCCATCTGGAAATCTTTGAGGTGTGTTTTGCTGTGGTTCTATGGCACGAGTGTGGTTGAAAAACGGCTTCAATTAAATGCTTCAATTTAATGTTCCTTTCATAAGTTACTGCATCACTACAGTACGACAAAGTTTATGATGTAAACTTAAAGTGAGCTTCTTCTGTTTGAGAGACCAGCAGCCGCCACTGGTTTGAACGCATCATCATGTAAGTCAGTGCAACCTCCATTAGCTGTTGGGTCTTGCCACCGGCTGCTAACAGCTAACGCTAACTAGCTCTCCTCCTGCTGATGTCACCATGGATTTGTTGTTCACAGTGAAGTACTACTGTAAGAGTGAAACTGTGTGATGTAAACGTAATAGTACAAAATTAGGTTTAGTGAACCACTGATTTTATATGCACCGTCTTCTTTTCACACACTCAGTGTTTATAGTAATGTTAACATGTTCTGATGTCAGGTATTACCACTAGTTGGCGCTGTTCAGACAGCTGGTAGTTTTTGTGGTTAGGAAAAAAAAGAGACAGGAGGAATAGAGAGTGGAGCTGGCAGGGGATCGAGCAGGTGTCACGGCCGACTGATCTGTGTTTGGACTTCACTGAAGTTATGAGGAAAACCCAGAGCATGTCGGACTGTTTTATTCCTTCTCACACACTCACGTCACTTACGCTGTCAGGAAAACAACAGGGTGCGTTCTCTGATGTGTCGATAGTAAGTTAACTGCATCCTCTCTGCCTGACGGCGTCCCTAGGAAGATCTCTGTCGCCCAAACATGTTGTCTATTGTCCCCAGGATGACGAAACACTATTACTCTTGAGCTCTGCTTTAGCCTGTCCAAAACTGATATAACACACGCGAAAACATCGGCCACTGCCATCAGTGAATGAATGCTGATAGGCTGATGGCAGTCAACAAAAAACTGGCCGATACAGATAGCTGATAAATTGATGCATTCCTTATTATTTTCCTAATTATTTGCTTTGTGAGTCCAAGATGGCGTCTTCAGACGTTGCTTTGACCGACCAACAGTCCAAAACCCTGAAATACTTAGTCATGAAAAACAACAAATCTACACGGCATTGAACTCGGACTCTTTGGCATCATTGTGGCTGTTTAGATGCCTTATTTCACATCTTGTTTTAATTAACTGAAAAAGATTTCAGCTACACATCTACCTCATATCTGGTTTATTATCCTGTGTTTGAATTTTTAGATACTGCACATTGTTACTGCTTGTTTTACTGTATGACTTTAATTCTCTTTAAACTGGTTTGCATATCGATTGTTTGTTGATTTGAACTTATTCTAGCTTTGCCTATTGTTTTTTCGTTATTCGTTATTCATGCCTGGCATCATTAAAAATGATTGTCTACCTAAATTGATTCCCCAAGTCTTAAATAAGAGTTTGAAGCCAGAAGCTGAGAGGTAGAAAATGTTTAGCTTTTTTGTTTGAAAAGTGATTCAATGATTAATCGGTTATCAAAGCAGCTGCTGATACATTCTTCTGTCTATCAAATCAAACTAGCTAATTGCTAGCTAGCTAATTAGCTAATTGTTTCAGCTCTAAAATGTACACATGTTGACAATGTTGAGGATTTCTGATTAGATTTTTCATTTAGCAGGTTACTCTTTATTTAGACTGAGTCTTTGATTAAATCAAAGTTTTTCCAACCGTCTCTGAGTTTTTTAAATTTTTCCAGAGAACTGATTTTCACATTAAAAACATTGAGTTACACACAAACAAGCACCTTAAAAAAAATCACCTGACACAATTTAGACTTTAACCTCTGACACCAGGTCCTCTCTTTACATTTAAAAGTCTCCAAAAGCAGAGTTTCCCTCGTGATCATAATGTCCTCAGGGGTGACTGTCATTTTGTTCAAGTGCTGCTGGGAAACTTTAAGCCCAAAAAGAGAAAAGGCATGTTGTCTGAAGGTGCTGGTTTACAGGATCAACCTGCAGAGTTTTGGGTCACAGCACAGCCAGATTATAATTCTTATTTGCCATCTTTTTTATTACAGCAGAAAAAGTATTGATTAATTTAAAAAGACATCCCTTTGCCTGAGAATCAGATGTAAAATGACTGACTGGAGAGGTTGTTTCTCCGATCGATAAGGTCGCACATGAACACAGACTTTTCTTTCAGTCTTCACTTTCTGCTGCGTTTCTATGAAAACTTCAGAAAGAAGAGAAGTGAACACAAAAGCAGAGAGAAATCTCTTTCTTATGGGTTGAAGGTGGTTACTCAAATCAATTCAGCGTGTTGGAGGCTGAATTATTTTTTCTCTGATCGTCACAAAGAGCTCATCAAGAGCTTTCAAACGATATGTGAAACTCAATCTTCCCCCAAATGTCACTCACACCCTCCACTTCCTCTGAATCGAATTACGAAAGAAAACTAATCGGACGAGGAACGAGTTGGCAGGAAGCCAGACGCAAAACGCAGAGAGCGTAAGCGTAAAAACACGGCACAGTGTTGGTGTTTGGTTTGGTAGCTCTCCTCGCTGTGCCATTAAATCCAGTCAGATGTGCGTTCATGCTTGGGCTCACACGGCGGAGTGGGGAGCGATGCGACAGCTTGTCGGGGTTCAGACACATTGTTGCTGCTAAATGAAGCGAGCGCGTTGGAGGCGAGGCTGCTGTCAGCGGCGCTCCAGGGCCGAGGGGAAGGCGGGGGGGCGAAGGGGGACTCTGCAGACTCAGGTTTGTGTGTTTACAGTCGATGTGGCTCAAGTGTAAACGTATCCGCCTGCGGGATCCACCAAACCCTCCGGCTGTTTGGTTCTGATGTCAGTTGACAAGAGTCGTCATGAGTCGAGCTCGTCGAGCGGCATGGCAGGGTACCGGGTGTGGACGCCACTTCACCTTAAGAGGTGTGGAAAGGAGATTAAGCTGAGTGGCAGGTGATCATGTGTGTCGCCTTCCTCCTTCCTCATCACCTCTCTGAAGACGGGGGGTTGTTGTGTGAAGGGTTGGGGGAGGTAAAAGCTCCTGTCACATCCCGTGTCGGTGCGGTGTGGATGGCTCGGCGAGGAGGAGATCGGACGTGACAGGTGAGAGGGAGGCGAGCGGACCCCCCCGGCTCTGGTAATGCTCCTTTAACCCTGATCCCGGTTCAAACGCACCCGTCTCATCAGTCCCACACAGACCAGAACAAGACGAGTCAAAGTGTCATTAATTGTTTCATCACATCCTGCAGCACGAAACAGTTAATGATGAACACAGCAGGTTTTAATGGCCCCATACTCATCATTTAAAGTGTCTCATATCTAGATAAACTCACACATTGAATACACTGCTGTTTACATTACAGTGTAATTTCAGCTGCTAACGACAAACACCGTAAGTGGATTCTTCCACAGTTACACTTTGCAGGAGGAGAGAACACTCAGCCTGGAGACACAAATGCAGTTTTTTAAAAATCTGAATAAACTGTGCGTCAAACCACCTTGAATGGATTAGTCTAAGCATCTGGTTAATGCAACATTATCACAACATCTCCCAACTATTCTTTACCACAGTGTTGCCAGACTGTAAGACCTAGCTACCAGCTACGAGCTAGGCTAATGCTAACCGAGTTAGTCTAAAGAAACCATATGTCTCCAGACTACGGTTTGCAGCGGCAGGGCTTGAAAGGGAACATTAACACAAACGATAATCTACTCGAGAATTCTGTCAAGGGGCGTCGTAGTAGGCGGAAAAGCGGGACTGATTACTCAGGGCCCTAATGCGAGGGGGCCTATGAAAAGCCTGAAGTGAAAAGTTTGGTTTTGTTTGCAATTTTTTATTTCTAAGTAATTAGAGCCTTAACTTAATAAAAATTGCCTGAAAAAATCTGTTGAAAGACTGAACTTTAGTCCGCTCCTGCACTGGGATTCGTGTCCAAACGCTGCTAAAGCCAAGTGAGTGACTGGAGAGAGGGAAATCAGAGTTCCAAAAAAGAAAAGGGATGGAAAGGACAGGAAAAGAATGCAAACTGACAACGCACAAAACATAAAATAAATTTAAAATAAAATTTAAGAGCTGCATGCAAGAGACGTTGATCAAGACAGGAAGGGCAAAGGGCCCACAGAGAATGCTTGTGCTTAGGCGCCAGAGTTTGGTGCTACGCCCCTGAGTCAGTCCAACAAACAAACAAAGCACACCCTGCTAGTCGTCAACCACAACCTGAAAATGAGTGAGGAACAGGAGAGGAGAAACATAAGGTCAAACCATATATGTCAGAGTTAGCAACAAGCGTTAGTAACGTGACATGTTAGACTTTAGCCTGGATCGACAGGAAGTATAAGACGAATACAATAGCGTCATGGTGAGTCAACCACTGTATTAAACTACCTAATTTCACCCTCCGCTGCCTCGGAAAAGTTTTCAGATTAAACATTTTTCTGCTTTTTTTTAAATTATTTTTTATAAAGATGCACTCCCCAAAATAAAACAAAAATCTCACCAATACTGCTAATAATGCAAATAATCCAAAGCTCTGGAATAGCCCTCTGCTCTCAATCAAATCCCCCGGCCTCCACTGACACTGACAGTTTTAAGACAAATCTTAAAACGTACATAGCCTTTGGTTCTTTATAGTGGTTTTAATTTATGTAATTGTACATATTATATTGCTATATATTTGTGTGTCAGTCTTTTAACTCATACAGCATTTTGGTCGACTGCGGTTGCTTTAAAATATGCTATATAAATAAACTTGATTTGATTTTCATTTGATGCTAGAATTTTTTTTTTTTTCTTTCCCAAATTCAAGTCATCTGGTGAAAATTCATGTATTTCTTTATACTGCAACATAAACTACAGAAAAAAGAACTGCAGAGTCATTTTTTCCTCAACATTCTGCAGCCTTACTTTGAGCTATCCAGTCTTTATATAATCGGATTGAGAGCTGTGTCTGTATTCTCAGCAGGAAGTACCACACATCTTCAGCAGGTGCTGACCTATGCTGGGGTTGTCTCTTGTCACTGACTGTAGTTGTAATTTTTATGGACAGGATCTCAGTGTGCGGCTGAGGGGAGGACAATGTCCTAAGAATCACCTCTCTGCTCTTTGCAGACGATGTGATTCTGTTGGCTTCATCAGACTGTGACCTTCAGCACACATGAGAGTCAGTACCTCCAAGTCTCAGGTGATGGTTGTCTCTTGGAACACAATGGACAGGTCCCTGCTTCCTGTTTGAGAGTTAGTTGCTAAACCTAAATGAATGGTTTAAGTGTTTTGGGGTCATGTTCACAAGTGAGGGTCAAATGGAGCGTGCTGATGTGACATTAGTTGGCATTGTCGTGGACCGCTGTGGTGAACATCGAAAGAAGCCAGTGAAGGTGCACTGAGCCTGCTGCTACCACATCTCAGCCCTTGTATAAACTGGTTGAAAGTGGATTAATTATTTTTTATTTGTTGGCTAAAACTAGACTTTCTTGTTTGTTACCTTGACAAAGTTTGTGAATCAGGAGAGGAATGC